>WBMY01007838.1:51840-71154 GCA_013397315.1 Donacobius atricapilla
CAGCAGATAAGGAAATTTTGTGAACCGTTTATTCTGAGTCAGTGTTTTGTTCTGTGGAAGCAGATTGTTCCTCTGGGCAATTTCAGGTTTTGACTGCTGGTCCTCCTTCTCCCTCCTCCCCTCCTCTCCCTGTCTGGGATGAAAGAGGGGAGGTTTGAATGCACATTGAACAGTGGTCCTAAATCTGGCTTCACCCCGAGCGCTGCTCAGAAATTTACATTTTCATGCTGGTGGAAGGATACATGTGAATCTCAATGATCTTTCAAAATTTTCTTTAAATAAAAGCAAAGCTGTTGCTCACCATTCATCCCATTGTGCAGGGGCAGAGGACAGCCAAAATGTGGTACTTGATAAAGGGAGAACCTTGTGCAGGGCTTCCATTTTCATATAAATGGTGTATATTTTACATCCTCTTCTTCCCTGATCTGCAGTTTGACAATACCATTTTCTCAAAGTATATATACAAAAACTTTATACAGTAAAGTCTGTTGTGTTTTTTAGTATAGAAATATAGATCTTCATAGTACAGGAATTCATCCTAATCTACGTATAGAAAACTTAGTGTAGAAATAATTATAATCTTATAAAGGAGATAGCATTTAACAAATGAAGGTGAGGAAGATTAAGAGCACAAATATATCAAAAATGTTCTTGGTTTTATTTAACATACAGAAAGCTTTAAGTAAGTTTCATATGTGCAACTTCTTTGCAGAAAAAGGGGGAAATCTTGACAGAGATTGTCTGAATAAGTCATTGAACTGCTGTATTCTGAAGAGTAAAAATAAAATGAAAGCAAATGCAAAAATAAAGCAATCACAGCCCTTACTTCAAGCAGAAATCCACCTTCTGTGTGCATGCTCACCTTAAAAAAAAGCATGAAATGCTCTGACTTGGTACTGGCAATGGCCTTGAAGGACATCAGGTGCTGGTGTCATGCCAGACTTTGTGAGGGATGGAGCCCACAGCAAACAGCATGTGTCTACCCAAAACTGCCCTGTCTGCCTCAGGTCTGTGGGTTGGGAACGCATCATCTACCGGCAGCCTGGGGGATTGGTGAACCCAGCTGTGGTCCCTTATCCATTCTGTGTTGATTTTGGGTGCCAGCTGCCCACTTGCCCCAGGGCAAAGCCATGACTGCACCCTTGGGGGAGGCTGCCCCGCCTAAGGCTGCATGACGAGGAAGAAAACGAAGGTGTGGTGAGGGCTGCAGGCTACAGAGAGCGTGTCATAAGGGGATCCCAACAGGCCAAGGTGCTGCTGCTGCTGGGTGAGCCAATGGAGCAGCCGGGACAGTGCAGGAGTGGCCAGGAACCACCCACAGGGCACTGGGATTGCCTGCAGGACACACTGATTCACCCAAATAAGCAAACAAAATCAGAAGGAAGGGAAAGTGTCTGTCAATTTGATAAGAGTTTTTCATGATCTAGAGCCAGACAAAACACTGTGGTCGGCAAGAAATATTGTTGCAGATTTTTCTATGTGTCTCTGCAGCAGGATTTCACCTTGGTTGCAGAAGCAAAGCACTCTGTAGGCGTTTCAGTCTGAAGAATTTATTTTGTGTGGAAACAAAGCCTTATGCAATCTATTGTGAATTAGAATTAACTTTTAGATCATCAAACAGATTTAGTAAAGGGAGATTTTGTTGTAATATTTCATTCAGCATTAAAGCTCTTATATTTATTTTCTGAGTGGAGCAGTTTTAGCTTCTTGTATTAGGAGTATTTGAATCATTGTATCATGGTTTTCCCCTGTGAAGCTGGGGATTTTGACAGTGAAGAAGAGAAACTTGTTTGGTTTGCCCTCAGGAAGGACATGCCTAGTGATTAAGAGGAGTTAATTCACTGGTAATTTTGATCTGTGACCATTCTGCATGTGCATTTCTGTGCAACGCGGCATTTGCAGTGCTGACTGCCAAGGCGGAGCTTTGAATTACAAATACCTTTTTCTTTATGAATTAATTTCCTTAACAAGGATTTAAGCCATAAATAATGCACTCAAATATGACAGTGTTTCTTTACTTTTAATGATCAGACCTCAAAAAGGCTTGATTTTCTCTCAAGTACACCCACAACTTACTCCTGCCATGGGGCACTGATGCGTCACTGTCCCATCCATGTTTCCTATGATCCTGAACGATGCTGGGGTAACTAACAGTTCAGGTGGGTGCTGGGGTCCTGGTACTGGCAGTCACTTTGTGTGCCATGAGTCAGGTTCATACATCATTCACATCACTTTCTTAACTGGCCAGTTAGTGCATTATCAATGTCTCAGTGACAGTCGTTGGCATGAGCAAGGGTTGAAAATAAAAATATGCCAGGGTGTTGTTCAGGTGAGAACATGTGGTGTGAATCCTGACTGTTGAATGAAGAGCAGCAGTAAACAGGTGTTGTGCTCTAAAGCACCTTAGTGACATACCTTGTATCCCAATACTACATCACATGCTTCAGCTAAAATGACTGACTTTTTCAGTCAATGAAGAGGAAGACATAAAATTATAGATTATATAATTTTAATTTGTAGTCATCCACCTTCCAATGGAAATGAATAGTACAATCAAAATATGAGAAATTTTTGTTGTCTGTAAATCATAATGATGTTGTGATTTGTGTTAGTAACCTGGATCCCACAGATTCAGATGCAGGATCAGGATAGGACAGTTTACATTTAAAAGTTTGCAAACATGCAGGATTAATTTGCACACGGGTTGTAATGCTTGCTGTAGAGTACAGGTGAGGTGAGCACCTGTGCTGATGTGGATCCTCCTGCAGCAGAGAGTAACTGCTGTGGCAGCACAGCTGTGCGAGCGCAGCCAGAGCGCTGAGCTGTGTTCACATGCAGAATTTTTAACAGCTCTAGCTGCATCCCTACTCCTTTAGCTTTTTGCCCTTTCATTTCCTTCTTGGTTTGTTTCTTTTCACTTCTGCCAACCCAAAGGCTGCATATGAGAAGGTTATGGCATGACGGTCGATAATTCAGTGTATCCTCCTGATTTATTGCACATTACCAAACCCTGTTTGGAAATAGATTTGCTCAGCTTACAGTCTGGGTATCTGAGGTTATGCTCAGTGGTTTTGGCACACAGCAGTCAGGATGCAGGGCTGCAGATACAGACTTGGTGAATTTGCAAGGAGAAAAAGTGTATCCTCTGCAGTAACTTGTTGTTCCGTGTGCTCCCACGGTGCAGCCTCTGAGCTGGAGCTGGGCATCCCCACAAGCACGGGCAGGGACAGCGCCAATGGCTGGAATCAGGACCTCTGGAGCCCATACTTCTGGAAGAATTAAATCTCCACCTGAATTTAAACCCTAGAGGGTCAGGACAAGAGTGTGGTGTCAGAAAAATTCCCAATTCGTGCGCATGTACTGATACTCAAGTGAGGCAGATTTGGTGCCCGGGGGGTCAGTAGCTTTCCTTTACCAAAGATGGAACTAGTTTCTCTGTGTTAGTACATAAAAATCTGTTAGCAGTTTCAATATCAGCAGTGATCATCATGTTGAATATTTTATAGAAAAAATATAATAAAAATTGAATATAATCAAATTTTATTTTGTTTTTCAGGAAAATTTGATGTGAAGTGGTCCATCTCTCATAAAGACTTAGAGGTAAATAAAATTTTTCTATAGTTCTTTATTTTGTTGCTTATTAACAAGCAGAATAAAGTAAATGGGGTTGAAAAACCCCTCTGTGGTGTTTTTGTGTGACAATTAGCAGTGTCCTCCCACAGGAGGAAGGAGTTCTTGAGCTGGGGCTGGCATAGAGGCAGGAAGGGACAGGGATGCCAAGAGCTGGATTGCTCCCACAGGCTGTGCAAGATGAACATCAGCTCTTCCTTCGTGGTCTCTTTGGAACCGCAGAGCTGTTTCAGGGCAGCCTGGTGCCCTTCCCAGGCAGCAATGGGAGGCAGCAGACTGTGGAGCCTTCCTGGGCTCAGCGCAGGGGCAGCATGGGGACACTGCAGCCTAAAGTTCCCAGGCGAGGTGCTGGAGCATCCAGGAGGAGTGAGCTTTAGCTGCTGTGTCCAACTCTATCCCTTTTTCTTGCCAATGTCCAGTACAATGTACAATGTCCAATGTGATACAGGTGATACAATCAAGTGACATTAGCAAATTCTTTCCCTGAGGAGAAATGGTATTTTTATATCTGTCCTGTTCACTCATCAAAAATTTCATGGTTTTTTTTTTTTTTTAACTTCTGATGTTTACTAGGCAATGACAGTTGTAGATAGGATTTTCAATTCTGACTGCCTACACAGAAAGTATGTGTGAGGTCACTGGGACAGAGACAGTTGTTTCCAGCTTCTCTTTTTTTTTTTTTTCTTTTTCCTTTTTAAGTCTTTCTTTACAATTGCAAATTGCAGATTTCATCCAGACTTGTAGAGCATTGTACTTTGTCCAAGCAGTTTGCCTTAATGTGTGCAGGGGAATATGTAACTTGCATTTGCAATTGATGTTCATTATATTTGAGTTCTGGAGAAAATTCCAGTTTGTTGTGACATAGCACAGTGAGTAAAAGTATCTTGGCTGATTGAGGGAAAGCTTCACAACTGCAGTTTTAAATAGCAGAAAAGAACATCCTGAAGCAGAAGTTCAAATGATAACTTTCCTTCCAGACAATGCAGGTTTCTCTGTAACAGAATTACCCATTCCAAACCTGGATGTGTAAATCGTACATGTGAAACATTAGATTTCTGCTGGATCACTGCGAGCTGTGACCTTTATAACTCCCAGTTCCCAAAGCACAGAATCTCAAGTGGTAAATGCATTTCTCTCTCTGTCTCACCAGGCACAGATCTCCAACTATGCGGGCGGGAGGCACAGCAGCGCGCGGTACTACACCGCTGACAAAAATGTTACATGTAGGAACTGCCACAGACCAGGACATTTGTCCAAGAACTGTCCCACTCCAAAGGTAAATGCAATGCTTAAATCACTTGAACATTCAGCTTTCTCCTTATATACCTTTGTGCTTGCTGTTAGAAGTGTTGTTTCAGTGGTTTATCCTTTCTTTGAAGCAGCACTCTGAGTTGCAGGGTAGCTTGCGCAAGATCAGTTTACTGTATAAAATTATCCCTCTGTTTGGCGATGTCATTGCTTTTATTGTTTTTGTAAAAGAAAAATATGCAAAATTATATAATATAGAGTCATATTGAATGGTTTGTGTTGGAAGAGACATAAAGATTAATTTGTTCCACACCCCTGCCATGGGCAGGAACAACTTCCATGAAACCATGTGGCTGTAAACGGAGAGAAAAAAAAATCAAATGCCATACAGAAACGTCTTTTTTTTTTTTAATACGGTAAAACAGTCAATAAGTGCAAAATATTTTTCAATTGTACATTCAACAAGGACAATCTATGGAATCAGAAATACAGTCTTAGTAAATGAGTGAAAGCAGAAAGTGTAATGAACCATGATGTGAACAATGTTAAAAACTGTGGACAAGACAAAACTGGATCTAACTTTAAGAAGCTGAGATAGATGCCAAATATTCCAAAAGTTTGTCCTGTGGTTAGGGGTTCAAAAGCCAGTCAGTACACTGTCAAGAAGTGGGAGCCATTGTATGACAGCCTGGATTTAGTAACCCCCACCACAGAATCTGTAAAACTCTCAGTCCTTGAGGCTGCTACCCACGAGGACACTCAGAATGACAACATCCCACGCAACCCTCAGAGGGAAATACACTTACTCACTGGGAAAACTGGCTTTACAGAAATACGGATTTGGCCTCAGCATAGCTGTCTGCGTCTTGTATTTGTCACTCCAGGTGCTGAATTGTGTGAGTCATGAGGCTGTGCCGGTGAGTCCGGATGGCAGCTGAGTGCCCACCCAGCTACCCCTGGCACACCCCCGTGTACGGGCAGCAGGGCTGGAAGGATCTGTTGAAACGTTGTCTCTTTACATGGCTCTATTTTTTGTTTCTCCATAGAAAGCTCCCCCGTGCTGTCTGTGTGCAGGAAGAGACCATCTGCAGCACAGCTGCCCAGCGCGTTTCTGTCTGAACTGCTGCTTGCCCGGGCACTATTTCAAGGAATGCCTGGAGAGAGCCTATTGGAACAAACACTGCAACCGCTGCGACATGAAGGGCCACTATGCTGATGTGAGTATGGCCCTTGGCACAGAGATCAGGCTTGGTTTGGTTTAGGTCTGTCAAAAACTGAATTTACAATGGCTACAATCTCTCCATATTTCTTTGATTTTACATAGTGCCTATTTGAATAAGCATATGAAAATGTTGTGTTTAGTCATTACTTTACACTATCAGAGTTTTCATGGAGAATGGTTCAAAGAAAACAAAACAAAGCATTGTCAACAGTTGGTCTTTAGTTTGGTTCAGTTTAGCAACACCGGACAAAAACATCGTTTTTCCTGGGGAATTAATGGTGTAGGGAGGTTGAAATCAGGAGATGCAGTATCTGCGAGTGTACGGGGAAGAAGTAAACAGTAACTGATGCATCAGGAGTTGCAGATCTATGGGTTTTTTTAATCACTGAAAATACTATTAGAGAGAAGAAGTTTGAAGGCTTTGGGTTTGACAAGGTCTACTAAACTAAAATATAGAAGAAAACTAAAGGGAGAACAAATGTAGTTGTCTCTTTCTTTCATCTTCTATTATATTATTATGGTTTTATATGTCCCCAAAATTCAGTCCTATATGTAGCAGTCAAGTTTTATGATTTTTTTTTCTCTTGAATTAAACACAAAAAAGGATAAAAGGCAAACTGATAATTTTGACATACATTCACACTTCAGTTTCTGTTTATAGATATGGCCTATATGTTTGTTTTTCAAATGCGCCTGTGGGATTCTGTAAACACTGTATTTTTTGAAACTCAGAAATATTTGAATCTCTTTCTAAATGTCTCCTTCCTGCCTTTATTTCTTCTGTTTGGTCAAAGCACATCACAGTGGTACATGAAATGTGCAAAGGACAAACAGCATATTTGGCAGTTGCTATTTCTTGTTTGAATGTGTTCCTGATGTACTTTTGCTGATAGCTAATGTGCTCATGATACCTTTATGGAATGAATTGTACATTTCTGCATCCTCATTCTGGTAGGCAGTGACACAAAACTGCATTCTGAAATGAAGCATCTTTTCTTTGCCATCTTTTCTCTTTTACACATTTTATGACACCAGTTCTCATCAACTGATGCTCTTTTCTTTAAAGAATCATGAGTGCTCTTATCATAGAAGCATGTAGATGCTACCTAAGTCGTGCAGGTTGTCAGGGACATCACAGCATGTATTTCTTCTGCTCATTTAGGTCCACCTTAAATTGGAAAGGTTTTTCTTCGAAACTTCAGGCAGTTCTTGTGCGCTCCTGCATGGGAGGTGTGCCTGTGTCATTCACGTGTGTGAATACTGGGGCATCAGAGCAGGACCTCACCTGCCCAGTCCTCAGAGAGAGAGACAGCATGGCAGAGCAAAGGCTAAGGAATCAAAACTAGCTGGAATAAAAAAAAAAAAAAGAGCAGGAATCAAAATCCTGATATCAGAGCCAAAAGCCTAGGAAGCCAAGGAGATGATCAAGGTATGAAAGGAGCACTTGGATAGGACAAGGTTGCTGCTGATGACCTAAAGGTACTTTCTTCTACTATGGACATCCCAGATGTAGAAACCAGGCATGTTCCCATGCTTAAACCTTACTTTGTGGAGTAGAGCCCTGGAGAAGTTGTCAAATGGAAACGAATGTGAGGGTTCCTATGAATCTGTGAGGGCTAGCTCATTATCAAAACTGGATAACAACTGCCCAAAAGCTGCAGAGAAGCATGAGGGTGAAATGGCCTGGCCAGTGATGGCAGTAGATACCTCATGCTTGTTGCATGAGTGGTAACTGAGTTGCTAGTACAAGGGCAGCATACAGGGGACATCCCTGGGAGAGCTAAGGGTCCCAGACTGCCAGCTGCACATGTGCACCAAGCCAGGGGCAGGAACCATGGTGGTGTCATGTTGGAATGGGTGTATAAATATAATATACATGAGGTGATTCAAGGCTGCTTTTGTAAAGGAAATCCCACTTCTCAGGGATCTCTGAAGTTCTTCAAAGGAGCAGGTTGACAAGCATGTATGTAAACATGATCCAGTTGACATAGTTTACAAATTCCAAAGGGTGTTTTACAAAGTTCCTGACCAAAAGCTTTCAAGCAAACTAAACAGGCATGGAGTAATAGGATAAAGGTGGAATATGTTATTGTGACATGGAAAAGGGTGAACAATGCGGTGACAAGATTTGCTGAGAAGACTGAATTACTTACAGAGTCAATGCTGTAAGCCAGCTGTGCAGGACTGCCCAAGAACTGTAAGAATCAGAGGGAGAACACAATAAAATAGCAATTAAAATTGAGTAGCAATAAATGTAAAGTAAAATAGTCTCATCTTGGCATGTGGAATAACAGGTTCTGCATATTACTGTTTCAAGGCTCAGATTCAAGTTATGAGATATGATTCCACAAAAAATTAGTCTTCACAAGCTGTAAAAAAAAATGCTGGTGAAATATTAGGAATCATCAGGAAAGCAGGAGCACCTGGGCACAGTTTTGGTCACCGTCTTCTGTATCCCTCAGCATGGCCACAACTCCTCAGCCTGCAAGGGAGGTGACAGAGGGAAGGGTCTGTAAAGAGTTTCAGAATCATCTGTCATGGTAGACAGTGGTCAGGAATCAGTTGTTCATCATTTCTTCCAGTACACCTGATGAAAGCAATAGAAGCCAGGTTGGGAAGAGACAGTCCAAGGTGACTCTGTGTGGTCAGCAGCAGACCTGGAGTGTCCTTACTATGAGATGCAGATCTGCCCTGCTTCCAGAGGAAATGGGAGCAGTTCATTCTAGAGAAATCATTGAATCCTACAACACCAGGTTGGAAGGGACTTCATGGATCATCTGAGCATCATCCCTAACATTTCTTGGCAAAAGAATGGTCTACAGAAGACAGCCCAGCCAAATCCTAAGAGTGTCCCTTTCTGGGGAATCCACCACTTCCCTCAAGAGATGATTGTTCTCATCATGAAAAGTTTTATCCTGTGTCTACCTGAGATCTCCCCAGGAGCAGCTTGTAGCTATCATCCCTGATCTTTCCCATGTGACTCCTTGTTAAACTGGGATATCCCTATCTTCTTGTTATCAAACATATGTTATGAAATGCTTTGGATGATCAAAGGAAGTTGTAATTTGTCTTTCCCAGCAAGTTTTCTCTGTTTTACTGTAACACAGAAGGTGCAGGACAGGGACTTGTGCAGAGTCTGTCAGATTGACTTTCCACATTGGTCCAGAAGTCAATGTGAGGCAGTTCAAGATGCTTCACCTAGTTTGGTTAGGAAACATTCAAAGTTACTTAAAACATTTTAGGGTCATACATTTATGATGTGCTAGATCAGTCTCCTTTCCTGAGACAGCACTGAGGACATACAGAGTCCTCTTAGCTGGAGTTATACTGGAAGCAGTGCAGCCTCACATGGTTTCTTTGGGAGGGTCATCAAAGGAGCTGCTTTTGACTGATTCAGTGGCAGTCAGGTGGATGTCATGAACCTTGTGGCTGGTGTGCAGCCTCACCTGCCAGCAGCAGGGGTGGGAGAAGGACTCCATGAACAGGGGATGTAGCAGGGAGCAGGCAGAGGGGGCAATATCTCCCTGTACCTGGGAAAACCAGCATGTGGGTACTCGGTGAGCTGGAGGGCCTCTCCAGGAGCTGGCAGACTGCAGTGCCCAGGTGCTTGGTGCCCTGCAGCCACTCTGTGTCTGATGGCCCCATCCAAACACCCAAATTCCCTTATTGTCAGCACTCCTTCCCATGAACCAGCTGGGTGCTTCAGCTGGCATCTTCTCTGCATCTTCTGACAACCTTCTGGACGTGCAAACCACCACCGGCCTCTTGGCTCCGGGGAGGTTCCTTCTGCCTTTGTTGTTTCTGGCGTACTGCTGTGGGCTGGGATGGAGCTGGAGGTGCTGGGATCATTCCATGGGGGCAGCTGGCATCCATGTGGCCCATTTCCCCTGGGCAGAAAGCACGATGTTTTTTCTCTTTCTCATTAGTTCCCCAGTGTCCTTCCCCACCCTTCAGACCTCTGGCTGTCCACATCCACCCAAGGGTGAGCGTACAGCCATGCTACCAATGGCCAGGGTGACACCAGCAGTTGCCCAGCTATGCCTGCCCAGCACCAGCAGCTGTCTGCACTGGCAGCATGGGGAGAGGTCTCGACATCTGCTTGTGCAAGAGTGGTTTTGAAGGGAAGCATTGTGTGCTTTCCGCAGCAGTTCCCATGCGGAGGTGATGAAAAGTGTGTGTTTTGGCAAATCTTTTGTTTTATTGTGGTGGCTTGCAGCGGGGCAGCTCCAAGCAGCCGCTGCCTCTTTGACAAAGCACCAGAGGATTCTGTTAAAAAGTTGTGTTTAGTAATTGTAGTCGTCGTGTCAGACCATAACTGACTCGGAGCTGAAGGATTTTTGCGAGATGAGTAGCTATGCCAGCAGGGACCCAAGTCTCCTGGGCCAGCCGTGCTCTCATTAAGATTTGCCGCTAGCCGTGGCGGTGTTCGGCAAGTATGTGACGTGCATGCTGTTATTGTATGCTTGGCTTGTCAGCCTGCAGCTTTCTGACACTCACTTATGTCACTCTTTATTCAGAGACGAAGAAGCTTTTGATAATTTGACAAGACAAGCTCTTAAACGATCTAGGTCATGGCCTTCACTGTCTGTGATTGTGAACATATTTCCTGAAAGCCCTGTCACTCATCACAGCTACATTTTCTCCCGGGGAGCTGCGGGCCCGTCCCGGTCTCCTGTCAGCGCGTGCATTTTGGTTATTCATACGCCAAATACAGTAGTGGGGTTTTTCCTCGCCTTTGGCCGGCGCTCGCATGTTAGCGGGGCTAATCCGCTCCCCGCGCCGCGCGCCCCGCAGCGCCGCCGTCGAGGGCCCTCTCGGCGCGAGGCAGACGACCGGCCGAGGGGAGCGGAAAGGAGGAAAGGCCGCTTAGTGCCGGTTTTGTGTTTGCTCATTGTTGTGGAAATATGAGAACTGGTGGCAAGGGCCTCGTCTATTGAGCTCTTGAGTCCCGGTCTGCTGTCAGGGGCTGTTTGAGATTGAGTGTTTTATTTTCTTTGATGTTCACATTGGAGAATAGGGAAGTGGGAATTAAACAACAGATGCATTAAGCCGTTGTTCTGGTAAAACAATAATTAGCACCTGATAAAATTCAATATGGGTCAAAATGTGCAGCAACCCAGTCTCGGTTCTCCCATTATGGCGCCCTGCACTGGGTCAGCCTCAGGCACGAGTGAGCGCCTTCCACACCGAGGGGATGTGGTCTGTGGCAGCAGCGGTGCGGGTTTGAGGCAACAACGGTGCGGTGCTCCCACGGCTGAAGGTGTTGGCAGGTGCTCCCCTCACCCGTGCGCTCCATGGCCGCGCGGCGGCAGTGGCACTGCCCTCTGGAGTAGGCACCTTTTGTGCTGGTACATCTAAATGCGAGTAAGGTCAGACCACTGGGGCAGGAAATAAATGCAATTTTATTTTAATGTGGTTCATCAAGCTGCCATAGTAGCTAGGTACCATGAGGGCTTTTCTTTAAACGAGGGCCATTCACGGTTAAGTTCTTTTAAATAAATACGGAAAATGGTGGGTTTGGCAGTGGTTGTGTTTGGCTATTCTCTCTTCCGTAGCAAACCTCTCTGCTTCATTTAAGGAGCCAGTATTTGGTAGTAATTGTTAATCATACAATTTGTCATTCCACAATGTAAGATGCAGACAACAGCCCTGAGCTGATGCAAAGTAATGAGGTTCCTGGTTAAAAGAATTATCTCTAAAAAGCTGTTGTTTAACACTGAACCCTCCTCAGCTGTTGTACCCCACTTCATAATGGTGAGCAGCATTACCCCAAGTCACCACCTGAGTGAAGAAATATGCTTAGCCTTCCCTCACCACCTTCATCCTTACTTTCTTTTGGTTTTCCCTCACCCTTAAAAAATCCCTGAGGATAAAACTCACCTCTGGACAGCACCATGAAGGGGCTGAAGCTATGCCTCTCCCAGGGTTTTGACAAGAAATCTGCCAACTGTGGTTCTAACTCAGAGCTACAGATTTCTGCTCAAAGTGACGTCTTTGTGTCCAGAGCAGAAAAAATACACAACCAAACAATTATTCAAAAATAAAGTAATTTTTATGATGATGATGATAATTATTAAATAGCAGTCGTGTGAGTAAAGGTCATACTACAGAGTGGCATTTTGCCAGTATAGGGCAACTCACTGATTGCAATTGTTCAACCATATTAGCCCGGGCACTCTGTGGTAATCGAAAACTATCCAGAACTAATGTATAAATAAATGCCTGCTACCCCAGAGTCAGACCAGCACAGCTGTCCTGCACAGCTGAAACCTCCTCAGGTCTAAGAGAGATGCTGAGTGCTCTGGCACAATATTTTTACAGGCTGCAGAGTGTTTATATGTTGCCTCTCTGAACCCTGGCTAAGTTGGGGAAGGAGGAAAATCCTTTTGTTTGTGCTCAAAGACAGCTTGAGTGTGTTCAAACTGTCAGATCCTTGGTGAGGAATGTGATGTCCTTCACACATTTTCTTTATAGAAATATTAATTTAAAACTCAAATATTTGCACACAGTATTTGAGTAAGAGGAGAAAGTTGAACCATTACACAGAACAGATTGTAGATTTTTCTTCAGACAGTTATGTTATTGATGGAATGAATAATAAATAATATAATTTCCATCACATCTGGGAAAAACACACTGTATGTGCCACAGGGTGACTGGCAAGAAGTTGGGATTTTATTTTGAAAGATACTGGTTGTGGTATGGTTTTTTTAACTAACACGCTCCATCAAAATAAAAGAAGGCAAGAATTTGGGCATGAGTGAAAAATTTATTCGAAATCTAAAGAAATGTTAATAATACTCATTTGCAAGTAGTCATGAGGCTTCAGTGTTTGAAATTGCAGCTGCAGCATATTATGGACAAGCCGTGGAATACTATATTTCTTTTAAAAGTACTTAAAATGAAGGTTAGCAAACCAAGTTGCTAATTGTTGAATTGAGTACGGAGCTCTTCTAATAAGAGGGTAAATGTTCTAAAGAGAAGTGAAAGCCCTCCACTGCAGTAGCTGTGCACCAAAATGACAAAAAGTGCCACAATTTCCGTGTCTGTCTGTGGCTCAGGGGCCGTCAGAAATATTGTACATTTTGTAAAAGCATTAAGAACCCCTGAAAGAGTGATCTGAGCCTTAGTGACCACCAACATGTTGTGATTTTGTTTTAAAGATCCACGTTTTCCTCTTTACCATCTCTAATGCGTCCCTCAGGTCAATTGTGTCACTGCTGTGACTCAAAAAACTGCTCTGATTTTTTTTTTCAAAGGGCTGCATTAGGTGTGAAAGTCTGGCAATTAAAAAAAAAAATAAAGTAAAAAAACCCCAAGCAAGTCATTGTAAAAATAGCAACATTAAAGCAATCTGTTATGGTTCTTGTTTACAACTCATCTGACATGAGGCTGCTGAGGATTATTACATGTAACAATTATATTTTGATTAGAAAAGAGATACATACAAAAAAGATAAAATATTTCTGTTTCTACGTGAAAGGAAGGCACCTTGTGATTTAGTTTCTAGATCGTTATGTAAATTTAAAATATCAGAAAATGTAGAATTTAAATCTGCCCCTGTTTGTTTTGCAGCATTAATGCTTCCTACAGTCACGAGCACACTGCTCTCCCAAACTTCTGCCCCTCGGAGAAAAAGGGCAGAGAGAAAACTGTTACTGGCTTTCTGACAATGGCAGGGAGTGTGTTAAACCAGTGTAAAATTCAATTAAACTGTCTAGCCGGGTTTTTGAAGCTGAAATGCAGACCCTTTCAGTTAAGCTTCTTATTTTCCTGTGACCGACACCAGTGGATACTGTGTTATGCCAAAACCAACAGGCTGTAAAGCACCTTGTTTCATGCTCCTAGCTGATCAATATTTTTATTTTCCAGGCTTGCCCAGAAATATGGAGGCAGTATCACCTAACAGTAAGTAGAAACACCTTTTTTATTTTCTTCTACACCCAACCTATTTACTCCTCTGTGAACTGCTGACCATAAAATATAGATAAGCATCTTCTCTGAGAACATAATAAACATCTGAAGAGTTTTTGAACTGAAGAAGGCGATGAAACACTGTCACTACTTTTTAAGCATCTTTAAAACTTCTGATTTCATTTTAATATTGTAATAATTAAATTAATGCTTTGCCTCTCTTCTCTCAGTGACCACATTTACACATAGAAAGAGCGTTAAATTTTAAGTTGGGATGCATAGCAGAAGCAGTAATCCCATCTTAGATAGCCCAGATGCTGGTAATTAGTCACTCTGTGTGACAAAGCTTTCTTCTTAGATGAGTGAAATAAATCTCAGAGCAGAGACATGAATTTGAGGAAAAATACCTCATAAACTTTTGCAGATAATTTATAATTGGTCAGGATATAGCCGTGACTGCTTGTTTGGCCTACCTTAGTTGATTGTTAATCCCTGAAACAAGAAAATAAAACTTTGTGAAACTGTACCAGTTTGTTACTTAAGCCTTTTCGTCATATGTAAAGTAGATATAAAAATAAAACAAAATGCATACAAATTTGGCTAATATTGAAACCTGGTACAGTATTTAACCAGTAAAAACAAATTCTTGCATTGGTGTCACAGTTCTTAAATATATTAATTTCTAAAATTGTCAAACATAAAAAACGTCTTTAAAAATCAGGGTTTTGTTGTTCCTTTGAACTTTCGCTGTTGTTGCTCCCCGGATCGGCCTCACATGTATTTCACTGTTACAGATAATTAGCCCCTGTTCTCTGCTCTAAACAAAGTAGAGAAGTTTCTTCACTACTTTTCTTTTTGGATGGAATGTGCCTTATAATTTGTGCCTCCACCTCTTTGTGGCAGTGGAATGCTCTTTTTTCTGCCTTTTTCTTCAAAATTCAATGAATAGAAGAAATCTGCACTTAAAACCTCTCATTTGTGTTTTGTGCATAATGATTCTAGCACAAAGATCTGCCTGGAAATCCACCACCCTTCCTGAGAATTTACTTTTAAACAGATTAGGTAAAGAATTTTTGTTGGTTTGGTTGATTTGGGGTTTTTTAAAAGAAAAACATTATGAGCAAAAAAAAGGTGCATTCACTGAGTATTTTTGTTTGTTTTGTTTTGTTTTAATTGGATAAAGGAAAAAGGTAAATGCGGTCTTTCATTATAATCCTAAGGGTGCATGTAAAAACAATTTCTGAAATGTTTATAACACTTGGAACTTAATAATCAGATAGAAATATTTGATGCAATTCTGGGTTCTGTTTTTTACTGAGATAAAAGATGCAGTTTAATGGAATCTCACCTGCCATTGAAAATTCCTCAAAAAATGAGTTTCCATCAACACCTATAAAATATTTATGTCTGTAAAAAAAAGCAGAGGGTAGCTTAAACTTGACCAAATGCGGTGCTAGGGCAAAATTTGAGGTATCTTGAGGTAGGAAATTATTTCTGTGGATTTTGTAGAAAGCATTTAGAGTTTACACTTAATGTAAAGTAAAGCTAAGGAAAGGTGTCAAAATAAGTTCTTGTTAGAAAATATAGTGGTAAATAATATGCCCAAATATGGGCATATTATTGAAAGCGCCCATTTGGAAACTTATGATGCATTTTAGGGACATTTTGAAACGTGGTCAAAAATGGAACTCACAGATTAATTGGTATTGCAACAGGCCCTACCTTCTGCTAAATAGATTTTTACTATGCAGTGAATTGCAGATTATCTGCAAATAATACATCTGACATGTGGGAAATGTTTTGTATGCCTTCATTTTTTACATGGGAAGAGTACCTTTGGCTCAAAGTTACATTAGCAATTGGGTTAAGCCTGGAATTTAAAAATTTGTACGTTAAAAGACATAACTGATGTTTGCAATGAGTAAAGTAAAAGAAACTGCATTATCTGAATTGTTTAAAAGTCATCTTTTTTTATTCCCTTTAAATATTCTCTTTTGCACCCAAAAGAGAGCAGAAGTAAATAATGTTCTGGCAAGACACAAAACTTCTCAATTAGAATTACATATAATGTTTAAATATATTTTATATATATATAGCGGTAGGATTGTAACAAAAAGCCAGGATTTTTCACTCTCATATCAGCACAGTAGTATTTCACCATAGAAATTATCTTACAGTTTTCCTGTCATAGAATAAGTGTTTCAGTACAAACAGGATAGCAGTGTTAAGAATATACGTGTTTGAAACAAAAGTGCTGTTGTGGCTGTCGTGGCCCACAGAGGCTGCCCAGCTGCTGGGGGCCACAGAAGAGCTTTTCCTGCACTTCAGCCAGGGATACCACCACGAGACTTAAAATGGTTTTGGTAACTTGATGGCGAGCATCCCACATGCAGGTCTACTTATGTGCTGACAGACTCGGGTGTTCAGGTTTCTGATAATACACCAGATTTTGGCACCATTCGCAGAGGGCTGTCACAGAGTTTTTCTGAATGTTTTGTGTTCTATAAAGTATATATATTCTTAGTTAATTTCTGTGAATGCGGGTGAAGAATCACAGCCTTCCACCTCTCTCCTTTATGAGGCTTTTGGTTATTTCATCCATTTTTCATCACTTTCCTAGGAGATGGACTGCCATCTATTGACTCCTCAGAGCCCCTGCATGGCATGCGGGGCCACTCAAACAATGACTCAATAACAAACCCATTTTGCTCTTGGGGATGGTGGTGGGGTTTGTTGACGTTGGCCATGGTGACAAATTTGAGCACATTGCAAATAATTTGTTGTATGGGCAGAAACATCTTACTCCAACCAAAACAGAATGCCAGCACAAGGAATCTTATGAAGAAATGGCTAAAAGGATTGTAAGTGGAATATTTAATTTTCCTTTTGTTGGGGAAAAAAAGATTATCATAAGGCACTCAATGAAGCTTAAATCTAACAGCTATGTGGTAATCAAAGCTTTATAAGTGGCTGAAAGTACTTTCTTTAAACTTGTTCTTTCAACTCTTTTAACTAAAATTATTCTGAAAAAAACCCCAAAGTCAGCAGAAAAATCCAACTCCCACGGTGGTTTAAAATACTATTTAATAACCTCTTTAAGATGATGATTTAAAACTTTTACAGATCATTTTCATCATGACTGCTCTCTGTATTTCTCCTGTATCAGAGTCGGGCAATTATATTTGTCAAAATATATTTCAAGTTTTATTTGTGTTGATATCTATTTGCAGTAAATTGGTTCATACCCACTAAGGTTTATCAAAGGGGGTATTGTCAATCAAATAAAAGGACGAAGACTTCATTGAGAGATTCAGGATAAACAGTTTTGATCATAGCTTTCTGGAGTGTCAGTGACGATATATGTGATTTTTTCGGGCACAAGGCATTTGGAGGCCTTGTTGAGCTCTTTGTTTTGGGTTATGAGGAAGCTTAGCTTACAGCTGACTTTGTAAGTGCCAGGTGCTCCACAAACCCAGAGAAACATGGCCTGTGTTCCACAAGACATGCCATCACATCCCCTCTCCACCGTAAATGACAGAAGTGTTTTTTTCACCCTCAGAGCACTTGGTTCTATCTCATTCCCTTTCTCTTGTCACTTCCGATTTGAGCCATAAATGTTGTAATATTTATTATGCATTTCTAGTGGAGGCCAGGTTATAGCCCTCTAACAAACAAAAAAGATAAATCCTAAATAACGCTTGAAAAAAACTGGTGGAAAAACCTGTTGAGATGATGACTTTCTTTTATTTGTTTCCGTTTTGTAGTTTATTCTTTAAAAAATATGATACCTCCCCTTCAAGTTTGACCTGCTGCCCCCTCCACCTCACCATATGGCCTGTGGCAGCTGCTGTCTCAGTGTGTCCAGGCTGTGGAGGTGCCAGCGCTGGGGGTCACATTCTGCGGTGGACAGCCCTTGTCCCCTCTGCCGCTGGTGTGGGCAGCCCTGGGCTCTGCGCTGGCCGTCTGGGCAGTGCCGTGGGCTGGACTGCCCACACTGACCGCCCGCTGCAGCCTCGCTCCCTGTCCCGTGCTCTGCGGGGCCTCTGTGGCCTGAGCGGCCTGCTGAAGCTGCTGCCAGTCGCAGCATTTCCACCCAGCAGATGACATCACTGGAGAAAAAGGAGGAAATTTATTTATCTTCAGTGCGCAGAGACCTTGTTTTTCTCTGTGTGTGAGGTTGCACTTCTGCCGTGAGGGTCCAAAGTGTAGCCTGGCCTCCCCCCAGTGCGTGGCGGTGCTGGTGGGGCAGCCAGAGGAGGTGCACAGGGCCTCGGCGTGTTTTGGTGTCAGATGGAGAACAGGCTGCCTGCAGGTCTCACCACATCTGCCCTGTCACAGTGGCTTGTGCCTTACAGGAATGGATGTGGCCCGTTTGACCCAGCACCAAGATGAGGATACTACACCCAAACAGGAATGAACTGTGCGAGTGTTAGAATCTTCTTCAGTAAATACCGAGTAAAGAAATTCTGTCCCGAAAATGGGCAGAGCAAGTTTTTTATTTTCCTAAGGTGTCTCTTGCTTTTGATGTGTGTGTTAAAACAGAAATCTCGCTGGAACAGAGTATTTTCTTTCTGTAGGGATTGTTCATTTTTAAAAACCCCTTCCTGCCCTGGTGCCGCTCCAGCTAGCCGCACTGACTCCGTCCCCTGTGCCTTGCCTTCACCAGCCTCGTCTGTGTGAAATCTCCCAGGGCAAGATGGCCACCAACAGAGCTTTAGAACCATCAGAATTTTTAATTAGCAGAACCTATAATTTAACACACTTTTTGACAGTTGGTTAATCTTACTTTTAATCCACTTGCATAAAGGAAGGTGAACCAGGAACTGGTTGATGTGGCCCTGTGTATGAAGGACACGAAGGGACATGCGTCTTTTGTGTTTAAATGTTGCACTCAGATTTCTTTGTGTGCATTATTAAAATTGCTACTTTTTTTCTGAAGTGAAAATGTAAGTCAATTTCTATCTGTTACACTGTGACTTCCAGAAAGGGAAAATTAAAAATAATACAACCCTGGCAAAAAAATATTTAAGCCTGAGAGAGAGAGAGGGCATTTGGTTTCCAGAGATTTTTTTAGGTGTTGAGCGGTGAGGGAAGGGATTGGGTTTAGGAGTATATTTTGAGGGGGAAGTTAATCCCCGGGTTCCTTGCAGCTGTGGCTGTAATATGGCCACGGGAATGGCTCCATTGGCCATGACACAAAGCCACAGACCATGGGATCAGCATGCTCCTCTGGAATGCTTCAGCACCTGGCCAGTTTCTCTGCAGGTGTGTCAAGGCTATTTCTAGCAGCTCTAGGAAAA
>WBMY01007838.1:71173-76173 GCA_013397315.1 Donacobius atricapilla
AAAAAAAAAAAAAACACCACCAGTCTGTTTATGAAATAGGCCATGTTTCTCATATTTTGGAATCCCAGACTGGGCCCTCATGTGCCATTGCTTCAGTATCCATTCAGCAGGATATTTTATAGGGAAGGCAACTCAGAAGTCCTAGGAATATGAATTTAGGGTAAAGATAACTGTGGCTTTTGTGAGTTTTGGGTCACATGAACACCTGGAGCATGATGGTGTCCACATATCTGCTTGGCAGATGCTTGGATTTGTGAAGATTTTCTGCCCTTTGAGAGGTTGCTTGCACCAATAGCTGGAGCTGGTGCAGAGCTCGGCCAGCAACAGGCAGATATTTTGGTTTTAAACTCTCTGTGTTGTCCAAACCTGACCCGTCTTGCAAGTGGTTTTCAGTGTCAGGGATGCTCCTGACATGCTGCCAACCCTGCACAGCTGTCCTGCAGAAAGCCAGCAGGTCAGAGGGTGTCAATGTGCTGGGAAAAGGGATTTTACTGTTTATTTTCCACTACTAATTGTAATTTGCTGTGTTGCCACTCTTCTAACTTTCAGATATTTTTTGAGGCTATCAGAAACCTAAACCCCAAATCTTTTCCAATTGCAAAGGAATCATATTCACAAAAGATAATCTTTCTGATAGGTTTGTTGTTTGTTTTTTTTTTTTCCAGAAAACAAAGACAGTTTCAGGTCCTGAAATAACTGTTAGGTTTATGAGCACAAAGCATATTCTATAGCTTTCAGTACAAAAGCATGCTAGATAAAAGTTCTTTACCAATTTTTTATTTGAAATGTGTATTTAAATTATGATGGAGAAAAGAAGTAGCTTTAATAACCCTGTCTAAATTTTCTGCAAAGACCTGAGTGAACATTTTGGGTGGGATGCAGGCACTGGTATCAGCTGCCACTTGCCTTCATCACGTAGTAACCATGGTGAGAAGTTCTGCTTTCTCTAACCTTTATCTGTCTTGCACTCTTCTGCACCTGCTACCCAGAAAACAAAATAAAAGGTGCTTTTAAATTGAGGGTTAAAGAGAGATTATATCTTGACCAGAAATTGCATTTTTGTATATTTCTGGAAGCAGTCTGGAAATGGGGAGAGACTAGAATAGAAAGCTCAGCTGACTGAACATTTCTGTGATTTTGGGGTTCCAAATGGCATTGTTGTGGTGTTTGTCTTGGAGAGCGGCATCGCTCGGAGAACCCTGACTTCAGCACGCATGTTGAAGTGGTGTCAAGAACTATGTTTGCTGCAAAAGCAGTGTCTTCCACATCTGACTATGCAAGGGAAAGGGGAGAAGAGCAAGGGATGTATTAATTAAAACTAATTAAAATTAATGTTTTACTGTTTTAAATCTCTGGTTGGCTAACCTGCCCTCTCATGCCTCGGACATTCTTTGTGCACTAATGACATTTGGTGACATATATTTCTCCAGCCCAGCACACCCGAACCCAGAGAGGTTTGGGTTGTTTTTGTGGTACACCAAAGCTGTTGGGTGAGTGGTTAATTAATCAAAGACAGTAATCACGGAAGTTTTGCTGCTGAAATATTTCCCCTTCATATGCTCAACCGCAGTTCTCTTAAGGGAAAGAATTAAGATGATTTTTTTTCTTTAATGCTTACGAATTCAGTTTAAAAAATTCTCCTCTTTTTCCTTTAGTTCGAAAAGGTGAACTTACACAAGCATTTACATTATTATCATTATTTTAAATATTAACCATCTAAATAAGGAAGATAGAATTTTCAAGATAAAATGAGGTTTCCAATGCATTTTAAAAACAGTTGAGAAAAAAAAAATCTGTGCCCTCTTTCTACAGTCAGTGCTATGTATGAATGTTCATATCAAAGTTCCTACATTCTGAGAATTTCTCCAGAATTTCTCCAAACTTGATATGAAGGTATCTTTTTAAAGTTTTCTTAGATCTCTGAACCAGTCTCAAAATTCTGTTGGAAGCCAAAAATCGTCTGCAAATTTAACAGACATTTTAAAATGTGCAAAAAAAAATCACAATTGTACATAATATGCATAAATGCCATAAAATGGATTTTGGTGCATTTTCATATTGCAAAAGTCAGTAAATCTGTTTGCACTGCGTGGTTCATCTTGCTGGTGATTCATGTGTCGCAGCAGCCCAGAGCTCATGCCGCTAAGACAGTAACTTCCTCAAGTTATGCTCGATCATGTTAATAATCTACGGATTAGGGTTCCCTAAAAATATTCACTGATTTAATTCCAAGAGGGTCTATCATGTCAATGATATTAATACATCTTGTTAGGTCCTGTCATGTGTATAGAAAAGTTTCTATCCCCATGACAGAATTATCCTGATTTTGATTTCAAGTGTTGAGGAACCAAGTATAAAGGGAATTAAAGGAGCCGAGGGCCTGCACAGAGTGGTGAGGAACACGGAGCCATGAGCAGGTGCTCACAGAGAAGCCTCAGAAATGTGTGTGAGGTGCACTGTGTGCACGCATGCTGTGCCACCCACCGAGGACTACAGAAGGAGGCATCCCACAGAATTTTTGGTCACAGGGGAGTGAAGGTTGGCCGTCAGTTTTGACTCATTTTTGAATGTTGAATTTGGGTTAAATTAACATTTGATGAACATACCCCAACAGCCGTGAGAGCGACTCTGCAAGGAGCAGAGGAAGCCCCCCCATGAAGGAATGGGCACTCCAGTCTATGTCAGGGCCCTTTCCCTGGTCTTTGGTGTCTCCACTGTGCAGTGTTGCCCAGTGTGGTGTGGCATGGTGGCAATGCTGTCCGGTGTGGGGTGATCAGCTGGTAAGGAAGAGGCATTGTTTTTACACCAGACCAAGTGAGGGATTCACAGGGGAAGGACGGTCACTGCCTGGTTCAGAGTTTCTTACGATTGTGTCCAAAAGTGGCTTTTTTTCCTTCTTCTCTTTTTGCTCCCCTCAAACTTGCAGTTTCTCCACCTGTCTTCTCCGCTCACCTTGTAGCCAACAGAAAGTATTTTTGTGTTTTTTCTTGACTATGCAGTTAATTCTTTTTCTAAAGAATTTTTATAACTTCTTTTGGCACTTAAAAAATGGGGTGATGAGCACCTGTGCAGGAGTACAGACACAGGAGGGTTTCTGTGGATTGTGCAATAACCCTGAAATATCTCCTTCTTTAAAATTAATTGCCCTGGATTTGATACCTGAGATACCCAGTTTCTATTTCTGCTTGAATTGTTTTGATGCCAGATGAGAGCTAGTTAAATTCATTCTGATTTTCTGATGGTGGCATCAGGAAGGAAAGACAGAAAAAATTATAGTACAGAGATACTCAAAAGTTGGTCTGGAGGAAACTGTTTTGGTCAATAGCATATTTACATGGTGGGAGAGAGCAGAAATTCTATCATATGCTCTGATCCATTTTTAGAAATGCTGTATACTATGCAGGAAGTCCCAAGTCCTATTAAAGTAAAAACTTAATGGAATTGAAAACAATTTTAAAAAACGGGTGTGCAAAAAGGACACAGAGAAGCTTTTGTTTATCAGGGGTTTTATACAAGCTGTCACACATTTCCACAAGGGCATATTCGGGGTGAATGTCACTTATCATGAATCTAGGTGCAAGTAACTGCTATTCCTGAATATATATGATGCTCTTTAATGGCGAGCACATGAAAAAATTATGAGAAAATGGAGAAACATTAACACGTGCAGTTGGCATGTTGGTAATGTAAGGAAAGTGCTTCTGTGAAATTGTTAGTGAAGGATGCTGCATGCTGAAGCCCAGCTGCTGGGGAGTTTAAAGGGAAAAGGTTCAATTATTATGTATTTAAAATGTACTGCAAAACTCACTTCTAGCAAACTGATGCACTGCTCAGTTGTTATCTCGTATTCTTCAACAGAACTAAGTTTTTCCCATGTTTACTTCCATTTTAGCTGTCATTAGAAATCACTTCCAAAAAATATTTATTAAGAGTCTATTTATCAAGAAATACCTATTAAGAATGCTCCCCTAAGAAAGTTATTCAGACGTGGTACTTCCTCCTTTTGGTGCAATGGTGAGGGATAATCAGTAGATGACATAAAGATTAAAGTGAGAGAAAGGAAGCTGTAAATCATCTAGAATGACAGTAAAAATAAAAACCTTGGGGTTTGTCAGGCTCCCCCGTGTATTAGCTAATAAATATAACTGTGCTTTAGTTCTGTTCATCTTCTGATTTTACAGGCTTTGCAAATGTTTGTTTTTAGATTAATGTATAAATGTATGTGTAACTATGCATATGCTTAGCATGGGGGGCAGCCAGTGCTGTACCCTGGCAGATATATAGATATATAGAGGTATATATAAACATTTGGCCAATCCCCTAATAAACATTCAAATAAAATATACATGTCCCAGTGCATGAGTCTCCTCCTCCTCCTTCTCCTCCTCTTCCTCCCCCTCCTTCTCCTTCCTCTCCTCCTCCTCCTCCTTCTCCTCACAGTCTCTCCCTACCTCCCCCACCCCACTTCAAAGCTTGTGGTCCTTTCTCCATCCGTGTACTAAAAGGTTTCTTTGTGAGCCAGGCCATTTGTCCGTCATTGTTTGGGGCCCAAACGGTGGTAAAATACCCTGTCACCGATCTGGAGCACGGTGAATGGCAGCTTCTCTCCGGACAATTGGCGGCGATGCCGAGAAATATTCCTGAGAGGATTATTTAACCTTTCAATTTAGGGGGCACAAAGCCCGGCTGATTAATGAACTTTCTGATGGGCGCCGATAAGCGGATCTATTTCTTTATTTCCTCCAAAAGTGATTCCTTCTCCTGTCCCATATTACTATAATCTTAAACATAAAATGTGGCAAATAGATTAAAAAACAGCACTAAAGAGTTTATCTGGCTAGCAAACTGAAGAAGCTAAATTAAAATTGGTAATGAAAGCAGTGGCTGAGCCCTGTATATGGTTTTTAAATGCGCTGTGTATTTTGAAGAGACTTATTCTCCAGCCTGCCTGGTAATGACTGCTTTGGGTGCACAGTCCGGGTCCAGCTTCTGTTATCCCC
>WBMY01007838.1:81173-98472 GCA_013397315.1 Donacobius atricapilla
AGGCTGGGACACAAGAAGGAGGGGGAGAGATAAATCAGCAGTTTGCATTCAGAGCTGAAATATCATGGCCTGGTGGACAAGATGCCAACGATGCCTCCTCTTCCCACCTCATTTGTGATGCTCAGGCTGAACCTCACTCTAAAAAATTATAGTAATGTCAGCTTCTTGCTGCTTTTTCAAACAATATTCCAGCAGCATGCATGACTGTATTGATCTAAGCTTAATAAAATTGTATTTGTGTAATTTTAATTTATTTTTAATTCAGCATTCAGAATACCACCAGACCTAATTCTTGCCCATTTCCATCTTGCAGACAAAGCCAGGACCCATCAAGGCAGCTGGTTCCCACTCAGAGCGCTCTCTGTCTGTGTACTGCTACAACTGCTCCCGCCAAGGACACTTCGGATATGTAAGTCTTGGCACTCTCTGCCAAGTCTGCACTCTCTGGGGTGGAAATCCATCCCTGCTACAGTGTGTGTGTGCTTGGAGGAAAGAGCTGGAAGAGCCAAGCTGGTGTGTGTGTGACATGAGAGGAGTGTGACCACAGTGCTGCTGTGGTTGGTGGAGGCCAGTGTATAAAGGGATGTCACCCATCCAATTTAAAGATAGGGAGGAAAGTAAAAGTTGCTATCTCTCCTTGTAAGGTTCATTGATTTGAGACTGCCTGGGAGAGAGAATATTCATTGGAAAACAGTTGCTGAATACAGCTTTTCTTTTTCCCATTAGTGCCTCACTGCCGCGTTCAACATCACGTCAGGTTTTTCACCACAATCAGCCCAACTATTCGAGTGTTGTTTTGGAAATCTTCAATTTCTGCCTGCTTGAGATGATCCTTATTTGTGGTTCCCTAGTTTAGTTCCACATCTAAGCTACGTTTGGCGTTGTCCTTCTGTAAGGTGCAGCTGGGTAAAGGAAACTGAGCTTTGAAGGGCTTCAGTAAAAACAGGAGATGAGGCTGCATCTTTCAGGGTGTTTTGGTGATATTTATCACATTTTTCAGTGCCTATCATGACTGAATTCAGCTCTGTACCTGCAATTACCAACACAAAACAAATAATAGGGTTTTTTCTTTTATGGAATAAATGCAGAAGCCAAGACACAAATATTCTAGAAAATGAATGTTAATCATGCATTGGATGGGTTAAGCTTATTTTTTCCAGTGGCTTAGAAACAGCATATTGCCAGCAAATTCCTCTCTTCCCTTCTGCCTGCTCTTGTGTGTCAGCCCCTTCAACTATCCAGTATGCTTTGTTAAAAGCTTGGGCCTTTGGTTTAGTTTACTTTTATTAAACTGTCCAAAAAATGGCGCTGGAGGTAGACAGACATACATGGATAGAAGTAAGGCTGCTGTAAAGATAATGAGTAATTAGTAGGGATGCTGTAAATTGATTATTTAGGTCACTATTGAGGCTGCTGTAAAAATAATTGGAAATTAGTTGTGAGGAGTTGACAGTAAATACTTGGGTTGAAAATGGCAGAAACTGTACAAAATCAGAAAGGAAGGAAAGGAACTTGTGGACATTTTGTCTTTCAAAGTTGAGGCAGATAAGAAAGTATTTGTAGTAACGTACAAGGAGCAGAAACAGCCTGAGCAATGACTGAATGAAACGGGATAAGCTAATAGCAACACAAGAGGACAGAGATACCAGATCTTCCCATGTGCACACCATTCCCAAAAAAGAGACAAACACTTGCAGGAAAACTGCTTCTTCACTAAATTTCAGCCAAACAAATGCCAAAAAGAAGCTGAGAAATGCAAAATACATCAAAAATGTATCTCTGATCTGCTAGGCCTCTGGAAGGGAAAGAGAAGCAGGCAGGAACAGGGGTTGCCAGGGTGACACTGAGTGGTAGCAGAAGCACGTGCAGGAAAGCTGCTGGTCCCATGGTGCAGACATCAGGTGAGCAAAAGCTCCTGACAGCTCCTGAAGATTGGTGAGGCCCAGATGTCGCTGGAATGGCTTCAAAGTGATGGAGAGTAGAGTTAGGTTAGCTGTCAGGAAGAAATTCTTCTCTGTGAGGGTGGTCAGGCCCTGGCACAGGTTAGCTGTGGCTGCCCCATCCCTGGAAGTGTCCAAGGCCAGGTTGGACAGGGCTTGGAGCAACCTGGGATAGTGGAAGGTGTCCCTGCCCATGGCAGGGGTGGGATGATCTTTAAGGTCCCTACCAAGGCAAGCCATTGTGGGATTCTGTGTTTCCATGATCTCAACAGGATCTAAGAGGAGAAAGATGATGAAGCAAAGCAGGTAACAAGCAATTTGCAAGGAGGATAAAGGAGAATAGAGCACCTGTCAATATCACATGGGACCCAGAAAAAAAGGCAGAATCATAGCAAGTGTTCCTGTTAGCCAAGCTCTCAAGACATGGGTAAAACTGTATGTCCATCAGTGAAAAAACTTACATTCCTGTTCCAAGTGTTTGGGAAATAGGCTGGCATGCACATGATGCCAGAGTCAGCCCCTGCCTCGCCTCAGCTGTCTGTTGAGGGCTCTCCTCTTCTTTTTCCTCTCTCTGTTCCCTGCACTCTGACATGTGCACACAGCAGCCTGCTGCAGGATTTGCCTATGGTTTGTCCCTGTGAGGGAATGGCACTTGGTGAGACCACCCATCCTGGCTGTTGGCAGGCTCTGGCTCCCCATGGCTGCTCCCCTCTTTCCCCAGCCCACCCAGCCCCTTGACCTGCCACTCCTCTGCAGGGAGCCTTCCCCAAAACTGCCCAGGTGCCAGGGCTGCCTTGCCATGGCACTGTTTGTCTCTGAGGGGCCAGGCATGTGCAGAGCAAGTGTTGGGGTCCTGCCTGGCAGCAGGATTGCCCTGTCCCTATGTCCAATAGCTCTGTCAGCAGCCTACCTGGTGTTTACCTGTCTTCACCTGGTCTTCGTCATCTGTTCTGTGGATGTACAGATGCATGGTAACTGCAGGAAGATGGGGGATTCCTTCTGTGTGCTCAGACAGTGCCAGTGTTTCAGTGTGTGCAGGAGGGATTCCGAGCTGGTCATGAAAATGTCAGCCCCCACAAGTACAGACCAGGACCTGGAGGACCTGGCCCATTTCACTTCCAGGAAATCACTACTCAGCCACCTCTAGTGACCTGAAATGTGTTTTGCAGGAGTGCTCAGAGAAGCGAATGCAGGGAAACATGTTTCCCACTTCTCCCTTTGTCTACTACTACGATGATGAATGCGATATCAAGAGGAGAGCCAACAGGTTAAAAAGAAAGGTGGCAGGTACAGTGTGTTTTGGGAGATCCCTCCCACCTTTCAGTTCTGTGTTTGTGCTTTTCAGAAACATTGTGGGATTATTTTCATGTGTTGGGAAAGCTGCATGGATTTGAACAGGTAGCCTGGTGGTAGTAAAAGATTTGTGATTTTACTCATCCGTGTCTATGATGGAAATTGACTGTGTCAAAGTCACTCAGTGAGCATTGTCAGATGTTTTAATTCTGAAAAATCTGCTGACATCAAAAATTCCATGAAATAGCAGGAAGGGGATTAAATCACGATTTGTTAAGATTCTAGCCTGATGACAGGAAAAACCCACAGTGAAAAAATCTGCCAGAGATAAATTTTTGTCTAAGGAGAGCTGTGATGGCTCAGGCGGCAGGTTTTAGGGTTTTTAGGGATTGAAATAATCTGCTCTGCTTTCCAGACCTTCAGGAAGCTGGCCTGCTGCCAGAACTCTCTGAAACAACGTTGCAGGAAGAACAGCTTGAGGTGAGCAGTGGAAGAACATCCCAGCCACAGAACACCGTTGAGGCAGAACAGCCCAGCCGCAAGAAAAAGAGCAAACTTTGGAAAGAACAGAGGAAGCAAAACAGGATCAGTGATCAGCAAAAGAAGATGAAGGTGTCCCGCGCAAAGAAAGCCCAGGAGGAGAAGCACAGGAGGGGTGTTAAAATCCACTGTGAACCGGAGGACTTCCCTCGGGGGTACAAGCAGCAGGGGTGCAAGGGCAGCAGGGTCCGCCACAAGTCCCTCTTCCAGACATTCTCAGGCAGCAAGGCCATGTGTGTGCAGCAGCCTCTAGAAGGTGCCAAAAAAAAGAAAAAATTGAAAAAGCAGAAAAATGCTAATCCTGACAGCAGGGACAATCTGTTCCTTATAAAACAGCGGAAGAAGAAGTCCAAACAGAAATCCTGGTGATGGCAGGTAGCACTGGCATTCCCTGGCTCTGCCTTCTCTTTATTCTTGTCCCTCTCTTAGCACATGAATTTGAGTCCATCCCTGACCCAGCATACTGGGCACCATCACCCATCCCAGCCATCTCCACGGCCAGAGGGGACCACTCCATCCCTGTGAGCTGTCCCCATGGCAAGCAGGACCCAGTGCTCCTGCCAGGGGTGGTCTCGGAATATGCTGTATGTTTATTTTCTTTGCTTGGGGGTGTTGGGGGCACACTGGGTTTGGCAGGGTTTGTTTCTTCACCAGTGAGATGTGGCTGTGCTGTTGGAGCACAGCACCTTTGGGGCCAATGCCAGGGAGACTTGGGACAGGGGGGTCGGGGTGGAAAGCAGGAAAACGGGTATAAAGCACATCCCCTCACCGGCCACCAGTCCTCTCCAGAGTGCAGGAGGGCATTGAGCACTTCCCTCCCCTCTAGAAGGGGCAGCTGAGTCTCTGCTTTTTGCTCTGGAATGCAGCAGTCACCCACCTCACTCTCCAGAGCCGTGCCATCAGTCCACTGCCCTCAGGGCTCAGCTTTTGGGGCTCCATCCCTGTCTTTACCAGCTGGTCAGTAGAGCAGGAGTGAGCCAGCAGGTGGGCCTGGAACAGAGTTTACATCTCACACTAAATCTGTCCTTGTTCCTTTTGATGTGGAGGCTGTTTCTGGAGAAAAGAATGGAGTATGAAGAACATACTTGGTTCCAGTCACACTGTGCTAAAATTTAATTTTTTTTAAAGACAGTTATTTTTGTACACTGGAATTCAGCATGTTGTTTTAAGGTTTGTAAGAATAAAATGCTTTGTCAAAGGACTAACACAAATAAAACTTTACATGAGGAATTTGAAAAAAAATGGGTTTGTTTTTCATTTCCTTGCATTCCGAACATAATTGAAAACAGCATCATGTTCTCTTTCCTGAGCTGAAACTACATCACCACTGGCAAGAGTAAAGGAAATAAGTAATGCATTTATACTCTACTGTTGTGAAAAGGAAATTATCCATACCCTGCTGCTGTGTGACATGCTCTCTGCTGGGCCATTCCTTAGTGAGAAGCTGATGGTAACAGCACAGTGTCACTGAGGTGCAACTCCTCTCCTCGTGCAGTGGTCCTGTGTTAAAATTAGAGACCATTTGGACCCTGCAAGGGTATCTGGAAAGGGATATGGGCACCCAAGAAAACATTGAGGACTCTCATTATGCCAATGTTATCCCATGCCAGTATTCCCTGGATTTATCAGGTTTTTATTTGGCAAAATCAACAGTGAGAAGACAGATGTTCTGGTGACCCTGTCATCCTGTTTCAGAGATATTTGTGATAGAGATACACCTGCATAATATTTTCAGACCTTATGTCTAGGTTTGCTTCAGCATGACCTTGGCAACAAAAATTAAGTTTTGCCTAACTTCATTTATTGCTTGATTGAAAAACTCCTGATGATACTGAAAAGAAAATCAGCTTTTTCCCTAGTGAAAAAATATTAAGTTAATTACAACCCTGGAAAGACTCGTTTTTAACATGGAAACAGCTCTTTTCCCAGATGCTGTGTTGTACATTCCTTTTTGGTTTTGAATTCCATATTTCATTTCAGGAAAAGTCACCCGTGGCCTTTAGCCAAACCAGCACAAACCTGACAGACAAGGAGGAGAATTGTTTTCAGTGATTGTTTTGGTTATCTGGCCAGCTAACTTGTGTTGAGTGCATTTCCCACACCTCAGAGAGGTGCTTTTATATCGTCCATGTGCAGTGCCAGAGGGTGGAGCAAGTCAGAGTTCTTCCTAACTCCTCCCCTGAGGACCAGGTCCCTGGCCAGCATAGCAGGAGTCAGACCAGCCAGGAGTCCCAGTCTCTTTCTCTGATGCTCAGTGGCTTCAGGCAAGAATATTTTACCTTGGACACTGTGTTGGGAGTTGTTCAAACCCTGTTGTGTGCTGGTGGGAAGAGCTGGTCCAGCGTAGGGAAGGTAATGGCAGGGAGTTTAAGCACACTGACTTACACAGATGCTTGGGTGAGACCCACAGAATTCTGGCTGCTGACTATGGCTCCTGCCTGTCACTGACAGCATCTGCTGTCAGCACCAGACAATGAGTTTGTGGTGGAATTGCTCTGGATGCCACTTCGAATCCTGCAGGTATCCAGCCCACAGAGCCTTTGTTTTGGTAGATGTCTGCTGCTTGTGATTACAGGACAGTGAGTAAAAGATGGAGGAAGCATGTTTTCCAGGACCATGGGAAGGGAAAAAAGGGGAGCAGTGACCCTGGAAGCAGAAGAAATAGGGTGAGGGAGCATCCTCCAGGCCTCAGGCCAGGGTCCAGCTGGTGGGTGGCAGTGTTGGCACCGTGGGAAAAGAAACAACACCCTGCTGTGGCACATCCAGCCTGGGGGCCCAGTCCAGGGGTGTTTTTGGGTCCTGTCGGGGAACAACATCAACTCCAGGACTGATCAGTGTCAGGCTTTGCAGAAATCAGCACTCACCAGGGCATTCAGGGGAGAACTGGCAGGTCTGGATAATGCCACCAGCAAGGAAAGAGGGACATGAACAAGGCTGGCTTGTTGCTGGAAAGCGCCTGGGTAAATCAGGTGTGACATAAACTGATGCCTGCAGCTCTGGCTGGCACCACTTGGAACAAAGCAGGTTGTGTCTAGCACCAGCTGTCACCAGCAACTAGTGCCACTCAGCACACTCTGTTGTGGGGCAGCTGATGGATCTTAGAGAGTTCAGCATGAGAATAAAGCAGCAGGAGATTGTTTACATTCATTGAGGATGAGAGGACAAGGAAAATGGCAAAAGGGGGCGGATTTCCCAGCATCATCAATATCAGCATGTCAGGTACTGTGAAAGGGCGGTGTTAGAATCCTGCACCAGGCCTGGCAACTGGCGGACTGAGCTGCTTCCATCGAGCTCTGCTTTATTCCATTAAACCACAATGTACTTCAGCCTGTCACTCCTCCTGCCTGCTTTCCCCCCTCCTTTAAAGAACTGTCAGTCCTTACTCCAGAGATGCCTGGGACTGAAAAACATGCTTATCCCAGGAGAGGACGGTGTCTCGAGGTCACAGTTGATGTGCACTGGTGAGGCAGCATGAGGAAACCTACATTGTGTGAATAAATAAAGGGCTGCAGCTCAGACCCAGCACTGCAGAGGAGACAAGATGGATGGATCAGAAGGTCAGAGTCTTGTGGGGTAATGGGGGCAGGTATCCCAGGAGTGAAGAGGGGAGAAGGGAGTATTGGATCCATCATTTGTTGCAGCCACTACACAGAGAGGTTGAGGAAAGAAGGAGTGCTGTGATCTGAGGTGTCTGGGTCCATGGCACACCTGTGGGAGGGAGCTGGATATGTCTTTGTGACATAGCACCGGTCTGGGTCCTCCTTGAAGTGTTCCTTTCCCTAAAGACTGTCTCAAAACATCAGTCTCTCTGTCCAACTGTTGTGCAGTCTGCAGGGACCATCACTTAAGTACATGTGCACAGGGCCATGCCATACCCAGCACCAGCAGTCCACAGACACGAGCACCCGTGTGCTCAGGTTGGCCTCAGTCCCACTGGCAGACTTGTTTCCCCCCCCGTGTCACTGAGCAGCTACTCAAGGGCACCGAGCAAACTTGAGTTCAGTTCACCCAAGCAGGTGGACATGACACAGGAGATCCCAGCAAGGATGGAGACTCCCATGCTGCGCCTTTGAGAAGGGACTGTGGGTGACAATGGCAGAGCAGGGTCAGTGACAGCCGACTGTGGCACCACATGGCACACCAGCCAGTAATTGTGCTTTTTTTTGCATTGCAATATGATTATTAGCATCTCAGTTCATTATCAGAGTAAATTTAATTTTTCAATGTAAAGGAGCCAGTTGTATTTATAAAGGAAACACTGTTGATACAGCCGGAAAAAATTAATTCATGAAAAATGTAAGGAAAACTAATAGTCTTTAACCGGGGCAATATTTGACTGTGTCTAATTGTGCTTTGCGAGGTTTGAAAAGTCCTGGCAGAAATTCCTGCAGAGGCATTTTGCACTTCTGATGAAACTGCATTTAAACATTGGAGGTTTTTTTAATTAACCTTGTGCCAGTCTGGTCAAATCATAGCAATACTGCTGTGGAAAGCTGGTATTCTCTGGTGTATTTGTGCACTGGCAGGGGCATTGTGTGCATTTGGGAAGGTCTTGCCTAATCCAAATCCATTCAGGCAGAAAACAAGGAAGAGGAAGCAGAGGCAATGCCAAGGGCAGAGTGGCTGCAGGGAGCTGCCAGAGAGGAGGTGCTCAGCTGACCACGGCCCACGGAGCCTCCAGGCAGGAGTGCCCACAGCTGGAAGAGGTTTAGCAGGCACCAAGGGGTTTGGGATGGGGGAAGTTTCACAGAGACACATTCTGTATTCACTGGCAAGAACACACAGACAAAGGTAACGTTTGGAGTGACGGGCTGATTGCATGTGGCCAGAGCAAGTCCAGCAGAAGAGGGACAAGCCCAGCTGAGGCTTCAGTGCCTGGTTGGGTCAGAGCTCCAGGGTGCCGTTCCTGCTGGGCTCTCCAGAGGTTTCCACATCCCAGTTGTGCCCCAACCCCACTGTGGCACCAGCCACCTCCTTTATGTGGACTGACTGCAGCTCTTCTATTCAACAGCAGCAGGAGACCTGCATCCTCCATATGATGAAATCCTAGGTGCAGGCAGGCCCAGGTGAGGTACAGCCTGGTGAACACTGTCACATCCGAGCTGTCTCTTAAGCAGCTGGTTCCAGCACCTACACTCCCACTGGTGTGTCAGTGGCTGCTGCGGGAGGGCAAACCAGAGAGTCCCAGGCTATGAAAGCACCGGGCAGGATGGCCTCCGCTGTTTTCCTGGACGGTGCAGGTGTTGCAAAGGGGATATCTGCCCCTGTAGAGTGCTTCCCCTTCAGCCTTGCGGACAGTTCCAGCCTCTCGCCCTCCCACCGCACTCGGCTCTCCTCAGGACAGTTTGGAAAAGCGCCATCTCCTCAACTCAGCTGCCAACTTGAAGCCAATTTGCATTGGATAATTATTTTCAATTAAGTGATAACAATCGTGTTCTGAACAGAAATAATCTTGTCCAAAGGCCAAACAGTTTATCCCGTCTCGGAGATGAGGCTGCCGCTCGGTGCGGCGCCCGGCAGCGGCGGCTCCGTTATCACCGCGCCGAGCGGGGCTCCGGGCGGGCAGCCAAGGCGGGCTGCCTGCGGCTCCGCTGGGACGCCGGGGGCTGCACCCGCCCCCCACTGCCTCCTGCTGTCCTCCAGTCTGTCCACGGGCTCCCCTGAGGAGCCCAGAGGTTACGCCGCCCCTGTGGCTTCATCGCGGTGCCCGCGGGGAAAGGAGCCGTTCTCGCGCGCTGAGCTCGCCCACGCACCGCCCCTGCTGCTCCGGCAGTCCCGCACACCGCGGGCACGCACCCTGCACAGCCCGGGGCAGCCGGAACAGCTGCCATGGGCTTCAGCTCCTGCCACCGCCACAGAGGAGGCCCGAGCGTACTTCCCAGCACGCCTCTGCTCAGCATCCTCCCTGGCAAGGAACCCGGCCTCTGCAGGAGCCATCCGCGTGTCCATGGGCATCCCTTAGCTCTGGTTGTTCTGTGTCAGTGTCTCCTAGTGCTGGCTTTGTGTGTGCCAGCATTCCTTGCTCTCCAAAGTAGCACCAGCCACTGAGGGTGCCTCATGGCGACCAGGGTTTAGTGTGGGCTGGTGACAGTCTCTGCAGAGCTGTGCCTGTCAGCCGTCAGTCTGTGACTCTGCTGTCACTGGAAAGAACAAGTGGGGCTACTGCTGCACAGCACAAGCCAGACCCTCTTCTGCCCTCGAGGGAGGAAAGGACCACCCCAACCAAGGCACCTGCCAATCTGACAGGAGTCACATTAGTTTGGCACTGGAATTGGGAGGCTCTGGTCAGTTCCATCACAAGAAAGAGAAATAATGGTGGAGGCAGCTGCCATCCTTAGAGGCTCCAGCACAGCTGCACCAGGATGTGTGCAGGGGCTGGAGCAGAACCCAGAACTCTTTTACCATGGCCCATCTTGTGTGGCTGCCCCATGGCCTCCTGCCCTTCAGAGCCACCAGAGCCAACCCAGGCCAGCCATGGGGCAGCTGGACTCACATGGATCTCATACTGCACTTTCTTGGAAGGAAGTTGGGGTGGGGGATTGTAGGGCTTTTTCAATCCACCAAAGCCCAGTGAGTTGGGAAGATTGGACTCCGGGAGCTCCTGCAAGTGAAAAATAGCAAATCCAATATCTTTTTAGTGGTGTTTTTATATTCAAATTAGACATAATCTCCATGAATAAAATTACTGTTCCCAAAGGGATCGTGCCCAATTTAAATGTATAAAATGTCATTAAAAGGGCGCTGGCTTGCTATTAAAATTTTACTCCAGCAAACCCCCAATGTCATTTGTATTATAGTTTTACAATTAAGCCAGAGATGTTGGAAATAATAGTTTTGATGTACAATCTGGTACCATACAGTAGGAGCACATTGTTCCTCAGAAGCTGCAGCCGGACCTATTGCTGGCAACACAGCCACCAGCTGTGGCTCCTGGGGACAGGGCACAGCTCTGGCACTGCCGAGTGGCAGCCAGATGGGAACAGGTCCATGCCCTTCCCTCCCACTCACAGAGTGAGGGGCAGCTGCAGAGATGTGGGTCTGCTGGAGGGATGCATACATGGAGCTGGGGCCTCCTCTCTTTTGGGACTGTGCCAGGCAAAGGATGTGGACCCCTTTCCTCTTTCCCAGCTCTGCTCTGGGTTTGCCTCAGCTCTGCCACACCAGTGCTGTGTGCCGTGGGCTGCTTCTGTGGGGAGCTTAGCACTGTTCTCAAGGGCATGTGCTCCGCACAGGGACCATCCTGGGGGCTGCTTTACCCTCACAGACGGGGACATGGGAGGACTATCCATCTGCAGCCGTGAGATGCTGATGTTCCAGTTGAGTGCTCCCCATTCAGGTGAGGGCTCCAGAAGCAGCTGGGAGCAGCTGCAGGAGGAAGAGATGCAGCAGGAAAATTTCTGCTTGGGGCCATGATGCCCTGTGCCTGGTCATTATTTCATCTTTATGCCAGTACCAGTTTAGCTTGTGGGAGCTGCTGGCTGTTTTCCACATGGCAAGGGGAGAGAGATCAGGGAGATCAGATTTACTGGGTATTCTGATCATGGCTGGTGAGCTTTCAGACGCTCAGGATGTCCCTCAATCATCAAGAGACCTGACAAAGTCTGTTTCCCCTCTTCCTGAGGGTTGGAGACTCTGCTGATTCCTCACTGTCACGTGCCACAGTCCAAAAGCAGAACGAGGTGATGCTAGAAGGTGACAGCCACCAGAGCAATGGCCTGTCCTGCCCTGCCCCAAACCCTCATGGTTTTGCCCCAAACACTGGTGGTCCTGATCCCCTCAGCTGGACAGGCTTCAGCTTTTACAGTTGAGACGATGCAAGAAATGTTTCCTAAAAAATCCTGAGATCACAGAGCCCCTGCTGAAGGCTGGCAGGAGCAGACCATTTGGTCACAGAGTCTGGAGCCTGCATTGACTATGGACAGCTGAAACTGGGCCTCTTTAGCTGGGATCTGCTGTGGAAAAAGAAATTGGAGCGGCCTCCCTGGACCATTCTCAGCTGGCACTGGCAGTCACCCCAAGTGCATGAGGTCCCTCAGGAGGAGAGCTGCTGCCTGGTCCGATGGCGCCCAGACCTGGCACCAAGCACCCCCCAAAGCCAACACAAAAACCTGCTCCCTGGGAAGGGGTGGCTCAGGAGCAGCCTATAATAATGTACCAAATAATTACTGTGCATTAAAGGGTATAATGCATATTCAAACACGCATTTAACTTTCAGAGCAAGCAGGTGAGTGAATACGCATGTTATAAAATACACGTATTTAAGTAATGTGCAATTAATGGGGCAAAACAGCCAAAACTATTTATTACTTCTGGGAACAGAACAACTTTCCAAGCATTTTAATTACTGCAGCATTATTTTGAAAACAAAGATAGCAGTCAGTCTTTCACATTCTCTCTCTTTTTCCCTAATGAACAGAAAAACTATGTTAGAACTTAACACTTCTGTGTGTAGGAGGGAAATGCTGAGCAAAAAAAAAAAGCCTGCAGAGCCCTGGGAAGGCTGTGATGGAACAAATTACTGCAGCAGGAGAGCAATAAATAACTACAAAATAGATCTTACATATGTAACATATATTGTATTTTATTATATATATATTATACAGAATTTGCAAAAACCAATCCCAGCTTCTATACCCACGCTGACAAGCTGGAGCTGCACTTTGAGGGATGTATAGGAATTGCTGTTGAGAGCAGTGCAGGGACTGTGCACAGCACTGGCACAGGGACTCGGTGGGCGTGGCACTGCCACATCTTGCCCTCCTGGGCAGGATGTTGGCCATCCCCAGGCAGTGAGAGGTCCCAGCCACATGCCTTTGGTGGCACTCATGGAGGCAGCTGGCACCACAGCATCATCCCCTGCCAGCCTCTTCTCCTGCTGCCCAGGTGTTGATGTCCCAAGTCCTTCCTGGAGCTGCTGGCACATAGCCATCAGCCTGCAGAACAGGGAGCACTCACCTGGGATGTGCAGACCAGCACTCCACAGCTGCAGATGGATAGTCTTCCCATGTCCCCATGTCTGTGAGGGTGAAGGGTGCCCCAGCACCACAGTGTCTTTCCATGAGCTGTGACATGGAGAGGCTGCTGGAGGGGTCAGGCTTCTCCTATGCATGACTGAGCTGCACAGGCCAAACCAAAGGGACAGGCTGTGTCCTGGGTAAGTCTTACCTGGATTTCCATGCTGAAGCACAAGAAGCCATGTAATAAAATCTTTCTTTGCTTCCCACACCTTCATGTTGTCACTCCTGGACCCTTTCTGGGCACAACCCCGCAGCCATGGGCACCCTGGGGACCTGTATCCCACTGGAGACAGTGTGGAGCTTCCCATGCTGTGCTTTTCTGTCCCTCACTTCTCTTCCCTTCTGCAGAGGGACACGAGGCCCAACCAGCACTCTGAGACCTGCAGCAGGGCCAGCAGCACCTGAAGCCCAGGTAGGGTGGCCACGGGGCAAAGCCTGTATCTTCCCAGGCTTCTCCTCTTGTGCAGAGCTGCTCCACACTGCTTCTGCCTGCCCCCGGAGACCCAAAGCCCCCGTTGTGCTGTGCTGCCCCAAGCACCTTCCACACATCCCACCCACAGAGGGAGCGTGGCTTCCACCAACAGGGAAAAGCAGCCACTTAATTAAACACATTTCTTTTCATTTTCAAGGAGCTTTCTAAATTTATGCTAATAGCTGAGTGCTTCTGAGTCGTAGGCTGACAACACACCAGGTCATATTTTGCATTAAAATACATGAATCCAAAATGAAAATATTGGCAGATTTGGCATCCAGCAGTCCAATGGGGAAATGCCCTACCCGGGCACTTCTAACAGTATATTGCATCTAGAGCAGGTCGGAGTGTGGGCCTGGCTGCTCACAAAGCACATGACCACATGGAAAAAAAGGTCCCTTTTAATTCTTAAAAGAAAAGCAGTTTAATCATTGGGAGGAACTATACCTTCAGGGTATCATTTCAAAAATACAGGCAGAGATTAGGAGGGATTTGTGAGATTGTGTTTATTCCCAATTTAAATGCTTTCCATAAATTAATTATAAAAGCAAGCCCAAACCAGTCAGAAGTACACTGGGAAATTCTCAGAGTGCTAGTCATTTTCATGCACTAATATTCATGCCATCTGCCTGCCTTTTTTCTGCATTTTGTCTAAATACTCTGTGGTTATCCTCATCTTGCTTTCCTATGCTGTGCCTTGACCCTCTCCCCCCTGCCCTGCTGCAGGTACTGCCCCAAGCACACTGCTGTGCTTTCATTGACAGCATTAAAAAGAGGAAGTCGTTTTGGCAGTTGAAAAGTTGTCACTCTGTGGGCATAGGCCATGGGTTATTCCTATTTATAAGATTCACCAGTGGTCCTGGACAAGCTCCCACCCCAAAGGCTGCATGAGGCACTAAGGTTGATATGGCCACTGTGAATTCACTCCAGGCAGAGCTTTGAGCCTTCTTTTAAAGGCCTCTTCTAAGTGAGAATTAAAATACCACTCCTATAACAGTAACATTTCAGTTGCTCCCGGATACAAAATCCCAGCTATGCCTTTAGGAAGATTAAAGAAACCAACGTGGTTGGTTCCCGAAGGGAACAGTATGCTTTTCCTGTCTACAGGAAACCTCTGAAAAATCCTTTCAATATAACCTTGCAGCAACAGTCCAACAGCCCAAGGACACTCCTGCCCCACAGTGAAGGTGGGATTTTACCTGGCTGATGGGCTCCTGAGCATTGCAGAGCCTGAGGCAACACTGAGGCACACGGGGACGTGGACAGAGCAGGGACACAAGGCCCAGGAGGGACATGGGAATACAGGCACAGTGAAGATGTGGTCTCACCAAGGAGGAGAGGGGGCACAGGTGCAGCAAGGACACAGGGATGTGGGCAGAGCAAGAAGGAAGCTCCAGCTGGGACAGTGTGGGAGGGGCCAGGGTCCTGGTGGTTTTGGGCCTCAGCCACGTGGGCAGCATGCTCCCACGTGCTGCTTTGGATCCCTCTGCCCGAGGAACTGGTGGGGGCAAGACTGATGGGTGAAGACCCACATGCATCCCACATCCCCCTGGATGCACTGTGGTGCTGCCAGGCTGGCTAGTACAGCTCAGAGAGGCCCCTTCCAGCCAAAGATTGCTGTTCTTTTCAGGAATAAACCCAGGCAGAGGTCACACAGCCCTGCCCAGCCAGCACTCCTGCCTTGCTTCTCACAGCACCAGGAACTCAGTCTGGAAGAAGGTGGGGATTAGGGACACAGACACCCATACTTTGGGGTATGAAAGGTGCTGGAGGGAGCAGCAGCACAACCAGCCCCTGCACTGTGGCACAGGGGATGGCTGAAGGGTGCTGGGGGGGAACACCTGCACGGATCCACTTGCTGGGGTGAGGGGCATAGGGAGCCATTGGCATGGCCCTGCTGGACCCCAGCTCCCCAGCACCACTGCTGGCACACGGCCTTCTCCCTGGAGCACGCAGTCCATTCTGGAATGGGAGTGCAGATTGTCCATTAACCAGGTGGGTCCCAGCAAACAGGCTCTGGGAGGCGGATGACAAACTGTGGGCATGAGTCCTGCTGATGTGGTCCCATCACCAGTCCTCAGGGCTTCTCCTGTCCAGTCTGCATAAATACCCAGGGAATCAACCTCAATGACTTCACTCCCTAGAGAGCTACAGTTCCTCCTCAAAACTCAGCGTGGGTGGGACAGGATGCTGTAGCATGGATTAGAGTGGGATAGGATGGGACGGGACAGGACGGGCAGAGACCCAGCCATTCTCTGGCTTTTTGCAAGGGGCTGCCACACCTCCTCATTCCTGCATCCTCTAGAGAGCTGCCATCTCTTCTTGGGGTAGCTGGTGTTTCCCTTCAGAGAGAAAAAGCTGGTGGTTTCTTCTGTCCTACCCTGACATCAAACTCCAGCTGTACCAGAGAGGGTGGCACTCCCAGCTCTGCCAGTGTCCTTCCCACGTGGCAGCAGGAGGGGGATATGGGAGTGTGGAAGTGAGGCAGCCCACACCTGGGTGGCAGAGAGGTGTGGGAGAGTAATGGGTGTCCCATTACCCATTCCTCTCCTTCTCTTCCAGCCATCTTTGAAAGGTTTTCAGTTTCCCAGAGGTGGGACAGTCAGGTCTGCCTGCAACAAATCACAGGGTGCAAACAAAATTAGGCATTTACATACGTATGTGGGTTTTATACAGAAAACACCAAAATGGGAAACAAGAGAGGGTTATCCAGTCCAGGGTGACCCTGTGGCTCTGCTGCCAAGGGCCCCTGAGAGATGCAGTGCAGGAGCACAGCACCATGACCTCACCTTCATGAGGGACCAGGGTGGGCTGGGAGACTCCATACCTGAAGCCACTGTGACGGAAACAATTTACAGGTGCCTTTAATTGATAAAAACACTTTGTGGCCAGAATTGTGCACTTTATTTTGTAAATAAACATTCTCTGGGGGTCTCCATCTCTCTGGTGCCACTGGGGGCACTGGCACGAGCTTGGAGGTTGCCGAAGTGTCTGAGGGAGTGACTCCACCACATCCACTGGAACTGGGAAGCAGGAACTGGAAAACCCCAGCAGGACGAGCCCGGAGTTGTTACACTGCCTGGAAAGCAGGTACTCCCAACACTAATCCATACTGATCAGGGAGGCAGATAAGGTGTCAGCTTGAATGATAGCCAGCTCAGCAGCATAAAACAAACTTTCAAGGAATTATTAAAAAATAAACCCAAATCTGCTGGCAAAATCTGACAGCATGCTGATGGTACATGATGATAAAGGGAAATCCCACCTGGAGCAGCAGAATAAATCCCACATGGAGCAATATTCTGGTGTACATACCTCAAACTCCATGTTCCCTCTGCCCACAAGTGTGTCATCTTTACCTGTCTGCCTGTGTGCTCTTTTCAAGAGACAGCACAGCTGTGTTAACTATCAAGCTCATGGTTCCCTTGGGCTCCCCTGCCCTGTACCTGCAGTCACAGAACATGTTCAAATCAGGTCTCCAGACAATTTAAATCTGGGTTAATTAATGAGCAGAGTCTGTTCAGCATAGTGAGAGGTGGCAGTTGACCCATCCCTAGCCTCTGGGATGCCCCAAAGCTGCTGCCAGAGGCTGTGGGGGGGAATTCATGCCGAAGCACTACCCGACATTGTGTGTGTGTAAGAATGTACATACCTGTATATGCAGGTATGTACTTGTGTGTATACACAGAACTGTCTGTGTGTGTGTGCAGAGATGTGTGCATGCATGTGGATATCACAGGACCACAGAATCCATGAGGCTGCACAAGAACTCTGACACCACTGACTCCCACCTTGTCCCCAGCCCAGAGNCCGGTCCGTCCCGCGCTGCTCCCGGCTAGCCGTTCGGTGCTGTGGGGACGGTGGCGGGCGCACGGTCGGCCCGGGCGGTGGCAGCGGCCATGTCAGTGTTCGTGACGCGGCGGATCCCGGCCGAGGGGCTGCAGGTGCTGTCCCAGGCCAGCGGGTGAGCGCTGCGAGTCCCGCTGCAGGAGCAGTGTCAGTTCGGGTGCCGGTGCCGGTGCCGGTGCCGGTGCCGG
>WBMY01007838.1:98997-112049 GCA_013397315.1 Donacobius atricapilla
GCCGCGGGCCGAGCTGCTGGCGGGCGTGGCGGGGACGCGCGGGCTGCTCTGCCTGCTCTCGGACCGCATCGACCGCGAGGTGCTGGACGCGGCCGGTGCGTGCGGAGCCCCCGGCTTCCCCCTCACCGGGCCCCGGGCCTTCGGGACAGGCACGGCAGCGCCGATCGTGTCTTACAGGGCCCGACCTGAAGGTCATCAGCACTTTGTCCGTGGGCTTCGACCACCTCGCCCTGGATGAGATCAAGAAGCGGTAACGATGCTTCTCTCCTCTCCTGTTCTGTCCCTCGCCAGCTCTGAGACCTCCTGCTCCAACCCTCCCCCTGCTCTGACCTCCCCGTGATTCATTCCCTCCCCGGTGCTGTGCACCTCTCTGCACTGTCCCCGTAATTCTGGACCCCTTCCCCCGACACACCCCACATTCCGCTGGTCCCTTTTGGCAGAGGCTTTCACAGAGCATGGGGCTGGGTGGAGTCAGCTACCTGCGCCCCTCTATTGCTGGATCATGGCTGGGGTCACCCCAACTGCTCCAGGGCTGGAGAAGTGTTTGGCTGCCAGGCTGAGGCAAGGACTATCTGAGGAAAGGATATGGCAGGAGGGCTGAGAGCCAAAGGGGTGTCCCTGGATACCTGGGACAGTGCTGGCACCCAGCCTGTGGATGCCAGGGCAGCACCCCAGGGCTGCCCCAGACCCCCGTCTGGCCTGGCAGGGGGATCCGCGTGGGGTACACCCCCGACGTGTTGACCGACGCCACTGCAGAGCTGTCCGTGGCCTTGCTGCTTTCTGCCTGCCGCCGGCTGCCGGAGGCAGCAGAGCAGGTGAAGAGGTGAGTGCCTGCTGTGCGCGGCCCCAGAGCTGTGCCACATGGCTGGTGACGAGAGGCCGAGGCCAGAGTTTCATGCAGCTCGCACCGAGCACCTGGGCTGGGCTCTGAACAGCTTTCCATGACACCTCTTCCTGTGCCACTCTCTCTGCCAGTGGTGGCTGGACAACGTGGAAGCCCCTGTGGATGTGTGGATATGGCCTGTCTGACAGCACTGTGGGCATCATTGGGCTGGGCAGGATAGGTAAGTGCAGTTCAGAGAGAGATTTCTATTCTCCAGCAGAATAGAAATAGGGTTTGGAGCCTCAGCTTGGGCTTCTGAAAGGTGCCCGTGCTGCAGGTGGAAGGGTTGGAATGAGATGGATGGGTTGGAATGGATGCAGTCTTTTCCAGCCCAGACTGTTCTGCGGCTCTGTGATTCATCCAAGGTGGTGATGTGGTGCTCACCTGTTTGAACCCCATGAGCACGGTGAGGGGAGCTGTGCAGAGCCTCTCCCAGCAGCTGTACCGGCTCATCAGCCTCAGCCTTAAAGCCTCAGGTGTTCATGTGCTTCCACCACCTCCAACCCCTGAGCAATCTGTACCTCCTCCTGGTCCTCAGTCAAACAAATGCAGTGGCAAAGTCCACACAATACTCCATCCAGCTGTGGACTTTGCCAGCAGGCAGCCATTCCTGTCCTTGCTCCCCAGGGCAGTGTGCTCCCAAGGGTAGTCATGTGGTTGGTGTCCATGGGCCCCTTTCCACAGCAGAACATCTCTAACCCCACCCCACAGACAGGAAGAAGAGATCCCACTGCAGCAGCCCTTCAGTGGCTTCACATACTGGTCCCCACATGTGTTGTGGAGCCACAGCAGCCCAACACCTTTCTCCCTCACTCTTAGGACAGGCAGTTGCCAGGCGCCTGAAGCCATTTGGGGTCAGGAAGTTTCTGTACACTGGCAGTGGCCCAAAACCGGAGAGCGCGGCAGAGTTTGGGGCTGAGTTTGGTAAGGATGGCACCAGGGCAGGGGTGGTGTCAGTCATCAGTCATGAAGCACCATGGGGGGGACAGGCCCAGGGGGTCACTCACAATGTTTGTCACCTGCAGGGTTCGCCAGTGGAGGGAGGGCACAAGTTGGGGGATCTGAGGGCTCCTGGGACCGCCCAGTGTGAGGGGGCAGCAGGGGAGTGAGTGTCATGTCCCAGACATGCCCCACAAGACAGTTTGGTTTAACAGAGAGGACCCTGCCTCTCCAAGCCAGGCGAAGGCTGGACATAAAGGGGTTCATCAAACCACTGTGAGAACTCCAGGCTGCAGCTGATCTTGCCATTGTTCCCCTTCCCTGTGTCTGTGCATTGGTGATTTTCTGTCAGTTCCATTTCCACAAGGAAGTTGGACACAGTGAACAGAGGCAAAATGTGACAGCTGCTCCTAGAAGGAGGGCAGGGTCTTGTGAACTGTCCCCATGGGCTGAGTACTGAGGTGTCCTGCTGGGAGGACAGGAGGGGCTGCAGCTGCCCCTGGAGTTCTGCTGAGGGAAGGTGTTGGTTGCAGTGGGATGTTTCCATGTTTCTTCCCTCAGTCCCGCTCACGAGGCTGGCCGAGGAGTCGGACTTTGTAGTGGTGACTTGTGCCCTGACACCAGCTACGCAGGGGATGTGCAACAAGGAGTTCTTTGGCAGGATGAAGAAGACTTCTGTGTTCATCAACACAAGCAGGTACTGCAGCCCAGACCTGTGCCTGGGAGAGTGGCTGTTGCCCTTCGACACTGTGAGTGTACAGGGATCTTCTGGGCAGTGAGTCCAGACAGTACATACAGCCTTCATGGCTGCAGCCACTGGGAACATTTCACCCTGGGGATTGAGCCAAAGGCAAGATAAATTATTCAGGGAGCACCCAGCTCTTCCCCCCACCATGGGCAGCTGGAGCAGGAGCAACTCACTGCTGGAGGCTTCAGGCACCTCCAGAGAGGCTCTGACCTCTGCTTAGGCAGCCCAGGTGGGAACCCACTCCCTCTGTGCCCCTGGGAGCCTGTGGGACCCCTCAGCAGTGACGCCAGCCTCTCACCCCTCACGTTTACAGGGGGGCTGTGGTGAACCAGGAGGACCTGTACGAAGCATTGGCCCATGGCCAGATCGCAGCCGCCGGCCTGGATGTCACCACACCAGAGCCACTGCCTACGGACCACCCCCTACTGTCCCTCAAGAACTGCGGTGAGTGTCTAGGAGAGTGGTCAGACCCCCTCCTCCAGCAGGTGCTGCCTTGGGGGTCCCGTGACAGGGACCCCTGGTCCCCATTAGTCTGCTGGTGGCAGTGGGCACCAGAGCATGGGAGAGGCAGAGCAGGTATATTCAGGTGGGCTACTGTACAATGCAGGGAGCTGCTGTGGGGTAAAAACTCATCAACATGGTGTCAAACAAGTGTGGGAGCTGTTTTAATTTTCTAGAAAGCCACTGAGATAAGCTCAGTTTTAGTACCTTCATGATGGCTCTTCATTCAATGTGTGAAATTCATGGAGGATCTGGTATCAGCAGGTGCATGAACAAGAAACCAGTTCCCTGCTCAGGCCCTGTCCAGCTCACATATTCTGTGGGCTCCTGGGCACATACTGTGCTAGAAAAGTTTCCCACTGGCTAAAAGTGGGCTGCTGGGTTTGCCTGGAGGAGTCTTGGTCTTGGGAGCACTGCTGGGCTGGTTGTCATGTGTGCAGGCCGCCTGTTACCTGGACAGTTGGGGGCATTGGGAAGGTGGGCAGGTGCAGATCCAGGACTGAGACCTGTCTTCTCTGGAGGAGGATGATGCAGGTGAAGGATGGCTAGGAAGGAGCTTGCTTGGCTGGTGTCACACAGGATGTCTCCCTCCAGGGGGAGGGGGTTTCTGGAGTAGGAAAAGTATGTTCCAAAAAGAAACCATAGGGACATCCATGAAAATTTGGAAATGCCCGTGACTGAGTGTCTGTTTCTGAAATACAAGCCTGTAGCTGTTGTTTTATCTTTTCGCTAAAACTCTTTTTTTTATTTGTGTGCATTATTTCTCAAAATAGACAGTGTGAGGAGGGATAAGAGTTGAGACTTTCTGGAAATATTTGCAGGACTTGGAGATTTGAGAGCCCTGAAACAAGACCAGGCAGGACATAATTCATACACATGTCTTTATTGAATACATCACTTATAACAGTAATATTACGTATTTATTAATACACAAATAACATCTCCATAGATACTTTACCTGACAGCCCTGAAAGGGGGTGTTGGGCATGTGTAAAGGTGAGAGGTGAGCAGTGTCCCTCCCTGTTCCTGCAGTGATCCTGCCACACATCGGGAGTGCCACGTATGCCACGAGGAGCACCATGGCAGTGCTGGCAGCCAACAACCTGCTGGCCGGGCTGCGAGGGGAGCCCATGCCCCATGAGCTGAAGCTGTGATGGCCAGGTCCTGCTCCAGCAGCGCCGTGGGACGGATGCGGTGTTGAGGGCCAGCCTGTGTCCCCTCCCCTGCAGTGGCCAGGAGCCATTAAAGAGTAGCAGCCAATGTGTCGTGCTCATGTTATTTGAGAACAGGGAATGTGGTGAAGCATGCTACATGTGCCAGAGGGGTTGGCCCTGGGTTGGGGAGTGCTTGTTATGCTGGAACTACCGTAAGGGAGCTGCTGCATCAGCATCTGTCCTCAAAACCTGGCTCCTGGTCACAATGAGAGGCCAGGAGTGCCTTACCTGGGCTTGTAGCCAGGAAGGGAGGAAAGATATCAGCTTTGTCCATGCAGGCTGCTGCTGCCACAGGAGCTGCTGCCAGCCCACACATCAAATGGTCCCATGGAATCGGTGGCAATTCATGATCCTCTGCTTGAGGAGTTGAAAGAAAAACACAAAATAGGCTTGTGCAGCTCCTCCAGCTCTGCCATTTGTATCTATAACCAATTCCAGGCACAGCTCCAGAGTGGCTGGCAAAGTAGGTGGCAAACTGGAATTCACTGGGAAGTTCTGCTACCCCTTTATAGGTTCTGGCTGCAGCTCCTCTCATGTTTCTCAGATGTGCAGTGACATTTGTTGGTGCAGAGTAGAGCCTGAGCAGGGTCTGAGCCTCCAGCTGCCAGGAGAGGCCTGATGGGCACATCTCAAGGGCTTTGGGGATTCATGTGTCCTGCAGCCACTGTCCCACTTCCATAAATGGGGGCTGGAACCTGGAGCCCGCCTCTCAGTGCCACTAATCACAGAATCATGGAATGGGTTGGGTTGGGTTGGGTTGGAAGGGACCTTATGGATCATCTCATTCCACCCCACCTACCATGGGCAGGGACACCTTCCACTATCCCAGATTGGACCAAGCCTTGGACACTTTCAGGATGTGGACAGCAACAGCTTTGACAAGCCTGGGGTTTAGCTGCCCATCCTGCAGGATGGGGGTGGATCCACTCCCAGGGTGTGCACTGGCCTTGCCATGGCCCCTCCCCGTGTGCCCTCCCATTCAGCAGTGACCATGTGGCAGGCAGGACAGCCCTGTCACAGCCATGCAGTGCTACCCACCCCAGCCATCCCACATGTCTCCACAGTGTGATGTGGAGGTCACTCTCACCAGTCGTAAGCCAGCCTCCTTCCAGCTCCAAGCACTCCCAGCCCTCATGCCAGGAAACACGCTGAAGAAGAACACACCTGGACTCAGGTTCATTTTGAGCTGTGGCTTTCCATCAGCCCTCCTCCTCCTCCTCCCTCCTCTTCCTCCCAGTCCCATCACACCACTCTATGGCGTCCAGGCCCACAGAGGAGGCCACAGGAGCCCCTGTGGCATGTCCAGGTTAAACAGTGGTGCCAGCAGCTGACCCGCCCCACTGAGATGGGGTTTTCCCACCTCTCTGCCCCAGGACAAGCCCCACTGCCCTGCAGCCACCTGTGCCTTCTCCCCTGTGCCTTTACCTTAGCAGGGGACAGACAGGGAATCAGTGCTTTTTGGGGACGGCAGCACGAGGGAGCAAGGAGTATGCAATGGGCAGGAGGGAAGTGTCCTGGGGTGAGCAGCTGGCAGCACCATAATCCTGGTGTGAGGAGGGAGCCAGGGCACAAAGCCTGTAACAGGAGCTAAAGCTCACCTAGCACACTCTATGTCTCCTCCTGTCCCGCAGCAAGTGTCCCTTGTACTGGACTCTGCTGGCATTTCTTGGGTGCTCAACGAAGCACTCTGATAGCAGTAATGGCTGTTGGAAGCTACCCTGCATCACACCTGGGAGGAATTCTGACGTTATTTATCAGTAAGTTTTGATTCACAAGCATGGCTGATTGCTTTGTGCTGGCCTATCACTAGTTCTGGAGGTTTGTAACCTGGATCGAGCAGGAAAGACTTGTGGCCACAGTGGTGGGGAGGAAGGGAGTATGCTCTGGGCAACCCAGCTAGCTGGGGAGTTTCCAAACTACCCAGGGGAAATCAGGAGTGACTTTGCTGTGAAAACCTAGGGCATGAGTCCAGTGTGGGAGCTCACTAGTCTCCAAGATTCCTTAGTGTTGACACTGAAGATTCTGCTGCCGGTGGAGCTGCTGTGACACTGAAGGATGGTGACCCCTGACGATGACAGGGACCTGGGGTCTGAGCAGGGGTGTCAGATTCCCCAGGAGCATTAAGAAATAGATACCTAGAAATAGGTAAATCAGCTGCCACAGGGACTGGAGCACTGGGCTCAGGTGTCCATCTCAGAACTGGTGCTGTGTAGGTGGTGTTTCATTAACAAAATGGAGTTCTTACAAAGAACTCTACTGGGGACAAATTACCAAGGTCAGGTTTTTACGATCCCTTTTGCAGACAGTTTTTTCTGTACAGGCTGATGTGGAGAGCACCAAACCAGTGAAGCCAGTCAGACACAGCAACACAAAAAAGTAGGGTTTATTTCCAGGTGTTTCGGAACAGACACCCCGACACCCCCATGCAAGATCCCACTTGCAAAGTTCAATTATGAGCGCAATTCAGTGGCATAAGCTCTCCAGGCTGTGGGGTGAGACACCCTCCACTAGAGCGGGCAGCTCAGACCCCAGGTGTTTATTTATGCTATTCCCAGGAATTTATTGCTTTGTTCAGGAAGACTCAACCACGAGGCACCTGCAGACTCCAGGCCTGCAACTGCCCCTCTGCACATCAACTGACAATGAATTTTAAAGCTGCTGCTTCCAAAAATGCTCCAAACTTTTTCTCAAAGAAAGAGTACAGAAGTCCTCCTGCACTGATATTCCGCATTAGAATTTTTACAAAAACAGTTCAAAAGTCCAGTTAAGTGTTTATCCGTTCGTATTAGTTCCGAATTAGTCTCCTTGTGCAAAACATTGTAACAATTCAACAAATTTGGATGTGCTACAGGGAATAGAAAATGAAAAAAAGAAAAACAAGCCTTGTTTTTAAAAAGCAAAACACTGAAATGCAATGAAGATTAAAGAGTGTTACTTAATAAAGCAACACAAGAAAATACTAAAGTACAAAGTACTGCATTTTATTGTTGTTTGCGAGATTGTTTATGCAGCTCAGTGCTGTTAGTCCCCAATACTGAAATTATTTAAAACAAAACACAGCATACCCCACTGCTTTAAAAAAAGTGTTATTTTAATGCTTAAAAAAAATCAGGAGCCTGAAATACGACCATTAAGTAAATCCTATAACAAAATACTCCTATTTTAAAGGAATTAATCCAACCATCTCCTGCGTTTCTGCATTCCTCAGATGATCAAGGTGCAAATGACATGCTGACAGGGCAGGTGCAGGGAATCCTCTGTCTCACCTGAGCAGAAAAACACTCTGCAGCCCTCACCCAGCCCCTGCTCAGCTGAACAGCATTTATCATCAGTGGAAGTGCTCTGAAAGTTTATTTTAAAACCTAAGAATGCTGAGCACCAGTTCATGTGCACCTTTGACAAAGAAGAAAGGAGACTGCAAGCAATGTTAAGTTACAGTGGCACCAAAGAAGAGTAAATTCAAAAGAGATTTACATGACTTGCATGGAGAATGACAAATTTCTGCTGCACATGTATAGTGCCATTTTTAATAACTAAATTTACATTAGCTTTTTATAAATGTATGGAGGAAAAGTACTTTTATGATACTAGCTTAAGTGGAAGGCCTGGACTTGACAAGGACATTTTACAGAATACCAGCCAGCAGTGCCCTGGCAGCCAAGAGGGCCAAACATGTCCTGGGAGGTATCACCAGCCAGGTGAGGGAGGGGATTGTCCTGCTCTGCTCTGGAGTGGCCTCACCTCAAGTGCTGTGGGCAATTTTAAGCACCATCATATAAAAGACATTAAGCTGTTAGAGAATGTCCAAAGGAGGCCATCAGGTTGGTTAGGAGTCTGGAAAGGAAACTTTATAAGGAGCAGCTGAGGGCACTTGGTTTGCTCAGCATGGAGGAGACCGAGGTCAGACCTCACTGGAGTCTTCAACATCCTCCTGAGGAGCAGCAGAAGGGCAGGTACAGATCTCTTCACTCTCGTGACCAGTGAGAGGACTTAAAAAAAGGTTTAAGCTGAATCAGGGGAGGTTTAGGTTGCCTATCAGGAAAGGTTTTTCACCCAGAGGGTGATCTGGCACTGAACAAGCTCCCCATGGACAGGGTTAGAACCCTAACGCTGCCCAAGGTAAAGAAGTGTTTGCACATTGCTCTCAGGCACAAGATGGGATTGTTGGGGTATCCTCTGCAAAGCCAGCAGCTGGACACAATGATCCTGAAGGGTCCTTTCCAACTCAGCGTACTCTGTGATTCTATGCAATATGGTAAACCGAGGATTGCTCCTGACCTAGGAGTAACTTGATCCAAGGACGGATCCACAGCTGCGAAGGGAAGTCACTAAGAGCGCAGGGCAGGAAATTAAAGCCTGGAGATAAGAGAAAAAAACAAATGTGCTCACGCCATAACAGGGACCAGATGGACTGTGGGCATCTGGGAACAGCGAGATACTGTCTTACGTGGCAAAAAAAGCCATCACAAATTCCCTCTCCTTCAGAACAACAGACAAAGACAAGCTCTGTTCAAACTTCTGTGTATATAGAATTGTAACATAGGAGATACAAATGGTTAAAATACTGCTAGAAATAGCACAAACAAGAGACAGTACTTCACTTACCACTTAATACTCGTTTCTACGGAAAAAAAAACCAGCCAAACATCCAGATCTTGCTGTATTAAAGTTATATGTACACCTGGGAGTCCAAAAGTTACTTGTCTGGGATTTAATTTAAGCACCTTGATTACACAGTGTCCTTTACTACAAAACAGCCAAACATACATTCATAATCCTAGAACTATTGTTGTAAGTAGCGTATTTTAAAGCATTATGTCAGACAAGTGCAGCCTAAGCTGTTTTTCTCTTTTAAAGGTAAGGGGTCTGCACCGCTGTGCTCACATAATGCAGCAACTCATGTTACAGTAATCATTTAAATGCTTTCACTGTTACAAAATGCTTTAGAGAGAGAGAGAGAAAAAAAAAAAAAAAAGAAACGCGCACGTCAGTTTCTTGTTCTCAATCCGTGCTATTTCAGGAGACCCCCGTGCTGTCACCCCTCTGCCCTGCAAAGGGGCTGCTTCGCCGTGGGGGTCACATCCCCATCCCCGCCGTGCGGCTCCCGGCGGCGACACCCGCGAGGTAGGTACCGGATATCCCCAATGGCAGAGCCAAGACTGTGTGTGGCACCGCGGCACGCCGGTGTCTGCCCGCCTGCCGGAGCGTCCCCGCCAGCAGCGAGGCTCCTCCGGGCCCGGGGCAGCAGGTTACAGCAAACTGCTGGGCAGGTTGCTGCTCTGCCACCTAAGGCAGGTGGTCTTAGAGTGTTTGTAGAGGTGGCTGGACTGGCTGAAGCGCTTTCCGCACTTGAGGCAGGCGTAGGGCTTCTCCCCCGTGTGCACACGGATGTGCTTCTTGCAGTCCGTGAGCGTCAGGAAGGTCTTGCAGCAGATCTTGCAGGCGTACTTGCGTGCGCCCTCCACCACCAGCACGTTGTGCTCCGACAGAGCCTTCTTGCACTTGGACAGGACATCTGCGGACGCCCTGGTCAGCTGCGGCGGGCCCGGCTGGGACAGGTGCCCGCCCTCGAAAGAAGTGCTCCCGTTCATCATCAGCTGGGACCCGGACGAGCTCTCCTGCAGCTGCGAGCCCCGCACAGAGGTCACCACAGGCATCTTGGGGGCAATGCGGCGGTAGCCAGGAAAGCCACCAGCTCCACCTCTCACTGAGCCCATCATGGCCCGAGACAGCGAGTGCAAGCCCAGGCCTGAGCGTGGGAAATCCATGCTGAACTGCTCCGCTGCTCGGTACCCGGAGGTCTGCACGCATGGCAGACCCATCACATCCTGCATGGGCCTCACAAAGTGGGAGTCCGTGGGCTCACTGAACGGGTTCTCAACGTGGGAGACAGCAGCAGATGAGTGGCCACTGGTGGGCCCTGACTCTGGGCTCATCAGGTAAGAGGCATCACTGTCCATCCTGCAGTCACTGGTGGTGTTGGGAATGTTGTCGTCGTTGTTTTGGTTGGCACCAAAGCCACCTCCCCTGTTTTTATTCAAAAAATTTGAAATGCTGAAAGAAGACTTGTGTTCCAGGTTGTTGGACACCTCCATAATGTGTATGTCTCCCACCCTATCAGTGCTGGACTGAGGGTCTGAGAAGCTGCGGTCACTGCTCTCAGGACTCAGCTCTATCTTCTCTGCGCTCACCACTCCTCCTTCCACCTCCACAGACTCGCTGCCCTCTGCCTGGGAGGTGACATCGCTCACCTCATCCTGAGGCTCTGGGGAGCTCAGGGGCTCAGACTTCACCACCACCCTCATGTGCTCCTTCTCATTCAGGCTGACCTCCGGATTTTCACACGGGAAGTTGCTCTTCTCTGCAGCAGCCTCCTGGTCGAAACTGGTTTCCACTTGTGTGGCCTGGGACGCCATGGACATCTGGGAAATGTTTCCCCCACCATTGTCAGACTGGCTGGGCACTTGAGCATCCTCCTGAGCACCAAAAGACTGGTCGAACATGATCGTGTTGTCCTCCTGGTTATCAGCAACAGCGTCGGCCTTGGAGTTGTCCACAATCTTCAGCGAGTCCGGAGAGAAGAAATCCTCACGCGAGTGCCCGACGGGCTGCCCGCTCTCAGCGGCCACGTCGGACACGGGCTCTTCCATGGTGGGCCGGATGCGCTGGCGGGCACGCTCCTCGGAGGACTGCTTGCGCTTGTGCAGGCGGCGGATGGGGAAGGTGGCGCGCTGCTCCAGCCCACCCCGCAGGGCCGGGCCCATGGCTCCGGGCGGCTCCTCGGTGCCCTGCGAGGAGCCCAGCGCTGAGCTGACAATGCTAAGCCCCAGCTGCTGCAGCATGAAGGAGTGCTGCAGCCGCGCGCTCTGCTCCTGCGCACGCTCGCTCGGCGGCGACAGTGGCAGCGTCCGCGTCGTCAGGTAGTGCTTGCAGGCCTTCACCACGGAGTTGAGATGCAGGTGGGAGGCAGCCAGCAGCACGTCCATCACGTTGCTCTCCCCCAGCATCAGCGTGGACGTGTACATCATGTCGATGAGCGCGGCGAAGGCCTCGGCCGTCACCACCTCGCTGTCCAGCTGGATCATGTTCATGGTCTGGTCGCCCTCGGCCACGGTGAAGAGCGCACGGAAGTGCGTGCTGCAGGCGGCCAGCACGGAGCGGTGCGCCTTGAAGTGCCTGTTTCCCACCACGATGACGCAGTCGCACAGCTGCCCATGCAGCCTCTGGTAGTTGAGCTGCTGGAAGACTTGTTCAAAGTGCCCTGGGAAATCCATGATCCTGCAAAACAGAAGAGACCGCTATGTGGGCCACCAAGCCAATCAGAGGGACAGAGCAGCTCTGCTGTCAGGAAAGGGTGAGTGAATTGGGATTGTTCAGCCTGGAGAAGAGAAGGCTGCAGGGTGACCTAACCGTGGCCTTCCAGCTCTGAAGGAACTACAGTGAAGGTGGGACAAGACTATTTATCAGCGTCTGCAGTGAAGGAGAAAGGGGAGTGGGTTCAAACTGAAAGATAGTAGCAGAAGATGGGATTCTTCCCTGTGAGGGTGGGCAGGCCCTGGCACAGGGTGCCCAGAGCAGCTGTGACTGCCCCTGGATCCCTGGCAGTGTCCAAGGCCAGGCTGGACACTGGGGCTCGGAGCAGCCTGGGACAGTGGAGGTGTCCCTGCACATGGGAGGGAGTGGAACTAGACAAGGTGCCCTTCCAACCCAAATTTTTGTACTATTCTATGGTTGAAATCTTGGTTGGGCTGCAGTGCATCAGGCTGTGAAGATGAAAGGTAACAGCTAAAAGACAGACTAACAGAAACTGGTCTGACTTTACCATCACCACTTGGGCACAGCATCACAGCCAGTAGTCTGGAGGACAAGGAAAAGCAGTGAAAATCCAGGTTCTGCCACAGAGCTGACCTCAGCACCACCCATGTCACAGGCAGCTGTGGTGGAAACTGGACAACAGGGGTCACCTCACACCCACAAGTTAAACATTTAATCCTGATTTGCAAAAAACTCTGATTACAACAATAGCCTGCTGCCCCTTCTCACACACTGCTCACACAACTGGGTAACCTTCCACAGAAAAACACTGGGGCTGCTGGCAAAACAATGTGCTGCTCAACAAGACAAGTAGGCAAGAGTCAGGGGTGGTTTCTTCTTAAATCTTCATTAACAGAACATGAGTTGTATCCCAGTAGATTAATTTCAAGACTACATAGGCGACTCTTGGCAGTATCTTGACTTTTGCTCATGAAAAAACAACAAAGTGTAAGATTTGGTGAGCAGAAAGGCTGCATGTCCAAGGCACACACAGAGAAGTTCCTGTGCTGATGTTTGTTTTCCAACAGCAACGTGACAGCATCAGTGGACACAAGACCATAAAGCAGCTAAAAAAAAGTCACACGGCCAGAATTATACTTTTGAGGAGGAATCAAATGTAAGGCTGCTGATTCAGAAACCCCATCCTCAAACATGGATGTGTTTGCTGCTTTTTCTTTCCTGCCCATCACTGTCTTCGCTGGCCAGCTCATCGCCCCGCACAGGATATTGCAGGAACCCCACTGTGTGTCCTTGGATGGAGTCACAACAGGGAGATCATTCACCAGTTAACACCCGGAATAGTCGGCAGGGGGAAAATTAAGTCATTTAGAGCCTTTGAAAACTCCGGCACATTAACTGACCACTNAAACTCCGGAACATTAACTGACCACTGGATAACCAGGGGTCTCCTGCTGAAAGGTGCTCTTCTCACGAGAGTGCCTCTTTTCCCCGT
>WBMY01007843.1:1417-11576 GCA_013397315.1 Donacobius atricapilla
TTCTCTGCCCTAGCTAGCTAAAACTAACTAAAAAGCACAGGAGATCTCTGTCCCACAGCAGTCTGTCTGAGCCTCAGTCGAACACACCATCCAGGAGAAGAATGCAGAGGAGTGAGATAGTTTTTCAAAACAAACTGTGCACTCTGAGAATCAGTCTTAAAGATACAGAACACAATATACCAAACAGACAACTGGGGATACAAGCATCATAAAGTCACTCTAGGACACAGCAGAGACCCAAGAACAATGCCTACAAATAACCATAAGTCTCTTGAACTTTCTGGGACAGAATGGTCACAGAATAACTAAAAGAAAAGTTCAAATAGTAAAGACAACTGTGCACTATTTGGGCTTCGAGATCATTCAAGGGCAGAGAATTTTTGGCTTTGACAGAAAGGAAGCAATCTACCAAACTCCAGAACCTCAGGACATCTGAGAATTACGAGGCTTTCTGCGAGTGGTCAGGTGGTGCCAGTTGTGAATATTAAACTATGGACTTTTAGAGTGAAGCCTCTCTATGAAGCTCTAAAAGAAACAAAGGAAGGGCAGCTGGTCTTGACTCCCAAGTGCCAAACTGCTTTCCAAGAACTGAAAAAGGCATTAATGACAGCACCTGCATTAGGGCTTCCTGACTTAACCAAGCCCTTTGAACTGTTTGTACATGAGAGGTAACATTTAGCCCTGGGCGTCCTGACGCAGAAGTTGGGAACCTGAAGGAAACCTGTGGGCTATTTCTCCAAAGAGCTGGACAACATGAGCAAAGGATGGCCGGGATGCTTGTGAGTGGTTGCTGCAACCGTTTTACTGATTCAAGCGGCCAGGAAGCTCACGACTAGACAGTACTTAACTGTTTTTGTCCCTCACATGGTGTTATCTGTATTAGAGCAAAGGGGAGGTGTGGTGGTCCGTGGACCATCCACAGGGGACAATTCACTCCCCTGGACAGTGCACAACTCCTAGGCTGCTTCAGATTGCAGTGACTCCCCTTTGGGAAGTCCCCTTGCAAGATTTCCTTATAGCTCAGGGTGAGCAAAAGTGCTTCAACCCATGTGCAGCCCCTAGGCTGCCTCAGTTTGCAGAGACTCTCCTTTGAGAAGTCCCTTTGAGAATTTTCTTTGTGGCTCAAGGTAAGAAAAAATACTTCAACCCATGAGCCTTTGCAGTTCTATGTTAATGTTTCATACCCTATTGGTTATTCCCCTTGTTCCTGGTTTTTACCCCTCCTGATTGGTTCTTTTTTGGATCCTTCCCCAGATTGGTCCCTTTCCCAATTCCTTTCCCCATTGGCCAAGTTGTGAAACCCTGCCCCTGGCTACCCTATGTAATCCCTCTCCCCTGGGACCATTTGGCTCTTTTCCCCTCCAGACCTCGTGGAATAAAGAAGCTCTCCTGAAGATCGGAAAGCTCCCATCTTGCTGCTTTTACTCCTGCGTTGCCCGGGGTGGCAAACGTGGCTCTGCTGCTCAGGCAGTCACACAAAGAGCTAATCATTGTTGCACTTAAGAGTACAACAAACAGCTGATCATTCTGCACCTGAGAGTGCCCATGCCTCCGTCGATCTAAGTGTCTTTTTAAAGACACTTCTAGCGAGGAAGGTCGCGGCACCTTCACCACCGGATCAGACCACGACAGGGTGGCATTGGCTATCCCCTAGCAGCATGCTCAAATGCCAAGTTGTATTTTTGGAACAGGATGATGTGGAATTAAAGACAACAGCAGCCACAAATCCAGCTGTGTTTCTTGATCCAAAGGCAGTGGGTGAGGGATCCCTGACACATGATTTTCTCCAAACCATCAAACAGGTATATTCCAGCAGAAGTGATTTGAGGGACAAGCCAATAGAGATTTCTGATTTAGAATTATTTACAGAGGGCAGCAGTTTTGTGAAAGATGGAAAATGGATGGCAAGATACACAGTGGTGACTGCTACTGAAATATTAGAACCTCGATCTTTGCCAATTAACACATCAGCCCAAAAGGCAGAAATAATAGCACTAAATAGCACTAAAACAAGCATCGAATTTGGCAGCAGGCAAAAGAGTGAATATTTGGACTGATCTAGATGTACTTTTGGCCTAATTCATGCCCACAGAGCTATATGGAAGGAAAGAGGACTGCTATCAGCTCAAGGATTAAACACAAAGAAGAAATTTTACAAGTTCTGGAAGAAATTCCAAAACCAAAGGAGTTGGCAGTGGTGAGTTGAAAAGCACATCAACCTGGACAAACTAATGTTATAGTGGGAAACCGATCGGCTGATAAAGCAGCTCAAGGAGTGGCTAAAAAAAGCATCCTAGCATTAGTATCACAAAACCAAATTGACACATCTGAATTTAAGCTTAATTATGACAGTGAGCATCAGTGCTTAGTAAATACATTAAAAGCCACTAAGAATCGGGGGGGATAGTGGGTAACAGACAGCCATCAGGTAATAGTTCTACCTTCTGTAATGAGGAAAATAATGGAAAAAGAACATAAAACCCATTGGGGGAATAGAGTTTATGATATCTAGTATCCAAAACTCTGTACTTAGTGTGGGAATGACTGAAATAGCAAAACCAATTTTACTAAAATGTCCAATTTTTTAAAAAACAATCCCATAAATAGGAAAAGGCCACCTCCTGGAACAATTAAACAGGGAAATTCACCCGGAGATTATTGGCAAATAGATTTCTCTGTATTGTCCAGACAAAACAGATATAGGTATCTTTTGGTATTGGTAGATATATTAGATACATTTTCCGTATGGCCAGAAGCCTTTCCCTGTCGCACCAATAAAGCTAGGGAAGTGGTAAAAATCATGCTTAAAGAAATCAGACTGAGATTTAGGGTGCCACTTGGGATGTCTTCAGATAGAGGCCCACATTTTATAGCAGATGTGGTGCAACAGCTGAGCAAAACCCTGGGTAGAAAATGGGACTTAGGCACACCTGGGCAACCACAGTTAGGTTGGAAAGTGGAAAAGATGAATCAGGCTTTGAAACAAATTAGTAAAATGTGCCAAGAAACTTCCTTAAAATGGCCACAGGCCCTTCCTCTGGCTCTTCTGCAAGTCAGAATTCAGCCGAGGTCAAAAACTAAAGTCCCTATGAATTGCTGTACAGACAGCCATATCAAACACCATCAATTCCCAGAGAAATACATTCAAAGGGAGAAACAGATTTAAATCTATACTTGATTTCTTTAGGAAAAACTCTAGATGGACTCCATTGGTTTATAACCCTATCGGGATCCTTTGCTTTGGATGCAAGCATTCAACCATACCAACCTGGGGATTTCGTATATGTAAAGACCCCACACAAATACCTTGCAAGAGATTTCAAGTCGGAATTACAATTTAATAGGAAAATTACAATAAAGGCAATAGCACAGAAACACTGGCTTAAACTGACGAAGTCAGAGTACAACCTGACACCCTGTTGGTCAGGGCGGTAGTCACAGTCCGATTAAGCACTGATAGCAGTACTGTTGAAGTGGTGGTTGAAAGCAGTGGTCCTGCAGAAGGTACAGTCCTGCAGAAGGACTGGGCATGCTCNTGGTGGCTGTGTCCCAATTCCCCAAACCTCAAGATTATGCACCCTCAAAGTCCAGATGGAAACGTTCAGTACCCCCCCCAGGGTGGGGAGTTTCACAATGGAATTATGTAATCCTATGAGTCATAGTGTGACAGGACCTTTCAGCCCTGATATAGCAAAAGCTTATGTTTCCCCCCATGGCTCAGTAAAGCTGGAATAGCTTGCCTTGTGGTGAATTATCTCGGCTGAAAAACATCCTTGGCCAGCAATAAACATCCTGTTCTGAATGCACGGGAAAGGATAAGCAAAAATTTGTGACTGTCAGACACAACACTTTTACAAACTATAAAAGACCACGATAATTTTCATAANGCAGAAGGTACAGTCCTGCAGAAGGTCTGGTCCTGCTCCGGATGTCCAGTGGTGGTGGCTGTGTCCCAATTCCCCAAACCTCAAGATTATGCACCCTCAAAGTCCAGATGGAAACGTTCAGTACCCCCCCCAGGGTGGGGAGTTTCACAATGGAATTATGTAATCCTATGAGTCATAGTGTGACAGGACCTTTCAGCCCTGATATAGCAAAAGCTTATGTTTCCCCCCATGGCTCAGTAAAGCTGGAATAGCTTGCCTTGTGGTGAATTATCTCGGCTGAAAAACATCCTTGGCCAGCAATAAACATCCTGTTCTGAATGCACGGGAAAGGATAAGCAAAAATTTGTGACTGTCAGACACAACACTTTTACAAACTATAAAAGACCACGATAATTTTCATAAAATCAGAAATCTCTTACACACACTGTGTGTGGGGAGTTCTCGAGGTCAAGACGTCAGCATCAAGTTACTCTTCTAGAAGTTGAGTAAAAGGGGACTTCTGTACACCACTATCATTTGTTGGTAAGTTACCTGGGCTACTCATCTATACTATTTCTTCACTAGCTGTAATATAGGTACCTTTATTATCGTGCACTATCTTATGAATCTACTAGTAGTGTTTCTTTTGTTTATCCTGTGTAATAAGAAGTCTGTTAAAGTCTTGTATGTTTTTCCTTGTGTCTATTCAATAAATATTATTTATCAGATCTAGTTTAAGACAACAAATAATTGTATATTTTTAACAGTAATAGAAACAATGTTGTTAATCCCTGGGAGGGGGAATGTGATCATACAGTTAGTTCAAGATTTTGGCAGATTACAGAATGTAACCTCTACAACAGCTTGTTTGCCAACACCAACCGCTGCACAAAATCCAGTTCTGTGGGGAGCTTTAGTCAGCAATTTGACAAAAATTTGGGAACAGGTGGGAAGGAAATAGCACCCATGTCAGTTGGACAGGGATGGAAGAAGAATATTCCTTACGATGGACACATAAGAACAATACTGTTGAGAATTGCAATATCTCAAAATTGAATTTGAAAATAACCCCAGGAAACATCTATCAGCTGACAGATTGTATTACTACCCCTTGGGCATGTCAAAAGCTGGAAATATGGAATAGCCCTCAAACTGGACAATGGGAATATATCCACCCAGTTCAGTGGTGTCTGGACTGGGAAGGAAGTCCAGGCGTCCCGGAAAACCTCTTGCAGGTTGGTATAAAATATTCTGATTTAATAAGGTCAAGACAAAAGAATCCATAGATAAAGGAAAAGTGGAATTGCACTCAAATATACACTTGTACTAGTAGGAATCCTGAGGTACAGCTGCTCATGACTGTGGCCTGATGCAGCTATGGGAAGCCAGAGTGTTATGAGCCCCTCGCGGGTGAGTCATCTCTGGGGTTGGTCGGAACATGTGTAATGACTGAGGGGGGATTCTTGGCATCCTGCCCAAAAGAAATTGCAACAGGTTTTGAGGTACAGCTCTAAAGATCCAACAGATGTCTCTGCACAGGCACACGGCCAAAAAAGGCAAGAAAAGTATCAAAGTAATTGGTTTTATACCTTATAAGACAAAGAGTGAAACTCAAATCCTTTCCTAATATGGAAAACCCTGCTACTGTGGGGGTGCACACCCCACTATGGTGAGGTTCATTCCTACATCTCCCCTTTCCTTTATTACAAAAAAGAAAAAAAAGGAAAATAGCTACCTTGAAGAAATCTCACTCTTGTTGATAATTATAGTTATGCTAGTGAAATATTATTGCTTTATAATTTGGTTCTATAACTTAACAACAATTTTTCATTGGTTATTTTATTTTTAATTTCTTACCCTTTCTTTTTTAGTCATATTTATCATAATTATTAACTTTTTAAGATTAAAATTTAGTTTCTCATTGCTTGGGAATGAGATTTTGCTTTAGTTCGGTGAGATATTTTCAAGTGAACTGAAATTCTCCTTTTTTATATAGGATTTGAGCTAATAGAACTTTTAAACTTTTTTAACATACAATTTGAGAACAAGGTAATAACATTAACATTACGGTAGCAACTTATAAAACTTTTTCAATGCTAAGAATACTCATTTGAGTAATCTTAAATTAGTGCAAACTTTATAAAAACTCAGTCTCTGCTTTGGAATTGCTTCAGTGTCCATACTGCTGGTTAGTATCAAAGTACAGAAGTCTTTCTGGAGTCATGGTCAGTGGTCACTCAGTGTCTTCCGTGTGGTCTTCTTCAGGTATTCCTTGCTGTTCTTAAATCAGCTGCAGGTGTGGTTTGACATTTTTTGCTGGGACCCACTTCCGGCCCATACCTGTAGAGAAACACGCGAACCCTCTGTCCCATGTTATTAGAGGATAGGGCCCCAAAACTTGTCCTGTTTCAGGATCTTTTATGAATACTGGTGGCTTTTCTTTGAGCTTTGCTTGAAGGATGTTACTAAAGGGTCTGAAAATTTATGGCACCTGCTCCATGAAAGAATTATTTTAAAAATTAAAGACATATATAGCTTTATTCAACCTTTCTACAGTAGATAGCACTTCTATCCCCCCTTTTTGTCTTTCAAGGGGTGTTTTCAGTGATCTATGTGCTCTTTCGATGATAGATTGGCCTGTGGAAGAATGAGGTATACCTGTAGTATGTTTGATACCCCACATGTTGAAAGATTCCTGCTATTTGTGAGAAATGTAAGCTGGTCCATTATCTGTTTTGATTTCCTGAGGCATGCCTAGGGATGAGAATGCCTGTAAGAAATGTTTGATCACATGCTTAGTTTTTTTCTCCTTCATGTGCTGAAGCATAGATTGCTCCTGAGAATGTGTCTATAGACAGATGTATGTGTTTGAATTGTCCAAATGACTGATATTGTGTTACATCAGTTTGCCATATCTGTAGGCTATTTAAACCTTGGTGGTTAACCCCTGTTGCTATTGATTGTACAGCTAGTTTTTGGCAGTCTGGGTATGACTGGACAATTGCTTTGGCTTGATTTTGAGAGATGTTAAACATTTTTACAAGGGCTGATGCATTCTGGTGAAAGAACGCATGGCTTATTCGACCCTGTAGTGGTTTTATGTTCACTAATTTTGATTGTTTCTTGGCTAATGCACTATTTGTGTGATGGTTTNCCGGCCCATACCTGTAGAGAAACACGCGAACCCTCTGTCCCATGTTATTAGAGGATAGGGCCCCAAAACTTGTCCTGTTTCAGGATCTTTTATGAATACTGGTGGCTTTTCTTTGAGCTTTGCTTGAAGGATGTTACTAAAGGGTCTGAAAATTTATGGCACCTGCTCCATGAAAGAATTATTTTAAAAATTAAAGACATATATAGCTTTATTCAACCTTTCTACAGTAGATAGCACTTCTATCCCCCCTTTTTGTCTTTCAAGGGGTGTTTTCAGTGATCTATGTGCTCTTTCGATGATAGATTGGCCTGTGGAAGAATGAGGTATACCTGTAGTATGTTTGATACCCCACATGTTGAAAGATTCCTGCTATTTGTGAGAAATGTAAGCTGGTCCATTATCTGTTTTGATTTCCTGAGGCATGCCTAGGGATGAGAATGCCTGTAAGAAATGTTTGATCACATGCTTAGTTTTTTTCTCCTTCATGTGCTGAAGCATAGATTGCTCCTGAGAATGTGTCTATAGACAGATGTATGTGTTTGAATTGTCCAAATGACTGATATTGTGTTACATCAGTTTGCCATATCTGTAGGCTATTTAAACCTTGGTGGTTAACCCCTGTTGCTATTGATTGTACAGCTAGTTTTTGGCAGTCTGGGTATGACTGGACAATTGCTTTGGCTTGATTTTGAGAGATGTTAAACATTTTTACAAGGGCTGATGCATTCTGGTGAAAGAACGCATGGCTTATTCGACCCTGTAGTGGTTTTATGTTCACTAATTTTGATTGTTTCTTGGCTAATGCACTATTTGTGTGATGGTTTGAGTATTTACTAGAATTTTATTGTGAGATAGGATCACGAGAGAAGCAAAAGTAAGCCTAAACTTAAAGGTTACAAAGATAGATTTATTAACACACACTAAAAGGAAAAAATGAGAACTAAAATGAAACTTTCAAAACACTCTTCTTCTTCTACAAAGTGTTTACTTTTTTACAAATAACATAAAAAGACAAAACCTGTGATTTTCAGTCAGTTTCACTATTTAAAAATAATCTTTTATCAGTTTTTTGGGAGAGGAGTTTCTCTTAGAACCTTTATGAAGATTTTTTTACTGACAACATAGAACAGTTTTTTTGTGGGTCTTAACTCTCACAAAGACAGCTGCCTAGGAACTTGCCTTTGTGAAGTCATTTTATTAGCAGCTTTCCCAACATTGCATATGAGCCATGTCAGTTTATTTAGGATACTGTTTAAGGATGCCTCTTCTAGTATAAAACAAAAATTTTCTTCTTCTGTTTCTAAAATTATCTTCATCTTAAAAGCTAGAGATCTCCTTTTTCTCTAATAGCAAAGGGCTTCATATCACACTTCTTCCTCTCTTCACAATTCTCCATTAAATCTCAATTATATCAGTCCACAACTTTTAACTAGAGCTATGCATCCCTCCAAACAGCATTCATATGTTACAGGAAATAGTCTATTCTCTATAGTTTCACCAGAGGTCCAGCTAAATGAGGCTACTCCTCACCCCTTTGTCCCACTTAGAACTTAACTCTCTCTCTGACTTTCTGTCTCATGCTGGGTTTTTCTCTATGTTCACTTTGTCCTTTTCCTCTCTCTCAGGGAAGGTGATATGGGTTTACACAGTTTGATTTTTAGTTAAAGAAAAATATAGAATATTGCTTTGTTAGGACTTTGGAGCTGTTTTAGTAGGGACAGGTATTTTTTAGTCTATTTTATATATTGGTATATTGTTTGACTATTGAGAAATGAGTTTGTGAGTATACATATAAAGCTGAGTTTGTTTAAGCTAGTCTTTTCTTTTTTTCTGGTCAGGAAAACAGGTAACACCGAGCAGCAGTGGGCTCTGGGCTAGGCCCTGCTGCCTTTTAGGTGGTGGGGGCCGGGTTTAGTTGGGTCCTGGGAGCTGCTGCCAGTGGGGAGCCCGGCCAGCAGGCTCTTTTTTCCTCTAGTTGCTGGGGGGAAAGAAAAGAAAAAAAAAAAAAAAAGAAAAAAAAAAGAAGGCTGTAGCTTAACATTTAGTGAACTTTTAAAGCTTAGCCCTGAGATGGCTGGGGCCAGGGGGGTCTCTGAGGGTCCCCAGGAGCAGCTCTAAGTATGAGTTTAGCCTACTCTATTGAGACTTAGAGGTGGGCAGGAGGTATTGATAAGTATTTATGATTTTTGATTGTCTGGCTGCTCCAAGCTCTGACTTTTGGCTCTCTCTTTTTAGCTTGGCTTTCAAAAACTGATATTATGAGCCACCGCAGGCAGCTGAAGTAGAGACAGAGGACTTAGGCAAGATTTAACTGTTTCTTAGTAAGATGAAGCTTTTGAAACTTTAACTTTTTTTTTAAGAGAGAAGAAAGGACAGAATGATATAAAACCTAGACTGACAGCATGATACAAAGTCAGTGAAAAGGCTGATAATAATTATTAGAAGAAGGGATTGAAGAAGTGGACTTTTTTACTGGACTTCTTTAGATTTAAACTATGGAAACTAGACTAAATATTCTTTTAAATCGTGGAAAGATGTATTTATGGGGAGGTGATTGTTTAAGTTATATGTGGATTTTTGAGATGTTTAAAGATGTTTAGGATGAATTAAGCAAAATTAATTTTATAAGATGCTTGAATAGACATTAAGATAAAAGGCTTCTTGTCAGTGAATAAGTGAAAAGATATTTTTAGTTAAAGAAACTGGTTGAAACAAACCAGAACATTGTTTTAGTGAAAAATGCAAGCATGGATGAAAACTGAGATAGAATTAACTAGGAGAATCTAAAGGCAAAGCAAGTATTAGTATGTTAAGTAGAATTACAGTGAATATTCAGGGGTAGAGTAGTTATATTGTTTCAAGTACAAGTGTTGTATATTGCAAGTAATTTTAATAATAAGCTTTATATATGTATTCTCCAAAGTCGAGAGGTAGAATGCTATGGGTTAACACAGTTTGATTTTTAGTTAAAGAAAAATATAGAATATTGCCCTGTCAGGATCTTGGAGTTGTTTTAGTAGGGATGGGTACCTATTAGAGTCTACTTTAGATACTGGCATATTGTTTGACCACTGAGAAACGACTTTGTGAGTAACCATATAAAGCTGAGTTTGTCCATGAAAGGCTAATTTTGAGGAAT
>WBMY01007845.1:1079-23010 GCA_013397315.1 Donacobius atricapilla
GCGGCATTCTTTCGCTCTCCTTCTCTGAACACCGGGAGATGCCGAGGCTCAGAGACCCAGCCCCTCCCGGCTCGGCTCGGCTCCCTCAGGGCCGGCCTCAGCACGGCCGCCCTGGCCCAGCCCGGCTCAGCTCCCTCAGGGCCGGCCTCGGCACAGCCGCCCTGGCCCAGCCCGACTCCTGGGGCCAGCCGGCCCCTGGGCCCAGGCCTCTCCCGGCCCGGCCGCGATGTTACCTCATGGCTGGGTCCGTGGAAAGAGGGCGGGTCTCCCAAGATTCCTGTTTTTAAGCGGTGTCCCAAGGGGTGTACACTTTTTTACCTGATTGGCCAGCTTAGCTGTTAGTTCCAAAACGGATCAACAATTGGTTTTTCCTACCATTTATGCTAAACCAATACACCTACATATACATTTCCAAATTAAAAATTAAGCATCTTCATTCTTGGTTCTGATTTGTATAATACTTTTTTCTGCACATTCATACCTTTTGGAAACACACGTTAAGCATAAAAGCATTTCTGTGACTTCATCAGTGGGTTAAAGGAGCTAAAACAAAAAAATGTCATTTGGACAGTGACATTGGGAAATCCAATTAACATTAAATTAGGCTGAGATTATATATCATAAGCAATTAGATTAAGGCTTTGAAAAGTACTGTCCATCTCCGATGCTTTCAAACCTTTCAGTGTTAATATTCCAATAAAAATGCTATTTTCCCTCACAGGTTTCATAAAGAATGAATTTTTGATTACTCAGTCTGGTTGATCAGACTAACTTTATTAGAGTTTTTTTCTTTTTTTTTACTTTCCAAACTTCAGCCATTTATTTCTCTCCCTTTCCCTCTCTAAGAACTTCAACAAACACTGCATTTACTCCCCCGCCCTGCAAATGGCAAAAGAAAGTTACCTTTTATTTATGAGTGATCATTTTTTCCTGTCCCTATTTTGACAAATAACGTGGCAGAAAATGATTAAGGGTCTCATTTTGCAATGTGACTTGTATGTTATTTATTGTTAAAATAAAAGTCACTTTGTGGATTGAAGTTTTTAATCATTTTTCCCCTCTGTCAGGAAATAGTTTTGTCAAAAAGTGATGGTATTTGACAATGGTGGTTTTTAATGACAGGTGCAATCCTGGTAAGGAGTTTATAAGTAATTATTTCACTGTAGTATAATTATATGGATAAACTATTATCTAATTATTTTACATTTAAATGATCTTCCTTTTTCCCATGTTACTAATAGGAATATTACAGTGCCCTGAATAGCTCCCACATAAAATAAAGGATACACAAACATTTTTGAAAATATTTTCCCTGTCTTCTCTCAGAAACATATTTCATCAAACATTCAACTCAATTTTGCAGCAAACATAATGAATACTCTAATTTCTTTGTCAATCAGCCTTCTAAGCATCCTTGTTTTCCAACATCTCATCAGAATTCAGTGGTTTATATTCCACTTTTACATATGCAAGTGAATTATACTTTTTCCATCTCTATGTTCACATCCCACCTAATTTCAGCCATTGTCCGGGAAGTTAAAAATAAATTTTATCGGTCTCTCCCTGCATTAAATTAAAGACAGACAAGGACTTCCAGATGATGACTCAAGTCTGGTTAAGTCAGCTTCAGTTGCTTATTTTTTAATTTGGAAATTTATATGTAGGATTTGCTTATTTATGAAAAATTTTATTACTACAGACAGCATCCTATACTGGGAATATTTTCAAACTGATTTCTGTATGGTTTCCGTAGGTGCATCACAAAAAAGTTATAAACTTGCATCTGAGTTTGAGCATTTGGCACATCAGAACCAAGAATGGGGATGCAGGCGATAGGAGGAAAAAAAAAAAAAGAAGCAACAAAAAAAAGCCAAAGAAGAAAAAGAGAATAGCTCTTTAAGAAATGTGCTAAATGCTCAAACTAGATGCAAGTTTATAATGTTTTTGTGATGCAACTACATGTGTACCTCAGAGTTTCTTAGCCATGTATGCCAGACAACTCCACAAATGCTCATTAACTCATCACAGCTCTATGAAGAGCACTAGGGAAGCTCTGTGATCAAGTTATAACTAAAGCAAATGAAGCCTAATAGGTCAGTAACATAATGAGGGGTCAAAGAAAAAGCCTGGATCTAGGCCTTATCCAGGTATTTATAAACTACCTTTCTGGGCGATACTGAGAGAGGAGTGGGATTTAAATGAAGGGAAAACAGTGTCTTACTATGTCAAGACTGTGAGCTGGTGATAGATGAAGAACTGGACACGGCCTAGCAGTGTGGATTTGCATCCCAGAAAGCTGAGTGTGTTCTGCCTCTGCCAAAAGAGGTGTCATCAGCAGGTCTGATGCCTTAAGTTTTAGCTTCCATGTTTTTCACACTCTGCACTGCCTAAGTGTGTAGTTCTGAGCCTCATATTAAGTGTTAGCAAGCTCTCTTCACAGAGTAGGTAGACAAAACAAATCCTTTTCCTGCTGAAGACCAAGGACAACCATTACAAGTTTCAAGCTCAAAACCATAAACAACTGTGGACTGAACAGAGAAACAAGAAGGATGGGACTTTAAAACCTGAAGCTGTAATTGGACAATTAAATGCAATATGCAAATGGACCAAAACTTATAAAAGTGTAAGATTTCTTGACTGGTTGTCCATTTTGTGAACCTTTTTTTGGTCCATCTTGGGTGTAGCCCTGGCCAGGCTCTTGTACTGTTGAAGGTATATCCTTGAAGGCCTTTTAATAAATATCTTCTTTGTTCTCTATCTCTGTCTAGTCCCTGTTCCAGATCAGCCTTCGCAAGGCCTCAGATCAAGGGAGGGCATTGTCCCTGGGGAGACCCTACCTGCAACTCTGCATCCAGCTGTGAGGACCCTAAAAAGAAGGATGTGGACCTGTTGAAAATAGTCCAGAGGAATCCACAGATATACCCAGAGGACTTGGGCATCCCTGCTCTGGAGACAGGCTGAGAGAGCTGTGGGCGTTCAGCCCAGAGAAAAAGGGATTTAGAAAGACCTCAGAGTCCTTCCCAATCCAAAGAGGTTAAAAGAGGGATGGAGGGAAACTTTTGACAAGGGTGTGGAGCGATAAGACAATGGGAAGTGGCTTTAGATTGAAAGAGGCTAGCTTTAAATTACAGATGAAGAAAAAAGTCTTCCCTGTGAGGGTGGTGGGGCCCTGGCACAGATTGCCAAGGGAAGCTGTGGCTGCTTCACTCTTGTCAGAATGTTTAAGGCCAGGCTGGACAGGGTTTTGAACAACCTGGTCTAGTGGAAGGTGTCCCTGCTCAAGGCAGGGGGCTTGGAGCTAGATGGCAATAGAGGAAGAGACCTCATTATCCTTCCCAAGCCAAATCATTCTATCATGTAATTCAACACTTAACATCAATGGATTTTAATACAAATCACTGCAGAGGGAATTAATGTCAGAAGTGATAACATTTTCTTGTTGTTCATGAAGTATCATGGTCAGACACCCCAAGTGAAATACTGTCACAGGTGGAGTGATGCACTTCATCTGTTAGAAGAAAAGCAACAACATACTTTATTAAAATAAAACAGTGAATTAAGAAAGTTGGGTGGCAAATATGACAGTGATTTAATGAGATTCAATGGCAAGATACACTTGATTACTGTATAGAGAACAGGACTACACAGAACTATCAGGAAGACCCTCCCACTGAGCTGTGAGCTTCAGAAAGGATCCCTTTGTGTTTTAAACTCCTTCTCTGACAGGAGTCTGGGAAATGCTGGATTCACTCCAGTCCCAGACTTGGTCAGTGATTCAGGCCTAAAGATGGTATGTCTGCACATTCAATTCTTTGCATCCCCTTGCTTAGATTTCAAAGTTTAGCATGCCATTAATCACTTCCCAAGGATCTGTTGCTGCAAGGAGTGTCTCAGACTTGAGGAATAACCTTGAGACGTCCCTACTTGAGGGGATATCCTGGCAGCCAGCCCGTTGCTGTGCAGGAAAGCCAAACAGGCCCCGGGCTGTCCACTATTTATGGACTAAGATGATGGACTTACTGTCATCTTTGCATACCAGCAACGTGTCTGGGTTACCCTCCCAGACAGCCCTTGGCTACCCCATTACCACCCACCAAAGTCCAGAGTGAGATGCCAGTTATATCAACACAGCAAAACAGTTCATGTCAGACTGGTGCAAGTGCCATCCTGGCATTGGCTCTGTCAAAGCTCTGCTTCTAATTTATCACTTAATTTAAATGCCAGAATGGAAAAAGACTAGCTCTTAACCAGGGGTACTAATATTTTGATGGCTTATCCCTTCATTGGGCATGGCCTGCCTGACTAAATATCTTTTCCTTATAGATGAGGAGAGGCTGATTCAGTGGGAATAGTTAAGGCAAGTGTATTCTTGATGGGCTGAAACAAAAAACTGAGCTGCTCTTCTTAGGTTACACATGCAAGTTGTTACCACAGGAGCTGAGAATGGCCTTTAACACAGCAAGCAGCCATGGATAGTTGTTTTGACAGGAATCATGAGGATCAGCAGCAGCCAGTGGTTTGGCTTAAAGAATAGTCCTAGCACCTAAATTTGATTTCCCATTTTTATCTCATATCTTTCAAATTCCCATCTGAGCTTCTTTTCAAAGACAGGACTTTAAAACGGAAAAAAAGTGGCACAGTAGCCATAACAGGACAACTCAGAGCTCTTGGTTCCCAGGTGAGTATAACTTCAATAATCTCAATTAAGCTCCTTTCAATTTGCTGCACCCCTTATTTTTTCTCAGTCATAGACATAACTGTCTCAGTTGAGGAAAAAAAAAATGAGATGAGTTGATTTAAAAATCTGATTTTGCTAGTGTTACTAGGAAAATTGTTTTGATTATTCAGAGTGGGCTGGTTTCACATTGCATCTTTTGCATTATTTATTTCTGGCGGGTCACTAATCTGACTTTACCTTGTCTTATCTTATATTATTTTAACATTCAATCTGCAGTAGCTACAGACATAATTTTCCTACTCAGTGCTGGCCAGTTCTTACTTGCTTCAGCTCGTGATCATGACAGCCTCGAGAGGAGAAAGGTACATGTGTAGGTCACAGAGATCAGAAAGGAAAGAATTTAGGCAGTAAAACCCTGATGTGAAACATCTTAGGACGGACAATTTGAAATTGCCATGCGGGACTCGGAACGCGAGTGTGTTAACTAGCAGCTCACAGGCTTTTCCTATTCCTCTGTTCCTGCTTCAGTTTGACAGGATTGGCGCAAGGAAGCTCTCAAAACTGTCAAACTAACGCATTTGATGAGCCCAGGCTCCTTTCAACCCCTATGGCAATGTCCTTTTATTCATGCAGGAAAAGCTTGTTACCTGGTCACAAACATAGTCCTGCTTCAAAGCTCCGTGCTCTCTCTCTACTGCCAATTTCTGTATTTTCCCAGATATTCAACATCAAACACAGAAATATATGGACTATTGGATTCCCAAGGCTTTTTTCTTTTTTCTTTTCCTTCTTTTTCTTTCTTCCCACCCAAGTTCGTAAGCCTAGCCTTTTCCTTTTGCCACTCATTTTGGCAAAAACCAAAGCAAAGGTAGTAAGTTGGTTTTGCTGGATTTAACACACAGCAAACTATTCAAATAAGGAAATAGTTGAAGATTCTCTCCATGTGCCTGTGAAACTTAAAAAATATTGATTTAAAGAAACCACATCATCTCAGCAAGACAGTACATAACGAAGCACAGCACCAACCAAGTAAGATAGTGCTCAGAAGCACAGACCAGGACAGAACATCACAGGTATGACCGTCTCTGTAAGATAGTTACACACAGAACACAGGACATGCCAAAGTACACATTCACATGGCTTGAATTGAAATTGTGATGTGTGCCAGAGTGGACATGGTGTCATGGGCATTCAATCTGATGTAATTTGCTCTGATCAGATGTTTTGCTTTTCTGTTTGTCCCTGAGCTACAAAGGTGTGCATGGAAAAAGTTATTGAGCTGCTGGGATAATAACAAAGTATGCAAGGAGGACAACTAAGTATGAAGAACGAGTCTTAAATTAATTTATGTGGCAGCAAGGTAGATTAATCTCTGATGAAATCAGTCCACTATATTTGCTGCAGCATCTCTGACCAGAAGCTCTCGGTTGTGTCCCTGTGCATGACAGAGGATGATATTCCATTTGGAGAATATTTAGCTCATTTAAGCTAAAAAGACATTGTCAGGAGTTGCAAAATGAAAACACAGAAAATAGGGTAGGCAGAATTTTTGCTTGTTTTTTCTTTAAATTGTTGTTTCTGTTTTACTATGAGTTGCTTTCTCTGTACTCAGGTATTTGAGGTACTGTTGTTATGTCATGGTTAAGTATATAATCTCAGACCCTGGGCAAAATGGGAGGAAATTTCAAACACTGGTGCTGAGCTCTTATGCAAGTCTGCACCACAGACGAGATAGTGCCTGTGGAGAATACAGCTAAATTGTTAAATTTCCTTTTGTTTTCCAGTGTCTAAGCCTAGCTACACTGCTGCCCATATGGGATATACAAGGATTGGGTTTCTGCTTTGAGTTTCTGACTCAATTTTCCCCTTATTACTCGTACCTTTTCTTATAGTCAAAAGATAGAATAGGATTTTGTGCAGGATGTCGGTTTTTAACAAGAAATATTGCCATCTGTGATTTTGTTTTCAGTCAGTTATGTTGAGGTTCTTCACTTGTATGAGATTTCCTACAGCATAGGATCATGGAATCACTAAGATTACAAAACACTTGCAAGGTAATCAAGCTGTTAATCCCACACCATCACGTCCAAACGAAACCGTACCCTCAGGTGAGCCTTTTGAACACGTAGAGAGATGGTGATTGTAACACCTCCCTAGGCAGCCTGTTCCAATTCTGACCAGGTTCCATGATAGTCAACAGAAAACCAGAGCTCTTTTCAGGTAGATACTGACACCAGCAGCCCATGACCCTTCCAGGGCCATTTATGCTCTGAAAGACATTCCTCTCATTTTGCTCTGTACAAACACCTGAAAGAAGGTTGTTAGGTGGGTGTTGCATTCTTTTCCCAAGAAACAAGAAGTAGGATGAGAGGAAATGGCTTTAGGTTGCACCAGAGGAAGGTTTAAATAGTATATTCAGAAAAATTACTTCACTGAAGGTGTTGTCAAGCCCTGGAAAAGGCTGTCCTGCCAATGGTAGAGTCACATTCCTGGAGGTAGCTAAAAGACTTGTATGTGTGTTTCTTGGGGACATGTTTTATTCTTGAATTTGGCAGAGTTAGGTTTATAGTTAGACTTGATGACTATAAGGGGTTTTTTTAATGATGTAAATTATTCCATGATTCCATAAAAAACAAACAAACAAAAAACTAAATAATATTTTATTAGGGGTTTTTGATAGTTTAGGAAGTATATTGGAAATCCCTGAATATACAAGATCCCTTTCCATGCATCTGTATGTGATCTTCTTACTTCCCAGTCATACATAGTAGTCATGAAGCACCAAATATTATCAGAGGAGGAGGCACTGGAAAGGCCTTCACATCAGCCATGCCAGGCAAGCAAGGGTGGAGAAACCAAGAAACACTAATTTGAAGTGCTTATGTTTAAATGTTCCATTCCTGAGCAAAACATTGTAACTTTCGCTGAATGAGAGTCATAGCAGAGATAGGGTACATAAAATTCAGAGTTTCTGAGTACTCACATGTGTGACATACCTGCTGGAGGTGACTAAGCTACATGGAGAGTGATGGTAGGCTCCTGGTTGTCTGAGGAAAGTAGAAAGGAAACTGTCTTTCATTAGGCCAAGATTTGCAGGAGTTAAGCGCTGATTTTCAGAGCATGACTTTAGTTCAGCTTCAAATAATTTGATAAGACAGGCAAAGGCAGAAAACTCTGCTAAACTCTCGGACAAGGGAACAGAAATTCCTCCACAGTTACCTAGACTCTAAGGACTTAGTCTCTCATTTGTAATTTACTTTTTCTGTATAAAGTAAGTCTGACCTTGTCTGTACAGTATTGTCCACACCTTTCATTTGTCATATCGTATATGGCTAGGTAGTATAGCCTGTGTCTCAATGTCACTGAGTGTCTGGGGTTTGGGAATTTTTTCTCTGTTTTTTCCCTCCACTTTATGACTTCAATGGCTAAAGGTAAAGCAGTAAGAATGTGGATTTCAAAAAATGCTGGCATGTCTTTGCAAGAGAACTGAAGTTTGGGAACGCACAGTTAAAATTTCTCAACTGAAATTAAAAACAGAACAAAACAAATCCCTTTAAAGTCAAGTGGAGAAAAAGTTTTTCCCTACTTTTCTAGTGACCAGATGCAAATTAATATTTTTTTGCAATTTAGTTTAAATGCAAGTTAAAAACAGAAGAGGATGGTTTGAATTTTTTGTTGTTGTTGCTATTTTTTGTCTTGCTTTTAATTACAGAGACTGAGAACACTGAAAGTGTTAGGTTTATTTGGTTTTTCTTTGTTTGCTTTTTAAGTAATTAAATATAACTGAAGACCCAAAAATTGAAGTATAAATTCAAAACTAGCGAAATGTCTACAAGGAAAACTGATATAAAATACAATATAATTGGATTTTATGGATTGTTTTGTGCTGAGAACCAAATTCATCCCTTGCAACACTGTCATCTCAGTGAAGTATCATAATTTAGCTGTGCTGTAGCAACAAGTTCATCTGTTTTACCAATGCACTGTATTAAAATATTTCTTAACCATGAACTAAGAAAGTTGAAGGTTTACAAGTTTTCTGTCAAAACCACAAAAATTCATTGCACAGCTTATTTTTTCCTGAGCTTCAGAATCAGAAATTATTTTACTAGGACAATGCTGAATTTGTTACTGCTCAAGAAGATATTTTAAATGTATGTTTGTTCACGTGTGTTCATGTTTATTCCTGTTGTGCATCCACTTGCATGTACAGTTGGTAAGACATTGTGTATATGGATTTCTACAATATGTCTTCTAAACTGATGTGATGAGAATCTACCAGAAACTATATTTCTTTTAAACTTTTAAAATTAAAATACAACATCTACATGAAACTTTCTGCCTTTCAGAATCTATTCTTTCTGGGAATGGAATGAAATTATCTTTACATTTGTTGAAGAGTAAGGTTTTCTGAAGATATAGTAAGCTTGTGCTAATGGCCAGTTTTAAATTTGTGAGGTCTTCTCCTTGGATCTGGAGTTATTAAAAATGAGGAAAACCCAAAATCTGTGAAACCCTTCACCTAACTGCTGGGTGATTTCCACACAAGAACTGGGGAAAGAGCCAGAAAGGTAAAACTGAGAAAATATATGGATTCAGTTAGAGGCTTATTAACAGCTAACGCAAAAGTTGGGTATATTAACAAAGCAAAACAAGGAATCAATTCACAGCTTTCATGGGCAAGGAGGTGTCCAGCCATCTCCAGCAGAGCAAGGCCCCATCATGTGGAATCGCTGCTTGAGAAGGCAAACTCCAAACGTGCTCCCTTACTCCTTCTTTCCCCACTGAGCATGATAACACATGGTCTGGAACATCTCTTTGATCAGTTTGGGTCACCTCTCTGGCTGTGTCTCCTCCCAGCCTCCCAAGGACCCCATCCCCTCCCCAGCCTGGCAATACAAGAAGCAGCAAAGTCCTTGGCTCTGGGCAAGCCCTGCTCAGCAATAGCAAAAACATCTGTGTTATCAACCAGCACAAACCCAAAGTACAGCCCCACACTAGCCACTGGGAAGAAAACCACCTCTACCTCAGCCCAAAATGAGCACAACATGACATCCCGGTGCTAACAAACTTACTCTCCTTATCTGGACAATTCTCTGGCTACAAGTCAGATCTTGAGTTCCCCAGGAGGCCATTCTTCTCTGTCTCTTTTCTGTACATATCCTTGAACTGATCAGCCACATCAGCAGCGTTAGGTATGAAATAAGATGCCTGACCTTTGGAATTGGCTCTCCCGACTGATCAGCTCAGCACCGATGTGCCTGGCACATTTTGACAGCGCTGGGAGTTGCATATGGGAATTGCACATGTCTAGATGGGAAAATATTTTAGCGAGAGGAAAATTCTATAGAGAGGGGCATGGCAGAGGGAGAATTTCTCTGAACAGAGAAATGTAGTTTAGCTGGTTATTTTCTGGCTGTTCTTTTGTGTATAAAATCAGGTTATCTTCAGTATTGAATTGCCTATGCATCCAATAAGATCACAGTCAAGCAAAAGAAAAAAAAATTTCTACAGACATGAAAAAAATTAGGATGTAATATATACTGAGCAGCACCAAAGACCATATTACTAGAAATGTCAGCAAATGGTCAACTCCTGCTGCCCCAATGTCTTTGAAGGCAGGAACTGAGGCTGTGCAAAAAATTCTTACTAAAAAGATATTTCTTTTTGATAAGGGTTTGTGTTTGCTGCTATGATTTAATTGAGTCCTTGGTACAAATTACACTTCCCGAGATGTTCTGTTTCATGTACATTTATGCTTTAATGTACAGAGGCATTTCTGCATTTTGTCATGGTTTCTTCCCAGACTAACACCAAGGGCCTGACTCCCAGACTGCAGCAGCAAATCTGTGTTTTTCAGAGGGTCTGCCATTTTTGAGGAGCACATGTGACAAGTGCTGAGCTTTAAAGAAGAATCTAGGACCACCAGAAAACAAATCTAACACTAGGGATCAGAAATTCAAAATCTTGTGTGTGGTTATTCTCACTAGTTCCTGTGGATCTCCTTACAGCTGGTGGTCTGATCCCTGCACATATTCATATTCTCTCAACAATCTGAGAGGACAGTTGTCTTTTCAGCTGCAGTTGGAAACACTCCAGCACATCTTTCATAAAGAGGAGCCTGGGAGATTGCCCAGAGCTCTCACAATGTGCATCTCATATAATTTTTTTTTCTTTTCTTTTTTTCTGTTTTTTTTTTTTTTTTTTTTTAAAGCATGTCTAGCTTATATTCTCTGAGTTTGACTGGACACCTGTGGGAGACCAACTAAGGTCTGAGAAGTGCAATAATATATTCTTAAGCTTCAAAGGTCCAACATGTCTTTTGGCATGGGTTGCTGTTTCCCTGTTAGAAGCACAGAGCTGAATCCTCTTTATTAGGGATAAAAGCAACTTCTTTTCCTGGATGTACCAGGCTGTCCAAATTCAAAACCCCTGGGTAATCCACAATGTCTAAACAGCGTAAATCATTAGCTTAAAGAATACTGAAAATGAGAGAAAATGGCAGGAATACTGGCATTTTCACCTCCTGGTCACTTCCCAGGCCAGGAAAATGCTGCGTCATTTCTGTCGAACACCCGCTGCCCCATGAGAGCAGTGGGGAGCTGTGTCACCTGGGCAAGGCACCCAGTGCAGGACTGTGCAGCAGCAGGTCCAGCAGAAAGGGTGATAACCTGCAAGTCAGTAGAGCTTGCTGTGAAATGACATTATCATCGCTTTGATGAGAAAACGGTTTTTGCTTAAGTAATGATATCAATCTTAAATAGATCTGACGATAATACTTGCCGCTGGTGGAGCTTAAATAGCTTTCCATGGGAAGCTAGGATCAGTACTCTGATGTGGAGTTTCTCAGCTCAGCAACAGAGCTAGGAGCAGAATTTAAGTCCCCTGAATTACAGTGCATCTTTCTGTGGGCAATACTGGTTTGTCCCTCTCTAAAGTGTGGCCCTCCTTCACCTTGATCTATGTGTGATTGTACCCCTAAAACAAAGAAAAGCCATGTGAAAAGTGTTTGTGGGAAGAGCCTGTTCAAATGCTTCCAGCACATCCTGTCATGGTTTGTTACCATATGTATCCTGCTTGTTAGACAGCTAAGAAGGACTTTCTTGCAGTTAGAGTATGTGACGTGCATAAAGCCAGATTAAAATTGCACCTCTGCTACCAACCTCCTTTCTGATGCTGGGCATGGCTCTTAATTTATCAGACCGACTAACTATTCAGCAGGAAAGCATGATGCAGCCGTGGTGAAGAGAGCTATTTATAACACCAGATACAAACAAAATCAGGTTATAAGTTAAATTTGTTTCTACAATGAGAACAGTGAGATAATTTTAGAAGTGCAAATAGCAGAACTATTTACTTTATACAGTCAAAGAGTTCAGTATTGTCCAAAATTTCCTGTGTCTAATCAAGTTGGAAATACTAACAAAGATTTTGCTGGGCATGGGTAAGAATGGTGTTTACATTCACGTGAAGAAAAGGAATAGTTCTCCACTGCACTGGACAGGAATCTTCACTCTTTCATTTTGCCATCTGAAATGTGGCAGCTCTGTACGTTCAGCAGCAAGCACAGACAAGGATGAACTGAGGTAAAAGCTACTTCAGCTAGGTTGTTTAAAGATGCAGCAATTTCTGAAAAGAAAATCATAATTACACTGGAAATGAGATCCCTGAACCACATTCCTAGAAGATGATGTAGACCTCAAATTACAATACGTTTTTAGCTATGCCAAAATGGCTGCTTTTCTGGTAAAGAATACAAGAGGAGGAACAGAGTTGCAGGGAACTAAAGCCAATTTTGGGCATCACATAGCTTTCCTGTCTGCATCTTCTGTCGCTGGTAGGATTAAGCATGATGAGCCTTTTCACACTGGTGCGACCAGACTGTGCCCTCAGAGTAATGTGTGCTGTGGTATTGGACTCTGCTGTGTCCCCTTTCAAAGGCAGAATGAGTTGCATTTGGCAGTGTTTCTGAACATTTGTGAAGGGAGGAAGAATTTTTAAATGTTAAATGAGACATTTGTGCAAAATAATTGCTGGGGAGTGTCTGCTTGTCTGTGGGTACAGGTGGCTCTTTGCCTCTTTCTGTGTAGAGAGTTGTGTACTTCCATCTCTGCCTGTATGTCTCTCTCACTGATAATGAAAGCTCTTCAACAAGCAGCAATGAGTTCTACTATACTCATTCTTCACTTTTATATTCTTCTGACTTTTACAGGTGTTCTTTGAAAAATGGCATTAGAGATTTTATGATATTTAGAGCTGTCAGTGTTCTTCTATCCTCTCATTTCTGAGGCTGGGCAATTGCTGCACAAACATAAAAATAAGGTGAGAAGGTCACTCTTTCCTTACATGTTCCCTGACAATAGTTTCCTTCTACCTATCCTCTTTATATGCCCCTTCATCACACTGTTCCCTCTACCTTGGAGCTTAATCACACTATCAAATACACCTAGATTGTAGGCTTTTTTCAGCTCTAGCAGAACCTTAGATATCATGTTTAAGAAAGGATGCTTTCTGTTAACACATCCCACTGGAGGTGTAACTTAGAGCTTGTTTATGGATTCACATTATCTGTAAGAAGGTTCCAGCTCTTGGTAGGTTAGGCATCCAAATCACTTCCTCATTCTCAGCTGCTCCTCTTTCCCAAAGTAAACCTGGGCATGCACGCTGGATAGGAGGTCTGAAGTCCTCCAATCAGGCTGTGATCAGGTCATGCAGAAGACTGAGATCCTGAAACACTTCACAATATAACCCGTGAGGTGCATCTGGACAGAGGAACAAAAATTATAGCTAAAATATTAGCAGCACAGCTGACTGTAGTTTTTCCATGTTTTAGCATAAAGCCCATAAATGGCTGGAAAATAAGTGCTTGTGCTTGGAGTTGGGGATTCCAACAGGCGCAAACCAGCTAATGGCCTGCATGGCACAGAACACTGCAGGGGCGGATGAGGTGAGGTGAAGCAAAAAGTGGTCAAGTCAACACAGATTTGACCATGCCCAATCTGCAGAAAACGGGCGAGTTGCACTCGTGGCAAGTGGTGGTGCAAAATCTCCTGTTCCAGCTCCTCCTTATTTCACATGGACAAGCATAATAACATCAGTGCTGCCCAGCATCTCCTCACCCTGTGTTCCCTCCTGGACACCTCTCCTTTCCCTACTGGAAACAGTTTCTTCTTCAGGACTTCCTGCAAAGCCTTGAGCCTGCCTGATACAATCCTCCTGAGTGTTTAATGCACAAATCTTTATTCTTTCCCCAAATTCCAAGTTCAGGATATTTCCAGAAAAGGCTGTCATTTAAAGCAGCGGTTTATCTTTGGAACAAGAAAATATGGAGACTACTGAAAACCAGCATCCAGACATTAATTCTCTAAAAATGAAACTGTAGTCATTCTAGAACTGAGAACACTGAATCATGCTGGAAAAAATGAAACTATCTAGACCAAACTAAAGGAAATGATCAAAATGTTACACTACAGACTCAAGAAAGCAGGTAAAGGAGGAAGACCTCCATTCTGCTGAAGAAATTGTACAATAAGATGGCTTATCCCCCTTCATCAACTGTTCAAAACTCTTTACCAAGTATATGTATTTTCTCCAGTAAAACCACAGTGTGAGTGAAGCTTGTGAGCAGATGGTTGTAAGTACATAAAATTTAAAATCAGAAATTCAAGATGGTGTGAGCAGATATATAAATCATATGATATGTTTTTCTGATTGGATGAGCAAACCACAACTCTTAAAACCAGACTTCCATTGCAAATAGCAGCTTTTTGTGAAATTCACCTTCTGTTAGTATTTTTTAATAGTTGTCTAAAATTAGCTGTTCCCAGGAACAACCCAGCCAGCAAACTCATTAACTAAAATAACTGCAGAAAACAAACATGGAGTGGGGGTTAACCTTGTCACTGAGACCCTGTTTTATAAATTGAGTAAATATTAGTAGATAATTTAAAACAGTTTGTCCAGCTCTATCAAAAGTTCATATGTGTTACAATTGTGCAGGGAAAATAAATTTTAAAAGCCACACACAGATCTTCTCAATGTAAGGAAACATAATTGCGAAAAGCATAACCTCATGAATAACATTGACAAGTCAAATAATGAAATATACATTCCTTTCACACAAGACCATGCTCACAAAAACTTCTTCAGCTTTGTGCAAATAACATTGAATATTTCGATGAGACTGTAGAGCTAACTGGATTATTATCTTGAACTCCAGACACTTGCCTGAGAACCTATACCTAATGTTATCTGACTGAAAATAAGAAAAACAAACCCAAAGTTCTGCCCTCCTGTTCTCCCTTCTCTCCCTTATAAAACCCTCTACTACTTCATCCCTATTCTACGGTTTAAACACATCAAGTCTTGTGTGTTGCTATTGTAGATGGCAGGGACATTTTCGTCATAAAATCTAAAAATCTGAAATCTACCTTCTGGCATGAAGCCACAGAGCTTCCATAAGGAAACTTTATTTTAACATAAAGATACGTAGTTAAGGTAAGAACTGTGATGTAAGAAATCAGGGTTCAGAATGTGGATTTTTATGTAGCAACAATTATTTGTAGACCACCATGTTGACAGAATTTCACTGGTTTAGGTGTCATAGTAAGAATATCATATGTCTTATACTTACCTCTGAGGTTAAAAAAAACAAATTCCATGTAGGGTTTTCTAAGGTGTTGTGGTGAAGCAGGAGATGATATTACTGTTGATGGTAACATTTCTTACGTCAATCCTCTACTTTTAGAAGCATTTATTCAATGTGGGGCAAAACACACTAATACTTTCTGGAAGAGAGATTTTTGTTGCTCTAAAAATGAACTTAGAAATGCTTTGGCATACACCTGATTCCTTTCAGGAGTTCTCCAAGCTTCTTCTGGAACTGATTCCTCTCAGATATAAAAACAAATGAATAAAGCAGCTTCTCTCAAGGCTGGAGAAGAGATAAGAGCTCTCAGGATCAGGCATGAAAACAGTGTATCAGGTAGACCTAAAATTAGAGCTTCTTATCTTCAAAGACAGCCCTGGCATGCAGATGTGTGAGGATTTAGACATCCATCTAAAGTAAAAATAGAAACTAATGAGCAACTTTACATGAATTTCAATTTATGCTAAACCCTTAAAATGTTATTTAATTTTATTTTGTGGGGTTTTTTTTTTTTTTTTTAATTGGATCACCCTGTTTCACTCTATCTTTTGACCTTATGTCAGCTGGGTCAGAGTAAAGGTCCTTGTTATTTTGTGACTCCAAACAAGATGTCTGATTTCCTTGTTAATCCCTGCTTCACAAGAGGATTTCAGCTGGCCATAACCATTGTCTGCTTCTAGGTGAAGAAAGGGCTAATAAACAAGTTGTGCAGTGACGGGACACTGTAATAAAAGCATTCTTGTTCATGGTTCTCCTTCTGTAAAGATTTTCATCTCAATTTTTCCTTGGGAAGTAATCCATGGAGTGAAGTGTGTAAAAGTCCCTGGGGAAAATAGTGGTAGTAACTGGTAGAGCATCATCAACCAATTGTGTTTCCTGGGTTAAAATTCCCAGCCCAAATTCTACCCCTAGGCTGGAAACTGTAGTAATCAGCACCAGAGGGTCTTTGGTTTGTCATGAGAATATGGTTGCTGTACAGTTCAAAGGTATGTTGGACAAACATGGACCGGCTCCCCCGCTGAAAGTAGAAGCACACTGAACCAAACATAAGCACATTGACCCAGGAAACTACTACCATCATTTTTGTACCTAACCACACAGAGAAATGGTTATATGGTATAATGGTGCCATCACTGCTAGTAATAGAACACAAGCCTTCTACTGATGGGGCCAGATCCAAGTCCTACCCTCCTGGAGCTTGCTATGAGAACCTGTGTGGACTTGAGTGTGGTACCAGTTTTCCATTATGGTGTCAGCCTAAACGTGGGATAGCAGCCTTGAAAACATGGGTCAAAAATAGAGGACCCAGAACGGCAAACACCATGCTGCTGGTCCATTGCTGATCATTGAAGCAGCACATCTTCAAGAGCTGCAACAGGAGGGCATTAACTGAAGGAAAAAAAAAAGTGTCAACTCAGTGAGGGACAAAGAGATCCCAACAAACAATAGGGAAAGACACCTACCTCAAACTGGGAACACAACATGCCCCTGCCATCTTTGGGAAGCAAATAGGCAACAGCTGAAGGCTGAGAGCTGGGCACAGTCTAGAAAACCAACACTTTATAACAGGATATATTCTCTGATATGGTAGTGGGTAACCCTTTAAGAGAGCTTGATCCCCCTTAACCTTTCTATTAAGATCACCAAAGACTATAGCACTCAGCACAAACTGCAGTGACATAAACTCCATGGTACTATGTAATCATACTTCATTTAGGATTGATTATTAAGCATAAACTGTGTTGAATATGCAGTGACAATAATAGTAAATGAGTAGGAATAAACCATTAAAATAATATGTATTGTTAATGAACATTAATCTGGTAGAGTTCTGTTTTAAAGTTTAAATTGATTTGATTGAGCAGTCTTCTAAATACTCCCATCACATCGGTCTCCTGTTCCCCGAGGCAGAGCTATGTATATACACACACATATACTGACACATACATATATATATATTTTTTTTCAATTGCAACATGTAAATGTCAAAAAAGAAGTGTTAAACACATCATGCAAAATATGAGAATGATGATCATTCCAAATTATTGAGGAGTCTGTTAAGTACCTCTGAGTGAACTACTAGGAATGTATATAATGATCTTTATGTGAGGTAAATTTTTGATTGGGAGATGCATAACATAAAGTCTGACCCCCAGCAATTTTTTTTTTCATGTTTTTCATGACAAGATACAGAAACATTCTGGGTCCTTACAAATAAATATTTCAGGTTGTGTCAAGCTAGACTGTTAGCAATATTGCTACTGAGTAGTCTTTGTTCAGCACCCTCAATAAATAATAATTGTGTTTATATTTCAAGTGTCCAGTTTGTCTGACTTCTATTTCATGACAATTCCAACACTCCACAAGGTACACAATTTAATTACACTGAACAATGGTCAGAATGGAACAAAACATGGTAAGTTAGTTTGCCACATTCATTGACATGTACTAAGTTCTTGGTCATATGATCTTGTCTTGGTATATCTATAATCTTCTCTAGAAATCGTTCATTCTGGAATTCAGTCTTTCATGCTAGGACTGTCTTACGTCTACAGTATTTGGACTTAACAAGTGAATGATGTTTTCAGAATGAAGGCATGATGCCAAGACACCTGACTAGCTTAGCATGTCAGACTGGCTGCACTTTGTCGGGTAAAAAACTGGCTGATGGCCAGCCCAGAGAGTGATGGTAAGTGGTGCCACATTCAGCTGGCCGTCAAGTCATTGTGGCAGTCAGTCACTGTCCCCAGAGATCAGTGCTTCAGACAGCCCCTCCTTATCAATGATCTGATCAAGTGCACCGTCAATCAGTTTGCAAATGACATCAAGTTAGTTGGGAGTATTGGTCTGCTGGAGGGCAGGAAGGCTCTGCAGAGAGATCTGGACAGGCTGGATCCATAGGCTGAGGCCACTGGTGTGAGGGGTAAGAAGGGGACAGTGCTAAGTCCTGTCCTTGGGCCACAATAACTCCTGCAGCTCCAGGCTGGAGACAGAATGTGTAAAAAGCTGCTGAGTGGGAAAGGACCTGGGGGTGCTGCTGACAGTAGCTGAACATGAGCGCAGTGGTTCCAACATGGCCAAGGAGGCAAAGGACATCATGGCTCATGTCAGCAATAGTGAGGCCCACAGTATCAGGGCAGTGACTGTGCTGGGCAGTGGTCACATCTTGAATCTCGGCTTCAGTTCTGGGCCCCTCAGGACATTCATGACATTGAAGGGCTGGAGCATGTCCACCGAAGGGAATTTAGCTGAGGAAGAGTCTGGAGCACCTAGAGCAGCTGAAGGAATCGTGGGGGCTCAGCCTCAGAAAAAGAGGCTCACAGAGACCTTCTCACTCCCACAGAAGGGTTCAGCCAGGCAGGTCAGGCTCTGTTTCCAGGGAACAGCTGGCTGGACAAGAGGAAATGTGGTTGGCTTAGTTGTGTAAGAAATGCAGTTCATCTTAATGACCTTAAGGGTCTTTCCTAACCTAAATGATTCTGATTCTGTGTTGGGGTAACTATATAGACTTCTGTATGGATTTGCCTTGCAAAGAGATCTGTTGAATGTGTTTCACCCTGTTCATTTTACGAAGAGATTATCTCTTTCTCTGAGGTCCCAGACGTTCCTTAAAAAAGTGTGTCTGGAAGTTCTGGACACATTCAGGTCATTTTCTACCAAGACGATGTAAAGATTATAATCTTTGCAGCAAAATGTATATTTCCAGTAAGCACTATCACTGGCCAGTATTCTAATTGGACAATCAATTTGCCTTGTCTATGTGAAACACCGGTTTCTTCAAATATAAAGAAACATAACTGAGCTTCAAAACTAAAATGGTTTTCCTTGGTTGTTTTTTTTTTTTTTCAATTCCTGCTTGCTTTCTGAAATCTTAGGTAGGAGACCAGATTTTTGTTTCTCAGTTCACTGAAGCATTTTTGTTGATACAAGGGACAAGGCAGGTGATTTACTGGTTAAGGAACTTCCAGCTTCTCAGCTGAGAGAAGCCATTTTCCTCTGCTCTCCTTCTGCTATAACCATTTGGTTTGAGGTGTACATCCCATTGCTTACACTCAGTTGATATCTTCCTTATCACTCTTGGATGGGAATTCAAATAATTAATTTTCCATGCTGTGGGTACCTTTAGATTCATGGAAGTGAGGCTGGATTCTTAAAACATCAAGTCCAGTGTAAAGTTAGAGACAATCTATGGGTCATATTCAACCACTACTGATGGATACAGTTTGGATGGCTTAGTCTTCTGCCCAAAAGTGAATCAGTGCAGAAAATGGCCCAGGTTCCCTTTGGAATAATAAATGACACATTCAAGGCATTCACATCTGTGAGATGATGTCTAGCCATGCTTTAGAACCTAAGCATGAAACCAGAAGCGCAATCAGAATGTACCAGACCTGTTCGTGCTTTGTGGGCTGTATGTGTACCTGGTGACCAACTCTCCAGGATTCATTATAGGTCCAAACTCAAGACTCACTGGCACAAATGTTTCTGACTTCAGTACAAGCCAGATAAAGAAAGCCTTGCAAGAAAATTAGACATCTGTGAACTGGATAATTGAAGATTTTGTCTGTGAGTGTTTGAGATAAGCAGTGCAATACTAAAATTTGTCTGAATGTATTGAGTAGACTTGCTGCAGTATATGCCTAATCATATATTTAGCAACATTTGCAAACAAGATCAGCTATTACACAGCTAAATGAAACCAGCACCTGTCTGGCTATGCTACAGTTTATAAATAAAAAAAATCTAAGATTTTTAGATTCAACTGAAATGCAATTAAAAAAAGGATGCAATAGAGGAGTGCTATGAATATCCTACCGGCAAAGCAGTCAGATTATCTGGCTTGTTGATTGATAAAATATTGTTTAATACATTTTATATTAGCAACACAAATTTTCTGTTAAATGAATTTTAATCTTGACATGATATTCCTATTTTCCTTGATGCTGAAATGGTGAAAAGCAAAATGTATAGCTGAGGCAAATACCTTTGTCTTTTGAGAATCCAGTAGAGAATCTTTTAGTGCAGTAGCCATGAGATCCAAAAGATAAATATGAGACTGACAAGAGTATGTCATCTACAGAAAAACACTGGAAATTATGGAATAGTTTGAAAAAGTAAAGATGGAAAGATAAGCATAGTTGTAAGCCCCTCTAGGTGAGCTTTACCAGATGACAGGCTGCTCTTCTTTTTGAATACACACATGTTCAATGAAAACTTTTGTTAAACTTAAATTAAAAAATATTAAATCCAGCAGGAAACCGATCTGAATTTTCAAGGTACAAAACCCACTTGAAATAAACATTTACCCTGTTTTGTCCTTCCCCGTTGAATTTCTCTTCTAGGAAAATGTTCATTTGCATTACAAGAAAACAAAGGAAAAAAAAGTAAAAGAAAAAAAAGAAAAAAGAAAAAGGANAAAATCTCCAGGCACACTTTCACTTTGGACTAATGTTCACCTGTGTGAAACAGAGTATTTTTTCTCTTCCCACATAGGAGAATGACCAAGGACTGATTGACATCCTTAGCAGAATGCCAGCTTTTCAGCTCCAGACTTTAAGATGTTCCTCTGCTCCTCAGAGCCCTTGCCCTGGAGGTGTTTGGCTGTCTTGTTTATTTGATTGTGGTCAGATAGGGAGACTGAGCTTTGATAGACAGCTGTTTTCCTGCTAGACACTAATAGATTTGATCTGCTTTGCTTGCCTCTGGGCTTTTGTTTGTTTGTTTGTTGGTTTGGGCTTTTTTGTTGATGTTGTTACTATGGGCTCAATTTTCCATATTTTATTTTGAAATGTTTATTATATTATAGGGACTGCTAAGTGCTTGGAAAATTCTGGAACTCATAAGATGGGAAAGGTAATTTCAATTTTTCATTGAATGTTATAAGTTGAAAGATGAAATTTTGGAATTCATTGAGATATACACAACTTTCCATGGGGTCAGCAAGCAGAACTTGACATGAGATATAAACAAACTCTTTGATTCTTTAATATTTTTTAGCACTGTGTGACAATCTGAACTCCTATTCTTGATATTTTTCTTTTTTAGCAGAAGAATTGTTGTGATTACAGTGGCACTGAGGATGTTTATCTCAATTAGAAGACAGCTTCCTCCTTTATTGGCTATTCTCAGTGCCTTGCTGTGAGACCAGAACCTGTGTAAGGCTGGGTGGTGTTTGCACGGAGACGGGCAGAAAGATGGACCCCACTTCCTTTTGCTCCAGTTCCAAAAAGAATTGACTGAGCGGAAGCCACTGGAGACTCCAGGAGAGAATTAATAAGAACACAAATACCTTTAGTTTCTTTGTATCAAAAAATTACCTTGTGGGGTTTTTTTTGTAGTAAGCAACTATATGTGCAGATAGCATGACATTTTTATTATATTTTATTATAATAACGAAAAGTTAATTCTGCAGTGAGTTAAGCTCTAGTCCAGCTTCCTGGGACCTTGATTTTCACTTTGAATCCCACTGTGTGATGGTATGGATGCATCAGAGGAAAGCCTGTGAAAACCATAGACTGAGGTTAGGTGTATCCCTCTATTTTTCTCTTTGCTGATGAAGCAACTCAGAGATTTCTTATCTCCGAACTGCCTTTTTTTTTTTTTTT
>WBMY01007845.1:23030-42453 GCA_013397315.1 Donacobius atricapilla
TTTTTTTTTAAACCCATTTATTAATAATCTGCATCAGTAAGGGAATGTGCATAGTCTGAAGTGCCATTACAACCAAGTACCATCATTTCCAAAATGTGAGACTACTTCTCCTCTTAGGCTCGAATAAATCAATTTTAACCTTTCTGCAAAGTTGAGAGAGCTACAGGTGTGACAGTGTAAGAAGGGCACAGAGCAGTGCTTATGCCAAGATGATGCCTTATCCTCCACAGACCTGCTCTTGATGTCATTGCTTGCCAGCTGTTGACTTGCTAACCAAGGCAAAATATCCTTATTAAAACCCATTTGGTTTTTCTCTGCAATTACCAACATAGGCAGGGCAAAATTTTCTTTTTGTCTTTTGTTGCTGATTATAAGCATCATTGCAGTGCCTTTTCCATGGGTTCCCAAAGATGTAAGTTGAGAGTGCATTAAAGTATGGCCCTAGGAAAGAGATGACACTGGAATGCACTCTTTCAATATTAGCTCTAAAGACTTCACTTTCCTTTCTTACCTCAGCCACAGTAAGTGTATGATAAAATGAAGGTAGAGCCTGAGTTTCATACTTTACCTCCTCTTTGTGGCTCTTTCACTGTCTCTTTCCTGCCCGCCTGGCATTTGGGGAGCAGAATAGAAAAATCCCATTTATTTCTGCATGAGTAAAGAGTATTATTTACACTCTGTCTCAAGGGAGTTGTTCAAGTCACTGCATAAGGCATAGCGTGCATAGATGAATCCTGAATTGCCCATCACTCTCAAATAATATGAGGATGATCTATAAAAGTGCATATAAATCAAACGATGGAAATTCCCCAGGCTTCATACTCCATGGACCAGTCCTTGTAGTACAACAAAATTCCTGTGTCAAATATATTTGTCTCTAAGGTACGGTTGAAACTTTAAAGGATTAAAATTCTAGTGGAATATGAGGGGACAGACATGAGTACAGACAGATAAACCTCTGGAATAAGGTTTTTTTTTCTGAAATAAAATGCATCATGGATAATATATGGATGAGGGGAAGCTCAGGTCATTTCTTCAGACAACATTTTTCTTCTTTTGTGTGGTGAAATGTATTTATTTACACACAAAAAAATCATTTTTAGTGGGACTGAGAAAAGCCTCTTGGCACACTGAGACCGATCTCTTTTTTATTAATTTTACTGCAAAAGGTCAAAACGATATCTATTAAGTATATTTATACAGGAAAGTGCTAGACATACTCGATTACATAATGAGATTGACATCCGTGTCTTGTAAGATAATGATCTTGAGACACAGTCCCAGTGTAGCTCTGATCAAGTTAATAGAATTGACTTTAGACCCTTTTGTTTCTTCCAAGCTCTTAACCCAAAATGAATTGGGTTAATCTTTCAAGAAGGCTGTCTTAATTTTGGATGTTTTATTTGAGACTGTGGGCTGTGGTATCTGAGTTTCCTTTTGTTTTCCTGGTAAAAGGGATTGCTTAGACTTGTGCTTTGCTGAAATGTAGCTGCAATTTTTTAACTTTCTTTTTTTAAGATAGATTTTTTTTATGACATAAAAAGATACTAGACAAGAAAAACTATGCAGCTGGAAGAAAGAAAAGGTCTTTGTTTAGATCTGAAATAAAATAAATAAAATAATTCAAAGGAAGGATTGTTTACCTGAAGGTTTTCCTCACCACTGGGAAGAATACAAGATAACTCTTATCTACAGTGATGCATAAACTCAAAGATATCTTAATTATTACCTATGGCCAATAAAATATTATTCTATTTTAGTCTAATCTAGTCTATTATTCTGATGTCCATCAGAATTGGTACCCCATACTGCAGTTCTATAAATAGTACCAACCTTTGTTTAAAGTCTTTGCCACCCGTTGGCACTTTAGGCTTTGTGCTCTTCTCCCACCAACAACCAGGTATTTTACCCTGTGGAAGGCACTTAAATAATTTGTGACCCTTAGGTCACCTAGGTGGATGTATGACTCCTTAGGGACATTGAATATAATGTATTTTCAGTATTTATCACAATTACAGAAACACCCAGACTAAACAATCTGGGAAAAACTACTGGAAATTCAGTCCTTAACTGGCTTCAAAATGCTGACTTTATGCACAGGGGAAGAAAACCAAACCAAAACAAAAAAACCCACAACACTTTTTTATCTATTAAATATGCAATGTTCCTTTTAGGCTGAAGCTTTGTGAGTTTCTATACTAAGGTTGAAGAAATAATCCAAATCTAGCAAGAATGTCTTGAAGCTTTCATCTCACCTAAACTTATCCATATAAGAGTTGCAAATTTAGTCTTATTAATTCATTAATCTGGGCTTCCTCTGTAGAGAGCAGAGGGAATATAACATGTTTGCAGAGTTATATATGTCATGTTAAATAGCGTGAATTATCTTGTGAAGGTCTTGATTTCTCTCCACCAAATGAACTTAGAGGGTATCTCACTGCTTACGATGAGGCAAAAATTATTTTAGAAGTTAAAATGCTGTGAATATAATTTCAAGACAAAGTGCTTAAAAAGTAGAATTAAGACACTAGAACACCTCAAGATTTAAATGTTGCAGCAAACTTTCTTGGTGAGTTGCACTACTACATCCCTAGTCCTTCTGAAAGCCCCATCATTCGCATCCAGCTGGGTATCTAAATCTATACATACAGCAGTTGAAGTTAATTTCTAGGAATTTAAGAACTCACTTACACTGGGATTTAAGGACATAACCCTGAGGGACTTCCTTAGATTTTACTTTCTTGGTATTGTAAGGGCTTCAGAGAAGCGAGCCAAGTACAAGATTTTGGACTCCAGATCCTAACCTTGGCCTCCTGGAATAATTTACTCTGTGCTGCAGAATGGCAGCTGGGACACAGGACTGGGCTTAAGGAGGTTCTTGGTTAATCTTCTGTAGATGCAGTTGTGCTCTGGATTTACCCAAAGATAAAAGTTTCCAAAGATCTCTGATAAATTCCATTAAACCTCCATATTGCTGTTAGTTGCCAAAAGATCTGCAAATTATGCACAGCATTTGGGAGTTCACTCCTAAGTCAGGGGCTTGCAAATGCAAAGAAAGACTCTAAAAGGTTATTTTCATAAAACAAAGGAAGCTAGTTAAATCTTTTCCACATACAATTGAACAATTGTCTCAGCAATAACAGATTCAGGAGGAGCAATGGCATGTAAACAACCAATCAACTTGAGACCTGCTCTATCTTTGCCCACAAATAATACCTGGACTGTTAAATGTCTCTCGCAGATGCTTTATTTTCCTTTATAGCACTGCACTTCTATTTTGCCTTGTATATGTGTTTCACTGAAAACACATTCTTCTTTTCCTTCTGATAAAATGATGGAGCTCACAGGGTTTCATACTAATACAGAAAGAAATAAAGCAGCAACGCCACCAAAGTGAGAAGGATTTCACAGTACCAGGAAATTCATCTGGATCTGTAAATAACAGTTAATAAGTACTGCAGTATAAACTGAGCTGTATGACCAATACTGTAGTGATTTATGTAATAATAAAAGATAGATAGAGAGATAGGCAGACAAATTGAAAGAAAAAGACTTCAGTCCTGTCGCTTCTAAGTCTCACAGTCAGATACTGAGATACACAGGGATACCTGAGCTTCCAGTAATTTCTGCTTTAGCCTGAAAATTATTGAATATTTTTGACACAAAATGTTATTGCAATAACTCCAACTGGCCTGAGAAGATTTAAATGATCTTGGATAGCTGATGGCATGATTTTCAAACACTAAGAACAGTCTTCAGTGTGGTTCATAAACTTAGAAATTGATTTTGAAGTCACTCATCTCTTTGGAAATATGAAGATTTCTTATCATATTTCCCAAAAAAACCCCACATTATGTCAGCCCAGTTAACTTCATAAGGACAGTCCAGCATGAGAGCAGATTTTCTGTGGGCTTCTAGTACTGTTAGGGAAGGAGATATTAATGATGTGATACAGGTAGTTCCTGAAGAAATCCCATTTTATGACATTTCTCTCTCTTTAAAATCATTGTCAAAACTAATAGAAATTGTAATATTATTAGTTTTTGTGGGTTTTTTTTTCAGGAATCTAAGGCTACACAACAGGAGGCAGGACTCAGAGTACTGTAAATGTAGGATATACTTCTGCATATTGAGACATTTGGGATAGATGCTGGAAGGACACAGTCCAATCCTGTTCCCACTGAAAACCGAAAATGGTGAACATCATCTCTTAAACACAGTTTTTAATAGAGATATGTATTATCCTGTTAATAGGCAAATACAGAGGATTAATATGTTTAGGGACCTTGGAGTTCCTTATAACCTTTTTTTTTTTTTAACACAGTACTTGCAAATTTTAAAATTTCCAGCTTATTTGGAAAAACAATTGCTGGTGCTTTTCACTGAAAATTATGAAATCTTTTAAACAAATTAGAAGCCTCCATTACAATCAACCAGGTTTCCTTTTGTGATTTTTTTTCTCATCTAAACTATTTTTGTTTGATTTTTTGTTTTTGTAAAGAAAAAACTGTCAGAAAATTTGTAAGCAATATTTCTCTGTCTCTCGCCAAGTTTTGCCTTGTGCTTGTAATCAAAGATATGACGTTATTTTTTCTTGAGATTATTGTTTTGTTTAACTGCAACCCACCATGCACACGCTTCTAAATCTCCTCTTCAGGTACCTGATCTTATCCTATGTCTGCATTGTTTTCTTTCTTTCTCCCACTTTGTGCCTATAAATGTATCTTTAAAGACCCCTATCTATCATTTGTTCTGAAAACTAACTGTTTGCATATTTGCTTTCCAGATATTGCTGCCAACAAATTATTCCCCAGTGGTTTAAGCTTGAATTTCACCCATTACTGTTTAGCTTATAGGACATATTCTGGGAACTTAGAAGATTTTCAGCCTCAGTTTGTGTTCTGTCCCTTAGGAAAATTCAAAGCAAAATAGTAAATTTCACTTCATAACAGACAATAGGAAAGGTTGAAATTCAACAAATGTCTTCTAAATAAACAGTTAAATAAAACAATCCACTGTGCCATTTTGCCATACTATCTAAAAGGGTTGTGATGCTTAATAGAAGACAGATCTCACCAAAAAGATCAGTCTTACTATAAAAGCAGCACCATGTCAACTGCAGTTGTTTTGATGCTAAAAGAAAACATTCTTAAATTGTATCACTATATGAAATGTCAAGGTTTTTTTACACATGGCACTTTTCTGGCAATATTCCTAATTTCCAAGTAAGGATCTCACTTATTCCAGCCTGGGTAACTAAATCAGTACTAAACTGATTGTACCAGAACTCATGAAATTTCTGCCTACCCCTGTCTGAAATGAGAACTCTGAAAATCTTTTTACAGGTGCTACACAGTCCTCATAGATCTCAGTTCGGCAAAATTCTTGCTCCATTTCTTTGGTCCTATTCTACCTCTAATATGGAATTTGCCTGCATTGAGGCAAGGCAGAAGTGGAAAGAATAGTTTAAACTGAGTGTACATTTCTCTTTATTTCCTTCTCTTATTCCTGAATTGCTTTTGCATCACCCAGAAGATGTTTTGGCATTTGGTTTGGGATTTTGGTTGCTTTTTTGTATTTTTCTTTAATCAGCATCATGGACTATTACTGTGTAGTAGATGAGGTAACTTAAGACAGAAATAAAGTTCAGCACTCACATAGTTAATGCTATTTCAGAGATCTGTGTAAAAATCAATTTTAGTTATTCACAACCTTTTTTCTTCTTTCCTCACTCAATTACCTTATTGACCACTTATTTATAAACTAAAAAAGACACATATTCTCCCTGTCTATTCCAGAGATGAAACAAAAAATGGCTTTATTTAATCCTGATGTTGGTGGAATTCTACCAAGGGAAAATTTGGCTTAAATGTTTCTGAAGAAAGTCATTGAATGAAAATAGATTTTATTTTGGCTTAGTTATTAATTTTACCTCATTTTATTTTTAAAATATATGTTTACACATAATCTCACCAGCTGCAGATGTCTGGTCCTGACCATTAAAATTCAAGCAAATTATTATTTCACATATGCATTGTAATATTTAAAACCAATAAAATTTTCAATTGTGGCATAATTTTGATAAAGTCCTCACTTTTTATGAGAAGTAAGGATAGGGAAAATATATCTTTAGGTAAGGTATTGGACAATGAAATAAATAGGAAAATTAAAAATTTTTAAAAGTTATTTTTCCCAGAAAATAAAAGTGAGTTGGTTTCATAACTGCTAAACACCATTACCTGCAACGGAGTTCCACTGCAGAGAGCGGATTAACAGCTGTTGTCAGAAATTGTTGGTGTAATGGAATTATTTATGGTGTCATCTGTTTAATGCTTGTGGGAAATGTTCACACAGTCTGTCAATGAAGTGCATGAATACAGCTAAAGCACGGTTTATTGACTATTCCAAATTATTTCAGTTTATATATGGTAAAACAGGAAAATTTGAAAGTGTTGGCTTTATCTGGCTTCTCCAAGATTATTTAATGAATGTTAGAATGATTTTGAAATATAGCTTTCCTTTTTTCTACCTCTGATCAGACTTCCTTGGTACCACTGCTTAGTTTGCTCAGAAGTTCACATTTAGTAAATACAACAGAACACGCTTATTACAAAGAACAGTATGGTGTAAAGATTGATGGTGATTAATTCTAGTCCACTCATTCTCATCTGGTGCTTCAAAAAGCATTTGGGATAAAACCATTTGTGTGCTCTTATTTTTCATTTCTCTGCAGTTCTGCCATTGTCTCTCTTGGCTGGGGCTAGAAGCAGAATTGCAGAAATGCCACCAGAAAGGCTGTGCTACTGGGGAATAGATGAGGCATGTTGTTTCAGATTTAATTAGAAAAGTTTTGTACAGATTTGCTCTGTAGGCCACATTTCAACATTAAAGTTGAGGGCAGCTGATGCCATCTGCTCCATTTAATGCAAATTCAGTGCAGCCCTTCAGCTCTTGGCAACTTACCAATGCGGTCCTCAAATTATTTGGGCAAAGTATGACCACCCCTGCTGTACTGAGTGCCCCTTTTTTCTCTCCCCTCCTGCCTAAGCAGTGATGGATTTTTTTCCTGCTTCTCTGGCTGGTCATGTATGGTTTTGAGGAAAAAGTTAGTTTCTATCAATCAAAAAACAACACTCATCATTACTCTTCTGGGACACATGCTGCAAACTCTTAGGACCAGCATTTCAAAGGAAGAGAATATTGTTTCTGATGTGAAGTTGATGGATGTTTCATGTACTGTGTGTGACAATCACACAAGAATTTCCAAGAGCAGGGGATCCTCCCAAACCTGTCCTGGCTGCTTTATGTGATCCAGGCTTTAAAGAACATTTATGCCTCACTTCTTAATGGGTGCCAATACTGAAAAATAAGAAGAAATGACCAGGAGAAAAAGTTGTTGATAGAAAGTAATTATTTGTCATATTATCTGTCCAATTCAGAAGGGAACTGCCAGAGAGCAGGAGTCTGGCTTTCATGAGACTTAGCAGAGTACTACATAGAGCTACGGAGGAGTGGAAACTACCAATGAAATAAAACCCCAGTAAGTATCATTACCTTTTCTAATTTAAGCACTATACAACTTTATATAAACTGTCATAAAAATATGTTTGATCAAAAGAGCAATTTCTAAAGTCCTTTTTAGCAAATTAATATATATCAAAAGAAAACCAACAGAAAAACCCAAACACCAAAACACACAAACCAACAAATGAACTAACAAAAAGCCCCAAAACAACAAAAACAAACAAACAAACAATCAAACAGACAAACCCAAAAAACACAGACATATTCTTATCAGTACATTTGATTTTAGAGTTGCCTTAGTAGATCAAACTGATAATTTTGTTTCACAGAAGGAGGTAGGAGACAAAAGGAGTCCAGATGATTTTCCTGAGGTCACTTGGAAAATGTATTATAGTCTATGGGAACAGAACTAAGGGAATATATCCATGTATCCCATTGCCAAGCTAATGCTCAAACTACTGTGTGCGTTCATCATGGAAATACTGTATCAAAAATATGATACTCATTCTGCCATAGGTGCAATAAATCTCAAGAATAATTGCACACTTGATACTTAAGAGAAGAAAAAAATGAATGCATCAAAAAAAAAAAAGAAAATGGAGGGAGAAAAATGAAGAGGGACAGAGTGAGTAGGATGCAATAATTTTGTTACCCGTGACACTCCTTTCAATGTAGTGTCATGCCTTGATATTTGTATTTCTTCATGTTTATAGAAATCCACCCAAAGCACTCTGGCAGGTGGCACCAGCTACAGTTGTGAAGGTTTCAGAAAAAAGACAATGCTGAACTCTTTATTGTGGCAAAAATTAAATGAAGAATAAGAATAAAAAACCCTAAATTTTTCTATTAATCTCTTTGTTTAAGCAAAAATTAAATAAGGAATAAGAATAACTAAAGAAAATTCATCTATCTATCTCTTTGTCTGTTTATTAATTTCTTGCCCTATTTGCCTGTTTGCTTGTTCACTTACTGTGGATAGGGACAGCCTAGATATTTATAAATCCTAATTTGTCAGAAGGATAAAAAACCACTTGGCCAGGCTATCCAAATGGGTTTGTTACTCACTGTCTTTGAAAGTTTTTATCATTCTCCTAGAAAAAGCCATCTATGATCAAATCTAGTCAGGATAACAATCTCACTATGAGAAGAAGGTTCAAGGAGAACCTCCAGAGGTGTATAGTTTCTATAGTTTTGTAATTTTAAAGGGATCATCCATGGGGTCCCAGCTCCCACTGGGAGCTCCAAACGTAGGGATGGGACATCTGGAGCTGGAAGGCTTCGCAACTTCAAGGATTTTCATGCAATTAAAAAAAATCCAGTTTAAGAACCTCTAAGAAAGTCAGTAATGCCTAAGTTTCTAATCCATGAACACTTATAGACCATTCTGAGACATAATTTATATGGCTTTGAGCCATAATTTATATTGCCATTTTAAAATTAAATAAACCTTACAATAGAAGAACACTTCCTATTCTTTGACCAGAGAGAAGTCATAGGAGGAGTAGGTCAAACAAAAACCTCTACAGTGCAGCTGCCCACACTGACTTAGAAGAAAGGGGGTCCTCACTGAAACTGATACAAATCTGTTAGTCATATGGATTTTTCCTTTTCGCAGAACAAAGGTGATTTCTTCGTATACATATTAATCTTAGGTTAATATACTGGTGCAAGTGTTCTTGATTACACTGAGCTTTGGATGAGGGCCTAATTCAAAATGCTTCTCTTTGGAAAGATTGCTGAAGAAATAAGCATCATTAGGAATGATACACTAAGTGAGGGAGATAGGGAATTTAGTGGATTGTTTCCGCTGTGAGGTACCCAGAAATACAGTACGTTTTGAGTTTGCTCTTTCTACTTTGATATATTGAGTTTGTCAGTGGTGCCTGCCACACTCAGATAGGAACCTCTTCTTGTTTTGCAAATGTAACTGTCTCAAAAAAGATAATTAAATTAAGCCCCTGAGGTCCTATGTACCACAGTTTCTATTTCTTTCTTTCTGTTCTAGCCCGTGAAGTGGAGGAGGGAAAGGTACCAGCTCATTACTTCCCAGTTTACATTTGGGAGGATTGTTGCTGCATTCATGCAATGCACTGTATTCTACTTAAAAGTCTCAAATACAAAACACTCCAAGACTGTGGTCATCTTATGGAATATTAATTTTTCTGGGATACATGTGATAAGTGAAAGGTCTTTGCTTTTGGGAGATATCTGGGGGCATTTGAACTGACACTGCACCTGCTTCCAGTCACTCCTGTTTCTGAAGGGTGAATGTGCACACTTAAAACTGTGTTTCAGGAGGGAGAGTAAGAATGACATTAAATAAATCAAAGCCTGTAAAAAAAGGAATGTAGTTTCTTGACAGAATTTTCTAAAACAACTTCAGCAATTTTCCCCCCGAAACAATAAAAAAAGGGCAATCAGGAATATAACATATGTGTTACTTTTTTCTGTGTGTAAATTGCTTGTTTCACTATGAATATCTTAAATTGCTGCATTGAAACTAAAAAAGAAAAAGAAAAGTAAAAGGAAAAAAGGAAAAGGAAAAAGGAAAGGGAAAGGGAAAGGGAAAGGGAAAGGAAAAGGAAAAGGAAAAGGAAAAGGAAAAGGAAAAGGAAAAGGAAAAGGAAAAGGAAAAGGAAAAGGAAAAGGAAAAGGAAAAGGAAAAGGAAAAGGAAAAGATGGCCTGGTTGGATGTAAGTCACCTGGGATGACCAGTATGGTAAATTTTTAATAAGAAGACAAAGCATTGAGTGATTTACCGTTAATCCCATTGTATGAGCTGGAGGAGACTAAAGAACAAAGGTTTCCCATCCTTTTGGAGATTTGTTTCATCTCCATATCAACCCACAATTAATGGCCATTTAACTGTTGTTCTTCTGCTGGACATTGGTGGATTGATTCAGTAAATAAAAGTGACAGAGCAGTGTCCCATGGCAGTATAATAGAAACTGGCTGCACCTGTTATTTGCGAATCATTGCTTGCCAGGGCATCGACCTTTTCTAGTCTAGCTAAAACTAATAGGAGAAATTATGGAACTGATTAGTTAAATTTAATTATCAGAAGTTGTATGGCAGAATCTCAGTTCCTTGAAATTCATTGCAAACCACAGTGCCATGTCAATAACATCAACTCCTCAACTTTTTCTAACTAGCCTTTACTTTGTGGTAATGAAAGGTTGGTTAGTTAACACTTATTAAAGCAAAAAGCAATGATTAGCTACTCTAAGGGCTTGTTGGGAGGGAAAGACTACTGGTTAATGAGCAGTATGTAACACTGAAGTCTGCTCTGCCTTTCTCTTTTCTAGTGAATAAAGAGGAGGGAAAGATTGTGCTGAGAGAAGAAAAATAAAACAAGACAAAAACCCTTCAAACTCTAACCAAAACCCTAAAGAAATGGTGCAAGCCTGTGTTCTCTGCATCCCAATCCAGTAAGACAGCTGCCATCAAGTAAATGATCATTTACAAATATTTAATGGCAGATTTGTCCTCTATTTCAGCTGGCAGGGATGAGAGGAGAGGGAAAGGGATAGAGAGGGCAGAGGAAGTCAGAGCAGAGTGGTTTAATTTCTTTTTCCCTGCTGGTCTTACTGATGGTAGCAAAGAAAGACGAGTATTGCAGCTAGCCTGACTCTCTGTTTCTTTCTCGAAACAAGATGGCTACAGGGGGGATTCAAAGCTGGTCAGGAACTCAAACTAGTGTCATGTGTTATTGGGGAATACAACATGGTCTGTGCAGCAGCTGAAAGATGGTGATCAGAACTACAGGAACTGCATAGAACTGTTTTAACTGTTGAATTCTTCAGCAGTGCCTGCGGAGTTTTTCAGAGTGTATCTCCATGTTTATTCAATACCTTGATTTAAAAACAAAACAAAATAAAACAAAACAAAACACAACTAGACCTTCTTTCCATTCTTGAATTTAAAAACTGTAAACCCCAGATTCTTCTTTACTCCAACTTGTGCTGGAGGAAATGAGGAAAAAGGACGACCCACTTAGGTGACAGGGTATGTACAGGCACCCTGTTAGCTGTTTCCTTGTGGAGCTAAGCTGCAGGAGCAAGGTAAGGATAGAAAAGCACGCTTGTTGATTAAGACTAAGGAAATGGTGACATCCCCAGTGCCAGTATTTGGCTGGCTGTGCTCGCGCTGTTCTCCAAAACCTGGAGAATGCAGGTGCAGGTAGGCTGGTACAGGAGGCCAGCTGAAATGGGTGCAAAGTCTGGCTAGGATGGAACGCACAGCATGAATCCTCCAACCCCCTGAGCCTCCTGGCAGGAAGCAGAGAGAGAGTGAATAAAAATGTGGCTGGACTCATTTGCTGCACAGCTCTAGCCCTTCACAGAAAGCCAGACATAAACATGCGGCTAACAACCCTAAAATTAATGTGCTGTGTTCAAATGGACCTCAAACAATTTGCTTTCATTCTGTCAGCATTTGCTTCTCTGAAAATAGAGGGGAAAAGCAAGGGTGGAAAGGGGAAAAATATAAGGATGAAAGTAAAGGAATAATAAAAGCCAAACACAGTAGAGTGTTTCAGGCATCATGAGAGGTCTCCAAACATCTGTCAGACAGTACACATCAGTCAGAGTGTGTGGTGTCACTGGTATTGAAAACCATGGCAGAATCAGAAGTGGCATGGATAAGGCAAAAATACTTCCCAAGGAACAGGAGTAAACTGTGACTATCAAGAAGCAAAGCAAAACAAAACGAACAAAACCAACAACAAAACCAACCAACCAACCAACCAAACAAAAAAACCCACCACATGTTTCTACCCTTGTATCTTTGGAAAAGTCATTGTTTTTGGAGAGCATGGCCACCTTAACCTCCTGACTGACTGCCTGCTGTTGTTTAAATGCAGAGCCGAAGATAACAGCTCTCATATTATTTCCCTCTTGACATCAGCTGTGGTCCCATGAAGCAAATGCTATGATGCATATAATCCTGGAAAAAGGAAAAGTCTGGAAATCATGAAGCAACATTTCAGAATACTCTTCAAGCAAGAAAGGGCCCCCCAGCGTGAGACAGCAGTTTTTACAGAGACATCATAAGGGGCGATCTGAGTAAAGGAGATAATTCGTGAAAAGAGGAAGAACAGAAAGAGAACTAGATTTAACCAAAGTAATGCAGCAGGAGAGGAGTGGTGCCAGAAATAAATCCCAGGTCTAAGTATTTTGTTCAGGGTGCATCCAGTAAAATAACATTTCCTGGAGAAGCTTCTTCACTGTGATTTGGAAAAGATCCTTACATGAACAGTCTGTCAAATTCTGGTCAGTGTCTGAACCTATGGAAAAAGCTAATGTTTCATATGCTGAAGTTATTCTGTTAATTGTATTGCAATTAATAATGAAATTTTGATTACAAATCCAGATGTTTCTTGCTACCTTGTTTTATTTTCCACATTCTATGTTTGTCTGTAACTGCTCATCTGCTCAAATATGGGACACTTGGGTTACACAGCAGGTTATTCAAAACCACCTCCAAAATACAGAGAAATTACTCTGTGGGATTTTTTTTGTTTGTTTTTTGTGGGGTTTTTTTGGGAGGGGGTTGTTCATTTGTTTGTTTTTTGTTTGTTTTGTTTTGCTTTTTTCTCTGTGTTTGTGTGTCCCTCAGCTGTTCCGATTTCTTCTTAAAAAAAAAAAAAAAAAATTCCTCGTGTTAGACATGGTTCCTCTTGGGTGAGTAAAGGCTGGCGATCTTTAATTAAATTAATCAAAGCAGGGACAAAATCTTTGGGGAATATTGGAAAAGCCTCTAGGTTAATTAATCAGACACAAAGAAGTAGTTTAGGCTCAAAACATAGCTGGCGTGCTTTCATAAAACACATCTTTCTTAAAAAACTGATATTAATAGAAATATTTTCAGCCCCTGTTTTTAAAGGGCAGTGAAAAAATGTTTCATTCAATTCTTCAGCTTATACAAGGTCATAGATGATTTAACATAGTAAAGGCAAAATACTGTTAATTTTAATCCTAGCCTCTGTCCACTTTATCCCTCAAGTCCAATTCTTGTTTCTTAGGTTTTTTTTCCCTTTTTTTCTGTCTTGTAAGTACAAATTTACTACTCATGAAAGAAAGAAACTAATTACTCCTGGAGGAAACCAGGGAAAGTGATAAAAATTGTATCTTCTTTTGTCCCTTTGCAATTACAGAAACTGCATATTTCTGTCACTGTAAATACTCTACCATGTGCCCCAGGACCCAGAATCAGTTATGGGCAAGTGATTAAGGGCAGAACTTCAGCAGAGGCATTTGTGGTTTCTCTTGTAAAGAAAATACGTCCAGTGAAATACTCCTGCTTGTGTACAAAAATATCAGTGGGGAGGCCTGCTAAACTTTTACAGGACCAGTGAATGGAATTGACGGATCTGTTAGTAGCTCCTGTTTGGGTAGGTTTTGTCTCTCAACATTGTCTGTCAACAGCCTTTTTCATTGCCATGAATCACCCCAAAATTACTGACAAGGTCTAACAAGCCCTGATTTCCAAATTAATATCTTAGAGAAATGTCCACAAATATCTTGAGTGGAACTTTAATTTTATTTTTGATGTGACCTTGTCCAGGCCTTGCAGGTTGTAGAAGAGTGACATAGGTATAGAAAGGCAGTTTAGTACCATGACTCAGAAGGCTGGTCCCTTCCTTTTCACAGAATTCCCATTTTCTTTCCAATAATTTTCTACTCTAATCTTTTCAGTTTTTTCTCCTTTATATGATATTTTATACTTTGCATATGCCTCTTTCTTGCCCTTGATTGTTTTTTGCCCACTCATTTTCATTCAAATTAGCCTTTTTTTAATTCCAGCATATTTATTGCTAGTTGGCATGAATAACCCTTGGGTATAAATTAATTTATATTTGAACACTTCCAATTTCCACTCTAATTCATATGTTTCAGTTAAGCCCCTGATGTCAAAAAGGCTCTCTAGGGAAGAGCGGATGGCTCAGGGGATAGATAATATGCTCCCTTGTCTTTTACTTGTGGACCACTGGTTCAACTGGACCTATAGATAGTTGGTAGTAGGTGCAAGTCCTTCTTTCTCACTGGTATTATAGACTTAAGTTGCACAGGCTCCAGGGATTTCATATGATCATGAAAACTGGGCAAAGAAAGATTTTTTTTTCCTTCAAATATATTTAGTCAAATTGAAGTTAAAACAAATTTTGGTTTGGATTATATATACATCCTGCTAGCTGTTCCCAGGACATGTTTGGTTTGGGTTATTTTTTATGCTTATGTTTTTATATTTATTATACAGATATATAGAATTACTGTTCATTTATGTTTAATTAAGAACTAGGATGAGCTTTTGTTTATGAATTGGAGCATGTTGGTGAGAGGAAAACAAGCACCACTGCTGAGGAATTAGACTAACTGCTGTTTTTATTTTCAGTTTGTCACTCAAAGATGTAGAAGCCCCAGCTGAGGTCCGGATGCCCTTATGCAAGATGGGGTTCATGTGCGTGGTAAGAGGGAAGGTAGGTTCCAAAAGACCTTCCTGTCTGCATAATAAGAGAGAACAAAATGTTCCACAACAGCATTACCCATACTTGTGACGGATTTGGAGGGATGGGAGAGGAAAGAATTGGATGCAAAGCTTTCTAAAGTGTTGTCTGTCTCTTTCTGTCAGGTAGGGAGGGAACAGGACTCTTTTTATAGATCAAAGCTATGTATCTAGGCAAGTAATGTTCTAAAATCCCTACACCTATTTATTTCCTGCTATTTCAGCCCCCTGTTTTCCCACAGACACAAAGCCCCTGTGATTTGTTCTGTTTTCCCTGCTATTTATAACACTGGGGTCAACCAATTAGACAACAAGCAAGGGAAGGGAAAAAAATAAAAAAAAAAAGAAAGGGTGGCAGAGGTGACCAATCATATGACATAAACAGTGAATCAGGATTAGTGGACATTCATAGCCAGCAGCTTGCAAGAAATCCATAGGCTCAGAGTTGTTCACACAAGCTGCTCAATGAGCAAGTGGAAAGACATTAATCCATAAAGGTCACATTCCACCCTTGCAGATTCCTCAGACAGAAAAAGGGGAGGAGGGGGGCTAAATTAGTTGCATAAATTATTTGCGATGAATATTCTGAGAAGCTGTGGTTGTGTTTGCCACTTTCTACCCTAATGTCAATTAGTTAGGGCCAGATGTTAGTACACATTGACAACAAAACTCCCTCCAGATCCTGAGGCAGAAAATAATGAGTGAAGGTGGCAAATCTATGCTAAAAGGGTCTTTAATAGACTAAGGTCCAGGTTTTCACATGGATTTAGGTGTCTAAATCCTTTCGGAGACCTCAGCTGTGAGATTCTGCACACAATTTGGTGAATGCATCAAGGAATTCTGGCAGTTACTTGTTTTACCCTCATTTTGCTTCTGGCAGTCTGGCTACTAGGCAAACAAAGAATGGGTCAAAAAGACCCTGAAAATCTGAAATAAAATGAAAAAAAATTGCTGGTCAGCACTGATGCCAGGAACAGAATTGGTTTAGTGCCATCAACAGTACCTAAAACTGCCTGCAGTTTTGAAAATAGCCTAATTTTTTATGATTTGCTATAAGAAATGCTTTTTCAAATTAGACCTGTATTTCTGTAGCTTCTGTGAAAAGAAAAATTGAAGTAACTTTTTCTATTGAGTTTGGACTTCCCTCTTGTTGTTGTTGTTAGTTTTTGTACTGTTTTTAATTTAGAACTTTAGAGTTTCTCATAAATAAATTGGATAGCTGGCCTGAACCATATCACAAATAGATCTGTGACCTTAGTTTCAGCTGATAATATATGTTATGGGGAACATATTACAATCAGGAATTAGGGAAGATATAGTCCAGTAAGGAATCATTCTTTATATGCAGGACTGTGGGCATTTGGCACTGCAATTCCCATTTCCATAAGGCACCACAGTACTGTAACCAGATGCAGTTTACTATTGAACTGTCTCCAAATGAAACATTCTCATTTAATTTAACATACAAAAATTAAATATTTTGATCTGGAAATCTGGAAGCATTTTGTTTTGACTGAAAATGTCAAAAGAAAACATTCCAACATATCTGAGCAGTTTTTATTTTTCAACAAAAACTTTTCACGTAGAGGAAAAAGATATTTTTACTTTTTTTGGTATTTTGGTTTTCTGTGGTTTTGGGGTTTGGTTTGTTTGTTTGAGTTCAAGACAACAATATGGAAACATGGATGTGGAAGTATCAAAAGAGGTTGTCTAATACCTTGTCTTGACTAAAAAAGATTGGGTATTCTAATATCATTCCCAGCCAAAGGGTGTATTCTCCAAATCTTCCACAAAGATTTCCAAACCATCCACTATAATCCTGCTATTTAATCAGTCTCACAATTAACTTTTCCCTCTGATTAAATCTTCCTGCTGCAGTTTCACTTCTACTACCTGTTCATTCATGAAGAATCTTCAGTTTATCTGAAGAAGATTGTCAGTGTGGGTTTCTTTTTGTAGGTTAAGACACACAAACTCAAACACAGTGGCTTCCACTGGGTTCTGTGCCAAAGTCCCATGATAACTATAGGGGTTTTGTCCAGTTTGGATGAATACAGATCCTGTTGCCTTTCAGGGTGCTCTGGAGTAGAACAGAAGCCACATAGGACAGGCAGGTAAAGCACAGAGCCTTTGGGAATTCTCCTTTTTGTGGAACATCAGGTAGAAGCAAAGTCATCTATACTAAGACTTTATGGATATTGCAGGGGCCACACTCTAGGAAAGATATAAAGCCATTGGACAGTGCCCAAAGGAGGCCATGAGGATGGTGAAGGGTGTGGAGGTGAAGCTGTTTAAGGAATGACAGAGGTCAGATCCCATTACAGTTACAGCTTCCTTGTGAGGGAAGAGGAGGGGCAGGCACTGATCTCTGCTCTGTGGTGACAGCGACAGAACCTCAGGCACTGGGCTGAAGCTGTGTCAGGGGAGGTTTAGGTTGGATATCAGGAAGAGGTTCTTCCCCTAGAGGGTAGTTAGACACTGGAGCAGAACCTCCAGGGAGTGGTTACAGCACCAAACCTGAGAGAGTTCAAGAAGCATTTGGACAAAGTACTCAAGTACATGATAGGATTACTGGGTGTCCTCTTCAGGACAGAGGGTTGGACTCAATAATCGTTGTGGCTCTCTTCCAGCTCAGAATATTCCATGACTTTATGGTTCCATGAAAGGCAATAGGGGGGTTTTTTGGCAATTACCTGGCCTTTGGAGATCAGTAAAAAAATATCCCTTATGGTCTAAAACACCCAAGAGGCAGATGAGTATATTTGGTGTTTATCTACTTAGCTTGTTTTAAACACCTTTGTGTAGATACCTAGATAAAGGGGATTTCATCTGCGAATTTAATCTGACCTTCAATGTCTACTTCCTTCACCATTATTCTATTTTCTTCTCTTTAGGCTAAAAAATCACTGATTTTTTCAATGGCTGTCAGATTTTTATCTAGACTTTTTTTGAGTTCTAAGAATTCCTTTGTCTCTATAGTTAGCCTTATCAGCCCTTTATTTTATTGTATTTTTTTTTTTTTTAATATTAGGAAGAGTTCCTCTGAATCCTATTCTTGCTTATAATAACCTTCTCCACTAAATTTCAGAGCAGTTGGAGTCTGTTTTAAACTCTATGGNTTCAGCATGTGTTTCCAACATAATATGATGCAAACATAATACAGTCTTTTCACAAAATAAAATTATTGCTTTCTTCAAATTATTACTAAGCATATTTCAAGACGTAAATGAAAGATAATTAAACCTTGTCGAGTGAAATCCCTGATGAACATTTTCATGAGTATGTGCCATGGTTTGCTACAGCATCAGATCAGATCCACACAGCCTCGTATGGTAGATTCTGTCCTTTCCTCATAACTGATTCTCTCTTGCAAAACAGATTACCTTGTTGCTGTTAGAGTAGACCTTGATATGTTTTTTACTGTGAGGTTCCACTTTTTGTGAAACCTTGCAAAATGACAGTAAGCTCTCTCTGTTGCTAAATATACTTCTGAGCTAGAATTTTTGGGGATTTGAATTAATTTTCCTATTTTGACACTATGAATTCACATTCATTCTTTTAAATGTAAAGATCAGTCAGCCATTATTTAATCTCTTTCTATGATCAAAGGCAAATCCTTAAAAACAAAAACAATATCCAAAAACCCCAGAGATTAATAACTGCATCACTGATTCCTGAGTAAAATAATCTATATATCATTGTCTTTTGGGGGGGAAATCTGTAATCATACGCAGCCATAGGATATTCCAAGATTTTGTGGTCCTAACCCTCAAAATAAGGACATCGACAAGTATTTTTAACACATTCCCACTGATATTGCATAAATCCAGAAGCATTTACATGCTAATAAAATCTAAGTAGGTGTGATTAGTGAGTGGAGAGTGTCAAGATGGCTGTCCTTTTGCCATCAAGCCATGATAACAGCACTGACACTACATTAAGGCACTGCATATTGCATAAACCAGGAAAGGTTATAGGACATGACAGACTTAGATAATAGTAAACCCTGAGAAATCATACCCTGCCTATTACATATTTATTATGCATTACAAATTGTAAATATTTTAAATATAAAAATATTCAACGATACAGTGTGGGTAAATTCTTAATGCTTAATGAAATTATTCATGATATACAAAAAAGCAACCTAACTCAACAAATAAGATGAAGGTTAATGCATGCGGATGAATATAAAAGAGAACCCAGCCCTGACGACTAATATGCTGTGTCCTTCCCCTGGTTGATCCCAGAGTGAAATTAATGCAACCTCATTTTCATCATTAAGAGCTATCCGTAGAGCTGAGGTGCAGAAGACCAGATAGGAAGCACAGAACAAAATCCAGACACTTTCTTTCCTTCAATTTCTCAGAATCTTTCACAACTGAGTGGTTATAAA
>WBMY01007845.1:43824-62845 GCA_013397315.1 Donacobius atricapilla
ATCTTGCACAACTGAGTGGTTATAAATATATATATATATATATATAATCTACCTTGTATTTATCTATCTATGTATCTATCTACATCTTTAATTCATACTTTTCCAGTCATTTGCTTTATCCACTTTCTAACTCAAAAGGTCAGTCACAGTTTGGAAAGACCTGTCATATGTAATGTTAGCTGGAAATAATAGGAAGTTCAAAAAGAGGTAAAGAGAGGCAACAGGCATGATAAGTCCATAGAGGATTCTTTTTTTCTTTCAAGGATTTCTGATGTTCTTACTTATAATGATCATAGATCACAGTGCATCATGTCTAAAATTTCACTTCCCTTTCATTTGTAGCTGTGAGTCTGCTGGCTGTACAGCAAAAATGATTCTGGAGTAATTTGTGGGTATTATGGGTTCTCCAGTACTTTTGTCTGCCCATGGATGTCAGCCAGTGCCCCGACCACAAAGTAAAAGTCTTATTTACCTTCTGTTCTTTCCTGAATTATTTCAGCTGTTTGTCTGGGTGTTTTACACATCCCCAGTCCCTGAGCTAAGGGATGGGACTGCGCAGCTAAGTGTTAAACATGATGGCCCCATATCCTTCTGGAAACAATGCCAACTGTGTAGTGCAGAAAATGGGAAGGGAATATTGCAACACCCTCCTTAGTCTCATAAACTTGAAGGAAAAGCACTACTCTGGGAACTACAGCTCTCCACTGTTAATCTCCCACTTAATGAATACTTGCAGCAACATTCTTTCTCAGTAATGCCTCACAAAGGCTATTTAGCTCTGCCTCATCACTCCTCTGTTTCCTAAACCCCATTATTTGCAACTAGAAAGACAGAGGTTTGATCCATGTACTCCCCTGTCTCTTGAGAGAGGCTGCTTGGAGTCAGGGGCACTGCTCACCCACAGCACTGTCTGTTGGGAAGCCTCTCTCATGCCTGAGATTCAGTCACAGCTGCCATGGGCTATCCAGGGCTGCACATCTGCACTTCCGCACTGTGAGACATGTGAAGGTCACATCCCACTTCTGGTGTTTAAACTGAGGTTCCTCCAGATGACTTTCCACCTTGAGGCCCCTTCTCAAGGGGCTCAGCAGTGAAAGTGTCTCCAGAACACATTCTCCAGAACTGACACTTCTTGTCCTTCACCAACTTAAAGGATGCAAAAGCCACCAGTCTTTAACTGAGAGGCTTCAGTCGTATCCCTAAAGCTACATAGGGGGTAAAAATATGAGACAGAACGCTTTGAGCACCAGCTCTTGAAGGAACAGTACTAGCCACCCCTGCATTATACAACAGTGTGGAATGATGAAGCCATGGAGACTGGTTTGTGACCTGCAATATTTTCACATATGTAACAGAGATGTAGGGTGGTGTGCGTGAATCTTCACAATGATGAATTGTGTAATCCATTATTCCAGACATCTATTCCTAAAGTTTAGTCTCATAACACAAACAAAATCTTGCTTTTGTTTTCTGAAAATTTCTTCAATAACTTTTTTAATTAAGAAAAAGAAAATACAGATATTCTAGTATATCTGGAAAATTAAGAAATCTGAGCTCCTGCATATCTTATCGAGGGATCAAATGCTATAAGTGAGAATAACTCATATGGGATGTTTGTCTCTGTGTAGTAATTTTGAATACTTTAATTTGTGGCCTGTGCTTATCCCAACTAACCAAATCAAAGGGACCCAAATCATCTATTTGCGTCCTGAACACAGGAAACCACAGAGAAAATTGGAATGAGTGCATCAAAGACATAACAAAATGAATATGATTATTTTATTGATATTTCTGTTTTTATTGTAACGCCAACTGTTTATAAATTTCTCGTATAAAAAAAGTCCTGCCGCCCCTCCTTCCTGTTCTGCAGGAGTAGTCAGAGGGACGGAAGAGTACTGCAGTACCTCTGTGCCCTGAGGACTACGCTGGGATATCTCTCAGCTCAAACCTATCAAAAATGCTCCCTGCGCTTTGGACCTGTGGGTACCATCTTAGTAGCTTGCACATACACAAAAAGTTGCACAAACAATTATGGAGCTGAAAATGCCTTGGGCATTCATTGGGGTGGGGAGGGAAAGAGGACCCTATTTATTACAGCTGTTCTCTCCTCTCAAATCAGAAACTTAGCCTTATTTAATTAAGTTGTAAAGGTTTTCCTTGTAAATAATCACTTTATCATAATTTCCTGAAACTATCTAATGGGATTTGGATGTAAATCAGAGCATTTATCATACTTCCTACTGTCGGTGTCATCGCATCCTGAACCTCTGGATCTCTGAATAATTGATACATCCTCGCCTTCCATAACTCCTTATCTCCCTCTCTTTCTCTTCTTTGTCCCTCCCTCTTCACCACCTTGGGCTGAGAAAAGCAGTGCTGACATTCTGAAGAACAGTCTCAGCAGTGGAATGTCATTGAAACTAAAAAATAAATACTGTTGGAAATAATGCACAGAAAAAAAAATAAAAAGCAAAACCAAACCAAAATCCAAATTAGGAACTGAAAACAGTGGCATAAGGTGCAGAATAATGGAATATGGAAAAGAAATTATGATGATGCCTTGTTGACAGATTGTTGTCATTCAGCTCTCAGGGGCTTTGTCACAACCTTCCAGTAGAGATGCAGTCTTGAACATCTGGCCAGCAACTGGTGCAGAACCTCCAGGCTGTGCGACTGTGGGGAAGGAGCAGGAGGCCCAGGGAGGGGGGCAGAGACCCCTGTTCTGCCTCCAGCCTCCATCATCACTTAATCCTGTGATTCCATTGGAGGACCATGGGTGTTGAGACAGGCGTATCCCTCCCAGGGGAAAAAAATGAATTAGGTTAAATCAGCCTTAAAAAAATCTGCTGCCAGCGTTTTAATATTCAGAGGTGGTTTGGGCTTCTTTTTACCATGGCACTTTAAATTTTCCTATAAAGCTCTAAGAGAGAAATGGGGGTTTGGGTGGACATGTTTACAGGGGAGTTGTGTTTCATTGTTTTGTTGTTTCGTCAGCCCTCAAGTAATCATGCAATTTAAAATACAGTTCCTTCCTGGCCATATACAGCCCTTTGCAGGGATGGCGAGGCTCATCTGGAGCACAATAGAAACAAAAATAGGAACACAATAGAAAACAAAACAAACTCTGTCAGGCCAAGTATATTTTCATTTGCAAAAAAGAAATTGCAGTGAATCAGCACAGCTAGTCCAGCTGAAAGAGGTGAGATGACCCCCTGAGATGACATTTCAAAAATGAGTAATTACTGATCCAGACAAACCCTGCGATTTTGTAGTGCAAAGAGTACAATGGTTTTCTTTTGTTTGATTTTTTTCATCATGTGACTCCAGAGCAAATTTCCTCTGATGCAAAATGAAAGTTTCTATTATTTTTGTGACAAAAGAAAAAAGAAAAATCAAAAGGAAAAAAATCTCAGTTTTACAACAACAAACAGTTTGGGAGTTTGGAAATATTACTTTTAAAAAAAGAGGCATTGCAGAGAGATAAATATGGTTATTCCTGTTGAACGTCTAAGTCATTAGGTTATATAAAAGTTTAGAATGTTTTCTGGTTTATCACAAATTACTCAGGGCCAATCTGGTAGAAAACTTTTCAGAACTTTTTCTTTGGCTTAGAATTTCATACCGGATTCAAGGTACCTGCCATATTAAAATTTAATTAAAATCTATTTGTGTTTCTGTGGACATGTGTGTATATTTCATGTGTGTGCTCACACAAGTATTTTTCCAATTAAAATATTTCAATTTTTGGTAATAAAAAGAGCAAATATGTCTGATATACCACATTGCTTCTTTAAACTTTTACTTTATAATACCTCTTACAGCCAATAAGAGTACACCTCTATGAAAAGGGGGATGCAAGGGCAGTTTTCAAAACTCCTGTGTGACTTTCTACCTGTTCAATGCTTCAGGTTGCATTCCCTGAGTGAAGAGACTTCCCTGTCTTCATAAACCGGGGCTTGTAAAATTACAATGGTTGTTTTCAATCAAAAAAAAAATTAAGATGGGTGATGGAATTTCTGGGTAAATTTTATAGATTTTTTTCAAGAGAAAGAGCTTAAAATTAGACTATAATTGTTCCTTCCAGCCTTACAAATCCATAAATATTTCTGTTGAATTAATAATGGTGACGGGCTGATTTCTGCTGATCTTACCGCTGCTGCTACTTGTGCTTTATGTTCTTAACTGAATAATGTGAGCAGAGCCAGGCTCGATAGCTTAACATTATGACAGTAATCACTAAACTATATAAATGTCTGTCATGGGTTTTGAAATTGTTGCATCAGGTAATTATTAGTTGCCTTGATCTTAACAGCTATGGGAAAATGTTTAATTGCATTACATTACATTTTATTTATTTAAACAGTGTCTTTGTTTGATCCAAAGCACCAGGGAAAGATGAGAGAGCATCATAAATTAATACTATCTGGCAGGCCAGAAGTGTGTTCTTATCTATTCTGTAGCACATCCATCTAAAGGGAACCAAAAACAGGAGCTAGAAATATGACAAAATCCAATATTACAGGTAGAAAATGTTGTGAGACATTATTAAATCTATTGGATGATACATTTCTTTGGAAAGAACTGTATGACACGATTGATGGGTGGAATAATTTATCTACTCATCCACCAGCCTCTGACAGTGCCTCTGTCCTAGATTCATAACAGGAAGGAGATGTTACTTGGCTGAGAGTTAATTAGCTGCTGTTAGTTTGGTCTTTCTCTTGAAAGTGGGATTTCTAGTTACAAGTACCTAAATCCCAGGTTCAGGCAATCAAGTCCCTCTGGAAATCTGTGTCAGAGTATCTAGTCTGATAATTTGCTGAACAACTAAAGCTTATGGGTTTTTGTTTTTTTTTTTTTCCTTTTTTCCTGTAATCCTTCAAAGATTATGATTTTCGTTAAGGAAAGCAAGTAAAAATGTCATCAGGGACTCAACCAGCAGTCAGAAGACTTGATCATCCTGTTAGCATAGGGTTAAAATGATTCTGAAATCAAAGGAGCATATACAATAAATTCAGAGGTGGGTCAGATCGTTCTGAGAAGGAGTAAAATGTTAGTTTCTAGTTCCTACAGAATCATGTGAAATTGCACCTGTTGCACCTGCATAATCATACGATATGCCCGATAGACCAGGCGATTAAGGGGGAGACGATTGCTTTCATTAAATAAGGGTATACCAGAATTTCCACGGTTGCATGCATTAAAACAGTGGGGGCTAAATAATTAATAAATAGTCATATAATGGAAAAGGATAAAACTTGTTCTTTTTTGATGTTATATCAGAATCAGATCTGGGCTTGTTCCCCTGATTCTCAGAGCTCTTAATAAAAGCATCTGCACATCATCATTGCCGTGATTATGTGTTTCATCTTACGTTAACAGTCCTATGTATCCACCATCCTTATTTATGAAACTATTCAAGAAACTTTATTACTGCATACTAGTGCAGTTTTTCTCTTACCTTTTTTGTCCCCCACTGAGCTTAGGATAATTGAATTTTTATACATAGCTCTTTAACAGTGTGGGGTTCGGACTGCGATCTGAAGACTTGTTTATTATTAATTTAGCCACAAACTAAGTAAAATAGTAAATTCAAAGTATTGTAGACATAAAGACCTATTCATAACACACAATTGTGTGCATTTTGTGCTTTCAAAACCTGAAATCTGCAATCAGATGGACTTTATGGTCTTTCTGATGAACATTACAGTCAGTGTGAGCTGATGTTGCCTCTGATATTCTCACCTTTCATCTTTAAAAAATTTGTCTAGGTAGGACTGTTAGAAAGTTAATAAAAATATTTTCAGCTGCTTAGAATTTCTATAACTGCTAGATATTTTTCTTATTGTAGGAAGTTTTGCTTGACTCGGCTGATCACACAATGAAAGACATTTCTTGTAAAATCCTTTTGGTCTTTTAATTTCACATTTGTAAATCTCATTTGGTTCCTCACTTGGGTACCTCAGTTGTCCTCTTTTTAATTAGAAGTAGTAAGTTTGGGTGTTAAAGTCTACTTTGAAAATGCAGAAAAAGGGTAAGAAATAACAGGTACTACACACCAGTTCTCAGGCAATACCCAATTCTCAGTTGGCCTTATGATCCATTTCAGAACAAGAAATCTTATTTTCACTTTCCCCTAATACAACTCACTCAATTCTGCATTGATTTATTATGCTTCTGTGCTATAAATCTTATTAGCTGTGTGTGCATGTTTCTTTTACAAATACAACAGTGCCAGAAGTTTGTCCTCATCATACTCAGACACTGTGTGAGCTTAATGGAAAAAGATAGCATGAAAATGAAGCAGATTGAAAAAAAAAGATGTGGAACTCAAAAATATTAAGTTTTGCAAAGATCTAAACTAAAATGTAGTTGCACCTATTGCAAAGGTGCTTCCATCTGTTTTTTGATTGTTTGTTTGTTTGTTTGTTCTTTTTAAGCCTCTTGGGACTTTGGTAAAAGGGTGTTATGGACTCATTTTTTATATTCCAGATTAATTTAGAATTGATGTAGATGAGATAAACCTTTACCTTTTATCTGATCTAAAATGCATCTGAGCTTTTATTACTATGGTAGGACTGTCTGAAATCAGAAAGAAAAAGCACAGAGATGAGATGGGACTGACTAAACCACATAAAAATTAGACATGTAAACATCTTGCATGCATTTGTGAGTTCTCCCTGGCTTTATTTTAGGGCAAATACAGCTGTAAATGTAAAGCAGAGAAACTGAATCTTTACCAAGTCTTTTAAGAGTACAGCCTCTGTGAATAAAATCTACATTATTTCTCTTGTCTATTCCTGGCTTATTTGCACACTATAGACTGAAAATCAGCATCTAAAAACAATGACCTGACTTTCCTTATTGCTTGCACCAAGGAAATTGGAATATCCTGGGAGCTAAGAAGACAAGAGTTTGTCTTAGACCAGTTCTAGCTGAGGGCAGGAAATCAAGACTGTTTCTCTCAGCTTGACATAGTTTTCCTTCACACTTTCAGAACAGAGCTAAAGATCCTGCGAATTGGAGAACCTCACAGTTCTCTCTTACATGTGTGGTTGTAGAGGCATGGTCTATTCCCTGATTATGTAGACATGACTTTTGAGTCAGGTGGCTCAACGATCAGGCACAGCTTTCCGAGGCTGTTTTGAGTGGCTGTGGGGCTGTCCTACTTGAAAAGTTACTAAATTTACTGAAACCCTGGATGTGGAAAGTTTTCTGGCCTGACTAGTTATGGATGACTTCCCCAGGGAACATCTTCCAGTCCTTACCTTCGAGGATATGCTAGTACCTTAGTGCAATTGCCACCTTCGCCTGCAGATCCTTCTCCTACTGAAACAACTCTTGTTCTCAATTGTCCAAGGTCTAAGAGATCTGCTTTGCAGTCCTTGGCCATGTCATGGATCTGACCGAGAGGTTGTAGGGAGTATTGATTTCATTTCCCCTAAATGAGTCCTCAAACCATGCTGGTTATCTTTACAATGCTGTATCAGAAACCTTTCCTCACCTTGAAACACCCATGCAGTTTCCTCCTTCCCACTTCTGAGAAATGTTTTATAGCACCTCCCAAACTCAAAGGGGTTTTGTCCACGCAAACATTAGAAATTGTACAATGCTAGGTCAAGGGAACCACAGAAACACTAAAATCAAATTTATCTTAGAGGTATTTGAATGGAAAACATCCTGAAATCACAAGGTCTTAACAATTATAGCTCCTCTTTCTTCCTCTGATGAGTTCAGTATTGACCTCTGTCACAAGCAATTGGTGCAACACAAGAGTGGATGGGCCACTGGTCAGTATTGTTACGCAGTTCTTAATTGTTTAATGTTCTGGTACAGATTTTTGCAACAACATTGATGCTTAATCTAATTTTTGGAAGGAGATTTCGGGCTGCCTTTTCCATCAGCTCACACAGTCTATTTAGTTTTCCTGTGTTGTTTGGAAGCTTGATGGGGTTTAATTGAAAATGTCAGAAGGGAACATTTTAATTTGACTGCATTTGATATTGTGGCTAATGCATTCTGCAATTCATTGTAATTCAAAGCACACTTCACACTCCACAACTGGCATTGCTATTATTTTAAAAGGTGAGAACTTTCATTGTTAATCTACATGGGGTGCTTAAAGTAGTTTATACTCTATTTTTTTAATATATATTTATGTTCTATGTTTCTACAAGGGCAACACTCAAAGTGTATTTTCTGGCCTAATAAAGTTCCTACCTCCATCTTCAGTTTTCAAAAGAACATAAAATATCTCAGATCTCTAGACAAGCTTAATTTTTTATTGTTGAGACAAAAAGAAGGAGAAAACCAAAACAAACAAAAAAACCCCCAAAAATACAAACACAAATACACACACACAACCCCCTCCCCACAAACAAACAAAATCCTACAAAATATTATATGCTAAGATCAGCAAATATAACTCTATTAGAAAGTTCACACAGGATGTGAAAAAGTAAAGGTTAAGTCCCAGTTTCCAATTCTCATTTAAACAGTTGTATAAAGTTGTGTCACAAAAGTCTGAAAGAATTGTAACAGAGACATTATAGTTCCTCTATGAGTTGTCCTGAAATAGTGGTTCATGCTCCATGTATAATTTTCATAAGTGTTACCCATTTTCACATGAATATTGGGGATCCCAATTGTCAGATACAGCAGAGCACAATGAACCTGCCAAAAAGTTTACACTTGTCTGTCTTATAGGATTTGATACAGGAGACATGCCCTAAAAATAAATATTTACTCAAGTATGAGGTAAGATTTTGCTCCAGTTCAAAAGATTTTGTTACAGCTCCTTCTATGCTTTTAATTTTAATTTATTACTCCCAGACTAAGTGCCTGGAATTGTCACAACTCTAGTTCTTGTAGTGGCAACCAGCTGTTTTCCATGCCCTCCTGTGTGAATGCAATCAGATTCTTTTTACATAAACTAGCAAACTTACAACACAGAAGCAAGAAAGGGTCATGTTTTTCCCTGAGAAGCATTCTGCCCTTGAAAATTTTGACTCTCCTTATTGTATTTCAGGAAAATGCATCTTCTTTTTTTTGAGAATCCTAAAGAGGATTGTTTGTGAATTGACACAATCAGTAGCTTGGGATTTCCAGATAAAGATGATTTTGTGCCTACCTAATTTTTAGGCAGCTTGAAACATGCAAGGCTTTTTACTAGAGAAAATATGGAATGGTAAGGAGATTAGGCAAACATGAAGTTCACTGAAAGTGGAGGTAAATCATAGCATCAGTTCTTTGTTTATTCATCTCAGGGTATTAATAGCTGAAGTGTACATTGATATGAGGTCACTTTAATTTAAAGATATTTGCAACACATTAGCATTAGCTAGCAAATCTTAATTAAAAAAGAAAATAAAAGGAGAAAGAAGGATCAGCCCGAGTGATTGATCTTTTGAAATGTTTGACCTATTTTCTTATGTGATATCTGTGTTTAGCTTAATGTTGAAATATGAAGCCTGCATCATTGAGTTGTGACTACCCTGTAATTTAGTTTCCCTGAACAACTCAGTATCTACTTGAAACACTAAAAATTTGATGAAAAGGAGGAGACTCCAAAGAATCTTATTCAGTGGCTGGAATCATGGTCCAGTTTCCTCTGTCCTCAATGGAGAATAAGACCTGCTTTCGTCAGTGTTTCAGCCGCTTAATCTTGGAATCCTGGAATGGTTTGGGTTGGAAAAGACCTTTAACATCATCTGGTTCCAACCCACCTGCCATGGACATCTTCCATCAGATACTGTTTTTCATGTATTTCCTCACTCTCTACTTTAACACACTGTTGAGTTCTTCTCTCTGCACCATTCCTAAAGTGTCCTGATAAGTGTTAAATTTTTAGCAAATCTTGAACTTAAAACAAGGTTTACAAAACATGGAAAGTAATCACAATTGATAAGGAATTGTAATTCAAAGCACTCTTCACAGTCCAAAACTGGCATTCTTTGAGAATTCCCTCTCAGTCCCTACCAAAACACACACATCTTTTATGGGTATTGTCAGAAAAACACTTTATCCACCTCATGATCCAAGTCCAAATATTCTATAAATTCCAATGTAGCTATACCAGCAAAGTGCAAGGGTCCCACAACATTAGTTATATGACATTAATCTTGATATCTTTATCACTAAGGAAAGGCATACAAGATTTGAGTCTATATCCACAGTGAGATTCCCTTAAACCTTGGATGGGGAGAGATGACATATAGAAAGTTAAGGGCACTTTAGATGACATTAAATATATATATATATATATTCTAGTGTATTCAGTGAGTTGGGGTATTTCAAAAAAAGTGATTATTCTTCCACATTTTCATGAAATCTAAAGGGAAATTTAAATTTAAATAAAATATTTTGTTCAATCCAGTATAGAATATGAGTCTATTTAATTTTGGTTATTATTAATAGAAGTGGTAGCAAGTGAGTTTTAATGAAATAACAAGAGATTATTAAAAGCATTTTTACAACTAACACATTTAAAAGCTTTTTCTCTTATCTTTTTAAAAATCAAGGAGCTTTCAAAATCTACACAAACACAAAATATTTCTGTTGGCTTAACTTTATTAAACAGCAAAACCAAAGAAAACAATAAACCTTGTAACCAGACAAAATCCATATAATTATTCCTGTAAATTAAATACTTTTCTTTATTAAATTTTGCAGTAAAAACTAATTTTCATTGATGGATATGTGTTATTATGTGAAAATATCAAGTTAATTTGTATTAATTATTTCCACTGCAACACAAAATTTCTAGCAGTATCTACTTTAGCATTTCTAGAAATAGCATATAGAAAGTACAGCGAACACAAAAAATATTAGGAAGGCAAAAAAATAAATGCAATATTGAAAACAGCATTGTTGTTATGTCTTCTTGTTTCTTTCTTTTTAGCAGAAAGTCAATTAATATACTTGTTAAAAAATCTTTCTGGAAGTGAGATAGGTCCTCTTTTGGATAACTGATACAGAAAATCTAAATCTTGTGAGCTTTTCTTTATTCCTGAATATCTGTGAGGGAGGAGTTAAATACTCCCCTACTCCTCTATGTTCCCCACCACACACACGCCTGAATTTGTGAGGTCAAGATAATAACAACATCTTAAAAAACCTGAAATAATCCATTGTAATTTTTTTGAGGCCCCCTTACATTTTTCAGGCCGTTCTGTCTGATGGGAAGAGCAGGTTTTTTCTTCTAAATTAGCACGATTCATCCATTAGATTTGCAGCAACTAAATCACTAGCTTGCCCTAGTCAGTACACAGCTCAGGCTGCACGAGATTACTGCTGATGTGATCCAAAACCCCATGTTTCATTTGGAACAGGGATCTCCACTTCCTTGAGCATCAATAGAGATTATGTTGCATCAGTTTGCTCAGGAGCTAAGTTGCAGATCAATCAACATTATAATGGAATACTGAAGTGTAAAAATAATGTAGGAGGGAGAGGAAAACATTCTTGCTTTTGGAGACTGCCACCTGAACAATGGCTCTTTATGCTTTAACAAATAAGGGAGTAAAAATAACTTGATGAAGAAAAGAGTCTTTTTGGTGGTCAGTTCACAAAGATGGAATATTTCTGTACTCCTGAGGGGTTGGTACTTTCATTCACAGTGTAAAGGATCTGAAGACCAATTTGTCTCCTTGATGTCATGACAGCGATCATCACATTGGCTTTCACATTCACTTTCTGGATGTTTAATGCCAGATGGGAAATGTGAGTACTTCTCAGAAGGGGTCTGTGTTGCCAGTTGCAATAGTCAAGCTCAAAAACAGCCTTATGAGCAAAAACTTGGTTTCATGTGCACAAGAGAATAATTTCACTAATGAGATATTAAAAAGTATTTCTCATGAAATTATCATGTACTGCTGTGAAACAGTTGAAGGTCCTTGGAATAATTGTATCTGCCACCCTCCTCTAACCCTGAAAAGGTGGGAATTTGTGCATGTGCACTGGGGAGTGAGGGAGATGAACATAATCATAGGAGTCCAGGGACCAACAAAAGTTGGAAGTGATTAGAAAAACCCTGGTTTTAACATTTTCATCCTTTCTGTATATCTTTCAGATTTGTTCCAGTATCAGACAGAGCATCAATGCATTTATCTCAATCCCCAGTGCTATATGCCATTGCCAACATTATCTCTATATTCTTTGATAATTCATCATCTACTGTCTCTGGGAAATCTGATCCCTGATTTTAGACAAACCTCTGTTCCCTTCACTTGTAAATATAAACCCCAGACTAAGAAGAAATCTGCTTTGCAGTCATAATTCATGGCTAGCATTATGAAGGTTATAATGATTTTTCTTTTATCTCTGCTCAGCTAATACACTAGTGATTGGGGAGAAAACAGAATATTTTAGTTGAGATCCTCTATGTCATTTGACACTCTGTGGTTGCTTCTATTTTTCATTCAGCTTCAGATTCTTGGCGAGAACTAAACCCAGTGCAGCCTTTGATCTTTTTGACTGGTTTCCTCAGTGGATGAAGCAGCCTTATAAAAAAGGACACAAGCCCTTTTTAGATGATAACATGCCGTACATTTTCTATCTTATTCAGCACCAGGGTGTTTGCAAAAACTCACCATCAGTATTCCAGCCTGTTTTTATGTGGGTCTCTATTATCTACAAAAAACACTTCCTGATCTGCTTTCTCAGAAGGTCCATATTAATTTGCTATGATCATTTCATTTTCTACGCTTTCCTTCACCTCACATTAGTTTCTGCTGAGGCAAGCAAACTGTATATGTTATTTATTTCTGCAAGCAAAAGAGGTCTTTTTTTGTCGCTTACTGTGACACATGTTCTCTTCTTTTTCATTTTTTTCCTTTTCTTTTTCATTGTGCTTTTAAATTTCATGCCTTAGTATTTTAATATTCTTATCAGATTCTTTAATTTAACAATGTCCTGGTTGTGCCATGCAGGTTGTCTGATGTAAGGTTTTACCACTTGTTCTGAGTAGTGTAATTCTGCTTTCCTCATAATGTACTTTTGGGTTAGGCAATACAGGTTCATGCTATTCCCTTGAATTTGTGAGGAAAATATTTTTTAGAAGAGGCGTTCCTGCTCTCCCAGGTCTACTCTTCATTTCAAGACACCATATGTCTTCCACCCTATTTCTCTTCATGACGTTTTTTTCTGGTACCACCCACTGAAGAAACATATTTGAAAAGTTCAGTAGCTCCACTAAACAAAAATTAATGAGACAATTGTTCTATTTTCATTGCATGGCAAATCTGTAGATGCATAGTATGATGATGTAACATTTTTATCTTGGTATTTCATTGGATGAGCAGCATATTCAGATACTACTTTTTCTCCGTTTTAAATTTCACATGTTGCTTATCAAGGTTATATTTAAGTAAATTATTTTTATTTGCAAAAGTCATAAATAATAACCAAAACTCATATTTATACTCCAGAAGCTGGCTTGAGCCACACTATTCATGAGGACTGTCTACTAGCTGATTTCACTACTCATTTAAAAAGAAAATTGAAATCTCCTTAAGTTTTTGGTTATCCTCTCTACGTGTATATGGGGAAGTTATTTCTCCATTCTGTCAAAAAAATCGTGGTTTAGCCTCAAATCGCATAATGACCTCAAAAAGTACATATAAACTGAAAATATGGAAGTATACTTTTTTTCTTCAAAATAAATAAAAGTAGTCAATTTTTGTTATTAAATTATGTTTCATAAGGAAATCTTACACTGACGTTTGATCAAATACTTTTTGAAATGGAAAATATTATTTGCTTCAACCACCTCACAGAAAAACAGTAAGTCCACAGCTTTTTCTTTTGCCATCACAAAACAACAACAACAATTAAAAAATTGATGAATCCAGCCCTTTTCTGTGAAAGGTTTCAGTTTTTATGAATCACCTTTTTCTGACGAAAAAGTGTTTTGTTGAAAAATTCGCATCCCACTCTGTTAACTGTAGTGGCTTAGTTCTGGATGAATGCTTCCAGCAATCAGGATGGCAGAGGAGAATATAATCTGCAGGGCTATTGACTACTTGTTGAAGGCCAAAGAGAAGTTGACAATAAAACCTGCTGCAATGTACATTTAAGCCAGTTCAAGCAGAGAGAGGCTTATCATAGGCCTCAAGTGGATGGAGGCTTCTATTTAGCTCACCTAGAAGATCTACTGCAGACCCCTTCTTGAAAGGGCTGCTTGCACCTAAAGCCTGAAAGATCCATCCTATTTCATGCAGGATGCTTAGTTTCATCTTCCATGTAAGCCCATGGGAACTGGGGGTACTGAAACTACTGAAACCAGTGCTGCAGATGTGCTTGTGCCCCTGAAGAGACCAGACCACATCTTGTCAAATTCAGCTGAAGAAATACTTAGTTTTAGGCCTGATACTCAGTTCTGAATCGAAATCTATCTGTGAAACATGGGACTGTGAAAACCTAGTGTGCTTCATTTTTTCTTTCATGAAAGCTATCTGGCAATGTAAGATTTAATAAATAATAAACTAACAGATAAATGAATATATTTTGGAAAGCTAACATGTCAAAAAAAAAATATAGCAGAGGAAGGTAAAACCACTAGAAAACATTCAGTTGTTGGAATTGAACCTTTAGTATAGGAGAATAATACTTTTTTTCCTTTTTAAAGAAATAAAAAACCCCAAATCCAGAGTAGCAAAAGAAATCCCAAAGTGCTACAAGTAGAGTGACCACCCAATAATCAATGACTGTGGCAACAGACACAGACACAAAATCTTCCTTTTGTTGCTCACTTAGCACTGTCATTTAGTCCCTCTCACAAAAGCTTATTTTAGAAGAATGGACATATTTCATCATGAAAAGAAAGACGAAATGCTAGAGAAAGGAGAAAGTCAGTTGTAGTTATTATTTATCATTACAGACCCCTAATCCACTAAGCATCTTTTCTACTAAGCTCATTTTAAGACTTTCTCCTGCTCCATCTTCCCCGCTGGAAACACCTCAAAGAAACAAGTACATGAGAAAAAAAGGTACAAAAGAAAAATAGAACAATTACGTGAACCAGGCAAAATTACTAGAATAGCCGAAAATAGACATGAGGATTTCATAATGTTCCATTTTCACTAGTGACACAGTCAACTGTATACTAATCTGAGTCACTGTGGATGTCCTTTGTAAAGAAAGTACATTAGATACATAAAAGCCTTTTCTTGTTTTGTTCCACATTACTCTCTGAGGAAAGTTCTGCAGGGGACATCTGCCTAGTATTCATCATATTTTTAGCTGCCCATATTTTACATATGAGAGAAGCTACAATTAAAATCTGTCTCCCATAGAGAGCATTAGCATCAGCCAAGGTGGCAACGGGGCTTCCTGGTTTAGGAGGTGAACACAAAGTCACTTTCAGGCATGTAAATAAAATAGTTTAGAACAATAATGAAGACAAATGGTATTGTTTGGAGAGGTCACAGTGGGCGTCAGGGGCCAGCACAAGATACTCAAATTTAGTTTGAGTTTTAACACTTTAAATCCTTGCGCATAGGTTATGGGTATGAGGATTCTCCTTTTTTTTTACATTTTCCCTGTGGAATGAGCTGCCTTTCCTTTAGATTCTGACAGACCAAGCATCACTGACAATGGAGCATCAGATTCTCACTGAATTTAGTTGTGAAGGACTTCATCTGCTCTAAGTAAATATTGTCTCCAAGTCAGAAACAGCTCACCAGCTGCATATTTAAAACTTTATTTGCAAGCTCCTTGTCTAAGGAATGAACCTTCTAGCACACAGAACATCTCCAGCTCCTACAGCGACATTTTTGAAGGAACACAGTAGTGACAGTAGTATCATAAGCAGTAGATTGAACAAGGAGTTGTTTGCACCTTACCAACCCTCTGCTCACATTTTTTCATCTGATCTTTGATATTAAACATATAAAAATGGATGGAATGCCTGAATCACTTCAGACATTCACATATTATCTGTTGTGGAGGATTTGGTGAAATAACTGCACTTTATTTCCTTTGGGACTTGAATTTGAATGCATGATAACCAATCTACCATCTGGGTTATCAAGAATAATTTAGCCTAACATTTAAATTATACAATTATGGGCACTACTATTTCCAACCTGAAAAGTTAAGACAGTTCTGATGGAAAAACTGGATACTTCAAAGGAATTGCACCTCCACCCATAAATGCCTTCTGGTTTGTGACATTATCAATTGCTTTTCCTTTTTATTTATTGTTATTTTTTTTAATTGACCACATTAATACATAATATATAAGCTTTGGCCTGAAACCATAAAAGTTGTTCATTCATTGATGAACAACAATTGAGGAATTGTTGCCTAGTTCCTTTTTTAAAAAAATATAAGATACAGAGATATTAATGTGCTCACCTAACACTGGAATCTGGGACATTTAATGTTTTATGTAATATGATTTATTTTGTAATACTATTTTCTTTGTCTCAGAAGACTCAGAGTGAGTTTCACAATCCCTTTTGAATCTGCTAAGTACTTCTATAATGCAAATAATAGTAAATAGATTTAATTTTTTCTCCTGTCAAGACAATTTAATTTGACCTCTTCCATCACACTTATCACTGGGATACCTGACAAGTTGTCCAGTTGCTTTTCAAATTCTTGACAAAGAATCCTAATTTAACCCAAAAGAAAACTAGCCTGACTCCTATTACTGTCATTGAAAGGTGGGGATGCTCACACCAAAATAGAATTAGGTGCAATATGCCCAGAAGTCATAGCCTTTGTCTCAAATAATGGGATTTTTTTACACATGATAAAAGGTAGAAAATACGAGAAGGGCATTCCTCTGCTATTTATCAACCCAAAGATCCTTTGCAGTCTTGGAAAAAGAGTAGATATGTTTTTTCACAAGTAGAAGAAATTCAGGTTTGTATTTTAGTGTCCGTAAAGTTCCATTTTAATTATGGGAAAATAATGTGAGGGAGATTGGTAATAGGCAAAACTTTGAGACCTTTTGTTCTTTAGTGCAGTGAAGGAAACCTCATTAGACAGGATTTTCTTAGTTAGCAGGGCTTCAGGGTTAATGAGCTGTGAGCGATAATATATAGTAGTAATCCCTCATGACTGTAACAAGTTGTATTTTATAAACTTCTTAATCGCAGTAGTGAAAGAGATGTGGGGTAGGGGAAAGAAAAGAAACTAATTTTCAGGGCTCAAGGAAATTCCAGTAGTTTTATGTCCTGTGTGGAAGTTGTTTGGGAAAAAGCCTGCAGATACCACATGGGCAAAGGATAGGATTATTGCCTTTATTGTTACAGAAACATCCCTAGAATGACAGATAGAGGGATTTCCGGAACAACCTTTCTAGGTAGAGAAAGCTAGCTACATGTGGCAAAGAGAAATCCAAGAGAATCTCTTTGGTGAAGAGTAAATAGAAACTAGTCATTTTGTAGGTAATTTGGGGATAAGGGTCGGAAACACTAAAAGAACCCAAAAAATGGAAGAAAAAAAAAATCCATTATTAAAAAAAAAAAANGAACCTGTAAGGTGAAATAGCTTTTTGTTATCTGAACTAGTTTAAGATTTTAAGACTTTAAATTGCATATGACAGATAATTTTACAAGAGGAACCAACAGCATGGCCATATTAACAATAAATTAAGCAACGTCCTTAAATTCTCTAAGTGTCATAGATGAGGACATGGTTCTTGTTGGGGTTGGTAGACTCTGAATTAAGGCTGTGGCAAGAACAATTACTCTCATGGCGTCCTATTCGAGTAAACAATGTAAGCAAGAGGTTCTGTACAGATTGGAGCATATGTTTTAAGTTAAATACATGCTGAAATGTTGTCCTGAACAGGGATGTTTCCCTAAAGTAGGGCTATGGGCTAGCTGCCCAGTTTGCAATATAATATAAAGAGAGCGACTGAAGTCATACAGAGAAAGAGTATAAGAAAGAACAGTCTGAGAAATGCAAAACATACAGGGCCAGAGAGGTATCATTGTTTGTAATAAAAAATTGAAGCACCTTGAAACAAAACTCTTGAAATAAATTTAGAAATAAAGTGTGATATTACCACAGAGTCATATTGTCAGTAACAAGAGTGTTGGAAAGGGGAAAAAAGAAAAGGAGAAGGAGTGAAAAGAACGGAGTGGTAATATTTTAAAGGGTAACCAATGCTCACTAGCAGCTGCAGTAAGACATTAAGTAATAGACCACACTAATGTTAACAGCTCTCTTGGTAAGAGTGGTAAATGAAATAAACCTTAGCATTCGGTGTATCATTAATCTATAGTGAATAATGGCACTGCTAGTGTAAGGAGATTAAAAAGGGCATTGTAAACATTTGTGGCTGTATAATATACAAATTAAAAATGTGTGAACGCTTGCAGCTGCATAATCTACAAATTAAAAAGTGTAATAGCATAGCATTAATTACCGGCTGATCAATTCACCCATAATTGCTGGCATGTAGATGAACAATTACAGGTCCGAAATGTTATTTGAGAAAGAGACATTGACCTTGGAACCATAAGAAATGATAATATGTTATAAGATTATACAGGCTTGTGTCAAAATCCTCTATCAGCGTATGCTCTTGCAGGCTAGTTTGCTAGCAGCCCTAATCATACTTTTCCCCATGTGCTATTATGACTGAAGTAGACCATTTTCTGCCTGAATAACAGAAATTTCTGACTGCTCTGTATTTCCTGTAGTCTCTGTGTATTTGATGCTTACGTGCACAGGACAGATTTGATGGCCACCTGTGGCAGGGCTGTGACGTGGGTGGATAAGAATAGAGCACCAGACATCACCTACGTGAACTTGGGCAGAGCATTTGAGACTGCCCTGCAGGACATCCTTGTCTGTAAACAGGTGAGAAGAGATTTGACAGCTGGACCACTGGGTGGATGAGTCACTGCCTTGAAGGTCACACTCAAAGGGTTGTGGTCAATGGTTCAAAAGTCCAAGTGGACAACAGTGGTGAGTGGTGTCCCTGAGAGGTTGGTACTGTGACCAGTGCACTTCAACATCTTTGTCAGTGGCATGCACAGGAGGAGAAGGTGAATTTTTGTAT
>WBMY01007845.1:76443-93898 GCA_013397315.1 Donacobius atricapilla
ATTGATGTTTGAATTAGAACCTCTGGGACATTTTATACTTCACTGAGCTATGCTAACAAATTCTACCTTTTTTTACACACACCTAATTTTTTTTCCCATTAATTATTTTGACAGTGAAATAAAGGATATTGCACTGTGAATTGATGCCTATTGTTTAGGCATCAGTGAGTGGGGTAAACCTTTTTATAGAGTGATACTAGTCAGCATTCAAACGCCAGCCTCTCCCATAGCATTCACTTATTATTGGAATAGCTGTCAGTTAAACTGCACAGATCTATCCTCCTGTCAGAGCTACCACTAGATTTGCACACTGCAGATCACGCTTGTCCATGGCTCCATAGAAAACCACGTTGCCAAGACAGTCCTTCCACCACCTGCCAACTTTGTGCATTCTGGTTTCCCTTAAAGGTTCTTATTGTCTGATGACCTCAGCATAGGATAATATTGATGGAAATACTTTTCTTTGATGCACACCTCTTTTGTGGATTATCAGGCATTTAGTTAGGCTCACACACAGCACCTTTATCTTTGTTAAGCCACTTTTCACAGTGGCTTGACTTTTTTTATATATAAGTGTCCACTTTCATGAAGTTTACTGGGAATTAGTAACCTTGCAGTCCTTTTCTGCATTTGGCTTAGTTTTCCCAAAGGCCTCAGAATCAACAGGAAGAGAAATATATACATATGTTAAAAAAAACAAAAAAAACAAAACAAAACAAAAAAAAAAAATAACCCCACATAAATAAGTGGAATTGTTGATTAGACAATTTTTTTGTCAACATTTAAAATGGTTCCACATCCTTTGTAGCTCTGTGTTTTGTTAGGTTTGATCAGCTCTCAATAATGATCACATTTCAGAGATGGGCAACTGTCACTCTGGTTTTTCAGCCTTCCCCTCTGTTTTACAGTTTTCATAGTTAGGTTGTTTCTCATGCATGGGAGTTGTAAACAGAGGCAATGTTTTCATCAAATCAAGGAAAAGTTTACATTCTTGCTTTCGGAGATACGGACAGCTGATGGACAGTTGTCTTGACCAATGGGATGGGGAGAGGTGTCAACCTTCTCCCGCAATCCCTGGCCTTTGTAGAAATACTATAAAACGGAGTCAGATTTTCATAATAAACTGTTCATGCCTTCTCACCAAAGTGTGTGTGTGTGTGTGTGTGTCTCTGTGTGTCTGTGTGTGTGTGTGTGATGAACAACATCAGGCAACTAAATAATAAAATGTTCAGAGGTTCCACAGAGTTATCCAGGAAGGATATATGAAACATCTCATTCCTGACCCTACAGCATAGAAATTCCATTGTTGAATGTGGCAGAGAAAATTTTCATAAGCAGTGGATGATCTTTCTTGCACCCAGTTTTTATTCCTTCCAATAGGGTATGTCTTCTGCCTGATCATTAGGACCATTTAATGGATATTCTTAGTGTGGTGAGCTAATCTAATTTTCCAACATAATTTATCCTGCATCACCCCAGCAGCTGCATTCTGTTACCTAAAAGAAAATTTCTAATTATGTGAAAGCTGACCACTGAGTTCCTGAAATCTGTGTGTTTTGCTGCTGTACCATCACCCAGGTATTTGTTTATAAGTCCATCTGTTTTGTTTTGTTTTGTTTGAATTCTACAGACATAAATATTATCAACCATGGTGGAAGTTTGATGTTTTTATCTTGCTGTCTCAAATGGAAATCAATTTTTCTTGCTTATCCTTCCTCCTTGCATGAGCACTTATGATGCATGCTTGGATGAAATGGCTGGAGCAGTTGTGTCAGAAGGTTTTTAGACATAATAGGGAGAATCAGAGTCCTAGGCTGATATCCTGGGATCCTGAGCTGGAAGCCATTTACACAAAAACTTCCACAAACCAGAGGTTAAAATCTATGAAAGGTAGTCACAGTGACAACACAAACAGATGCTTTAATCCAATTTGCTATTCATTCTACAAAAAGACAACCCCTCCCAATAAAACCCAAATAACCAAATAAACAAAACAACCTACAAGGCAACACCCAAAACCAAAAGCCTATTTGTGGACCTCGGGTGAAATGAAAAATGCCTCAAGAAACGTTGTGAAAAATAAAAACCATCTCTATTTATGGTCAGCTCTAGGGAAGCTAGTTTTCGGTGACTTCAATGTGAGTCTTTTTTCTTTTTTTTAGTACATAAAAGTGCACACTAGTTCTCTCTTTTTCCCCTCCCATATTTCTCATTCTCCTTTTTTGGAGGGGCCAAGGGTGGGGAGGGTTGTTGCTTGATTTGATTTTGCGGGGGGGGTTGCTCATTTGGGTTTTTTTTTGCTTGTATGAGTGCTTCTTCACATACAGGTAAACACAGGATTTCTGTGGGCATTTTGAAAATAAAACCAGTCTATCCAGGTGAAGTAAAAGCATTTTAGACATGGCACCAGAAAGACTCATGGCCACTAGGTATCCAATTTCTAGTCTCCTATCTGGTACAAATATATAATATCTTATTGGAGGCTGTGATGACACTTTAAGAATTCCTACAATCCCATTAAAGGAAACTTCAAAACTACTGCTGCTTACACACAGAGACATAGTACTAGAAAAAAGTCATTTAGTGTGCTAAAATATTCTGGGATTTGGTAGCTTTATTTTCTTACAAGAATGAGCTGGTTGCACTCATTCTCTTCTTTATTGCTTCTTTGATATTCTGTCTTATATTCACCTTTCTTCTACAATGTGAAAATATTTGGTTGACTCAATGAGAAAGTAGTTTGGTGTACATTTCTTTAGCTTAAAATTAACTATATTTTGTAACTATTACATTTTCCTGTGCTGGAAGTTGAAGGGGTTTTTTTGGGGGGGTCTTTTTTGTGTGCTTTTTTTTTGTTGTTTTGTTTTGTTTTGTTTTGTTTTTAATAAACTGGCCAGGTCTGGTCTACCTGAAAAAAAATCACTCTTTTCCTCAGAGTATTTATTTTGTTCACAACATTTACATGAACTATTTTGGTTGTACTGTATGTGTAGTTCAGTTTAGTTTAGTTTAATTTCCAAGTGGGAGCAATACTTATTTTCACTCTTAACTAGGTTATTGACTACAAACACAGGCAGGAGTGCTGAAGGTAAAAAATCCTTCTACACGCTAGTGTTTCAAATGATGGATGGAACTATCCAGACAAGAGGCAGTCCAGCTGGCCCAGGAGTGACAGCCAGGAGCAAGGAAGGTGGAGGCAAGCACTGGAAATGAGATGGAGATAAATAAATCTCACTCATTTTTATCCTTTTCTCTCAATCTGTGCCAACTACGATTTCAACACTGTGTCTTACAGGTATATTCTGAGAAACAGGTAAATTATTTTTCAAGTATGATTGACATTTGGCCTTGAATCATCCCTCTTAGGCTAAAGGCACCTCAGAAACACGGAAGTCCAAAAATCAGTGAAGAACTGTGGAATTTTGAAGTGAACCTAGTGAGCATCATCTTGAGATTTTGTTCATCTGAAGTCAGTAGTTGAAATCTCATCATAGAAACCATAACAACAGTAATTACCCAAATTAAAACCTGAACAGAAGGCCAGACCAGAAGTCCAATCCTGATAAATTCATTATTAGAGTTACTCGTCAATGTGTTTACATTTTTTAAATCAGTTTTGAACTAAAAATTAGTATTCCCTTTGACAAAATTGACAGAAATTCCCCCAAACTGGAAAATTCATTAGAACCTTCACTTCCCTAGTAAAAATACTGGCTTAGATGGAATTTTCATATTCCAATTATTTTTTTTTTTTCCAGAAACTCCCAACCTGCTCTAGGTCTAGACTCCAATAACAGCCTTCTGTGTGTAAAGGCTGCCAGTTCTGGAATGTCCTTCTCACAGTCTGGATTCTGTGCTGTGAGACAGATGTTCCAGAGAACAAAGAAGATGTTCTGTTGGGGAGGCGTCAGTGAATAGGAATGCATCCAATGCGCTCTGTAGCACTGCAAATGCACTGACAGATGGAAAATGTAACAAGAATTTAAGGAAAATCCTGTTGTCTGCTAAAACAGAGACCGCCTCTGCATGACTGGAGATATGGAGTGGAGAGTGTTTCTCATGCAATTCATTAGCATGAGACCCAGTGTCTAAAATATCCAAATTCCTGAGGACTGGACTGGACACTTTTTGGGTTTTCCAACTATTGAAGAGAAATGAGCATGACCAATGAATTATTACTCTGGTCTGCCTTTGGAGACCTATCTTATAAGAGAATGAGTAATTTTCTTCTACAAAAATAGAGGGGATGTATGACAGTTTATTCAAACATATCCCAAAAGGGATTAATTTCTGTATTTGACCAAGTGAATAAACCTTTAGATTTCATTAAATATAATGACTTCTTTCTCATTGACTGTAGTGGGAGCTTAGACTCCCTTCACTTCAACTGTAGACACCTCCTTATGAAAGTGCCTTAATCTGTGAGCTGAATGCAAGAAAGCATTTCTGGATGCTGTAACTGAAGTAGGCAAATGTCTCCAGTCCTCTCAAATCTTTATCACCAAAGTAAGTGAAGCTTTTTCTGTCATGTTGCTGTTCTCATCTCTTCAAATGAAAAAAAAAAAAAAACAAGGAAAAAATAAAAGGAAAAAAAGGCTGTAGTTCATCTTACTGTAGTTTTCATCAAACTAGAGATTCCAAAACTCTCTTTGAACTGAAGTTCAGTGCCAGTTTAGTCTCAGGAGAAAAACTGTCTGGAGAAAAGCCAAGAACTGAATAGGCCATGGGTATGACTTAAGGGCTGACTTGGAGACCATGGTTGAGGCATTTTGGAGGACAAGTCTTTGCCTTTAATATGCTTCTGTTCACTGAATAAAGCACCCACAATTGTTTTGAAAACTAACTATATTGTGGCTTTCATAAGCTCTAAACTAACTCATAACTGTACAAAAGGAACCTAACAGAATATTTCAGTCTCCAAGAGTATTATCATAATAGATCAAGAGTGATCTTATCATAATAGATCAAGAGTGATCTTTTCTGACTTAAGGATGTGCATATGCTTACATTCAGTGACCAGGTTGCTTCTTCAACAGCAACACTGCAACTCAAGTTTCACTTAAAGTTTACCCTCATGTATACAATAACACTCATGAAATTTTTCACCATGTGTCCTGCTTGTGGCATAGTAAGCCCTGTCCATTCCATCTCACAAAAAATCATATTTCTTTACATTAGAATTTTCATCACTGAAATCCCATGCAGACAGCACACTCACCTGGCCTCATGAGAAAACTGCAAGGCATTGAATATATGTGTGTGGAGGTGAAACTGAACACTACCTTTTTTCTGACCATAGGTAGACGAAAGCTTACTTAAGACATGTATAATACTGCTGCAGAACCTGACTGAAATGGGAAAAGTCCTGAGAGAAAGAATTAAAGACAGGTAGTTTAGACTGTGGCTGGTCCTGTATGAGTGTTTAAGGAAGAGGAAGGAGCTGAGTTATCGGTCAAATACAAGGAGTCTCACAAAACAACATGGCACATAATGGGCTTCTCTTCAGTCTCTTGCCCTCTGCTCTTGCAAAGTCTCCCAAAGGACCAGTTCAACCCCTTTGGGTGTTTTTGTGAAAGTGAAAAACAGGTTTGAACAAAGCTAAAACCAGAGAATTGTTCAATTTTCTTCTGGATGGAAGAGAGCTGCATTGTCTGTCCTCTATGGAAAAGATTACCAGTGATAGAGGTTATTCCCCATGCTTCTAGCAGCATCAGGCATGCAGCCCTGCTTGGAAATCCTCAGAGGATCTGTGAGTGAAAGCAAATGCTACCAGAAAATCCCAAAGGCATGTGGCATACTGCTTAACAAAACTTCTGCCACTTTCAGCTCGAGGAAATTATGCAAAAAAAATCCCCTTCAAATACCTTGAAAATGAGTGATGTCCATTCACTATTGAGGATAACGTCACAACACTTACTATGGCATAGCCAGAATATCTTCTCACATCAGGACATGTTAATGTGATTTGCATAATTTCTCCACTGCTGTGAAATGCAGCAAGTTGCTTCAGTTCTCTGATGCCTATGGACTGGGACCTGCACAGACACCTCCAACGGAAGTGTGTCTGAAGTTTGGGAAACAGACCATTGATGAATAGTGGTTATTTGTTTCAGATTAGCAAAATGGGCATCAGAAAATGATTTCTTACTTCCAGATTATGATAAAGAGGTCTAGCTGTAGAGCATTATCCACTATAAATAGATATCCTCCTGTACCACAGATAGAATGATATGTGGGGTGACACAACAGAGCTGAAACTCCTTGCATACCAATCATAAGCAGCATTTATCATTCACCCATAATATTTATGCTGTTACAGTAATGTGTACTTACTTTGTTGCAACAGACAGACAAATAGATGGAATAAATGCTTTTGCATTATCATCTAGAGATAAATTAGCAGTATCTGGTTATTGGGGTACAAATCTGAATGGCCAGAAATACCTTTATGCATGAAAGGATAGAGACAGACAAAAAAGCAACCTGGAAAGGAAATTTAGAAGGAAAGGAAATGAGAAATACCTAACTCAGCTTTCTCTTGGGGAACAGGAAAAAAATGTCATAGTTTATTTTTCCAGTGAAGCAAGCCCAGCTATTAAGGGGAGACTTTAGCATAGTCTATCCCATTTCCCATTCCTGCCCCTGAATGAGGCATCTTACTCCTGACATAACTCTCTAGCCCCTTTTGCTGAACAGCAGCAACAGCAAGTGGTGAGGCTGGACCACACTGAACCCATTTAGATCAATATATTTTCTGGGATGGGGTTACCTGTGTGTATATCCCTTAGTATAACCCTGGAAGGTTTGGGGTCTGATTTGTTCTGCACACCACTGCACACTGCCCTAGGTAGCTCCCGTCTGCAGTGATTTCTTTGGCTTCCCCTACACCCTTTTTACTTATTTATTTTGTCATAAGAGTATATCCAGACATCAGGCCACCCAGAGCTCCAGTCTGAGTTGTGTCCAGCTGGTGCTGACTGGTCTTGTCTGAGGTGCTCTGGTGATTGTTGTGTTGGTGGGAAAGGAAAAGATAGCCAGATAATAAGTCTCACTTTTTACAGCACCTGATATTTTGTATCAGTGTCATTTGAAGGGATATCGCTTTGCGAGATTGATCCAAGGCTGGCATGAAGAATATGCACCCAAATCTCCTTTAGAAAGATTTATAATATTAACCTCAGGCTGTTTTTAAGTTACTGTCGATCTTTATAGAACCAGTGCTGAGATTCATTTGTTTTCCAACTGGCAGAAAGTCTCTCTTACCTTTTGTAAGCTGGCATTGAACAATTTGGCTTTGGGTCAAACTGGTTTAATGAACTGTCTAGGGTTCAAACTTCATGCTCCCATTTGCAGATGTTCAATACTCAGTCTGTTTTAGCAAAGGGAGTTCGTTAATATTTGCAGCTAAAAAGCCTTCATAACATTGATGTGTGAGTATCTGCTGTAAATCTCTTAAGTAGCTTAAATCTTTTTTATGTAGAGGCATAAGGTCTGATTCACTTCTTACTTACACTACTAGTTTTATGTGAGATTCTTTCTGCTTTTTTTTTTTTTTTTTTTTTTCCCCCAGCAGGTCTGAGAACAGAATCAGACCTACAGATTAAAATGCCTTTTTCTAAACTTTGTGCAAATGGTTTTTGGACTGTAATACACATAACCCCTTTTTAATTTTCCATTGACTTATATGACTCAACTGCAAGTCTTGTAAACCCTTATAGTTTTAATTGAGAAGTGTGACCAGCACGTAGAGAGAGATGATTCTGCCCTCTTCTCCACTCTGGTGAGAACCCACCTAGAGCACCGCATCCAGCTCTGGGGTCCCAGCAGAGGAATGACGCAGACCAGGCAGAGAGAGTCTAGAGGAGGAACAGCAAAATTATTAAAGTGATGGAGCATTTTTCCTAGAAGGAAAAGCTGAGAAAATTTGGATTGAGCCTGGAAAGAGAAGGCTTTGTTGAGACCTAATCACAGCCTTCCAGCACTTGAAGGGAGCCTACAAGAAGGATGGAGAGGGACTTTTTACAAGCATCTGGAATGACAGGACCAAGGGAAATGGCTTCAAAGTGAAATAAAGTAAAATAAGTTTGGATATTAGGAAGAAATTCATCCCTGTGACAGTGGTGAGGCACTGGTAAAGTAATACCCAGAGAAACTGTGGATCCTCCATCCCCAGAATGGAAGCTGGATGGGGCTTCGAGTAATCTTTTCTTTTGAAAGGTGTCCCTACCCATATCAGGAAGTTGGAAGCATGGATTTTTAAGGTCCCTTCCAAACCAGACCATTCTGTGAACTTCAAAAAAACATTGCGGAGGTTACTTTACAGAGAAATGGTTACATTTTCATGAATAATTACCATTCCATTCCTTTGTAGCATCCTTTGGTTTCCTTCAGTCTGAACCACCATAAAAGACTCAGGAATACCTGTTCTATCATGTTTATCTTAGGTCATCCAAATATGTTGAACGCTGTTTTAATAGGGAAAAGAAAAATTTTTTTCCTCTTGTTTTTTAGAAGGTAAGAAAAAAAGCAGGAGGGCTTCAGCTGTAGCAAGAGAAATGACAAGCAAAAAGTAGGGTGGTTGGAGAGAGTGTTTAAACAGTGAGGCCAAATAAGTATTTGGGTAGATTGACTAAGAATAGTCATGGACACTCAAGCACAAGAGGTTTTTCTGAACAATTGCATCAAAGAACCGTTAGCAATCGTTCAGATACAGACTTGTTTTGAACAGTGGGAAAAACCATTAAAGAAAATTTCAGTCTGTTCTACAGCTTTTCTCCTTTGTGTTAATGAACATTCTTCAATTGTACAGCTAATTGTTGAGTAAATATAAGGAAGCACAATGAGTGACCAGAATAGTGATGGCATATTAAGATGTTCCATAGGAAGAAAACTCTTCTAAAGAATGTAAATTAACAACACTGTTTGTTTGGATCTAAAAAGAATCCCGTCCTCTTCATTTGAGAAAATGATGTTTTTTCTGTATAGTGTCTCTTGGAAATGTGAAGTGTTTAAGCAGTTATTTCTATGACCTTAAAATAGCCTTTACTGTCTTGGAAATGCAGGCTACTCATCACATCTTGACTAATGGCTTGCTCTTTGGTCACTTCAATGGTACCACGTATGCCCATCCAGCTACTTCTTGCTGAGTTTCCCTTCTTTCCTTTCCTCTTTCCTCATGGTTTCTTGTTCCTTTTTTTTTTTTGGCTGACTGCAAACACTGTATAATTTAGTTTCCCTACCAAGACTTCGAAATGACTAATTCCTGCAACATATTTCAACACATCCTTAACTGCTAATTGAAGTCTGTGCACAAGTCAGTGAATGGTACGCACTGACAGGAACCTCTCTTACAATAATGTGCCGAATCCGCTCTTTATCTCATTCATTGCCGATGTCTCGTCTGTTGCAAGTCCAATCAATTTCTGTGGCTTTAAAAGATATGTCCTCTGTTAACTTTCTATATGCCAAAAAAAATGACAATGGAAAATTAAGCACTACCTTTGCTGCAGTGAAACTTGATTGCTTCCAGAAGACTCAGGGAAAAAATGTTGTTGACATTTTTTTTACTTCCAGTCTCTGCATGGCAATAAGGTATGATGGCTGATTTATCAAAGAGAGTGTTCTCATCAAGCAGGAGAGCGAGAGAGAAAGTTCACGTCGCACAAAATGAGCTGCTAATTTCTTTTCCATTTCACTGACAATATGGTATTGGAGCAGCTGTGATTAGAACAATGGATGTTCCCAAACTGTGCTCCATTTAACTCCTACAACTCTGCAAGGTCACACAGTGGGAAAAGGAATTAAAGGCTCTTTTTGGCTCTTTTTTTTGTCTATTCCCTTCTACTTTTTTTTTTTTTTTTTTTTTTTTTTTGAAGGGAAAGAAGGGGAAGGCAGAGTTAATGGAGACTGGAAACTGGTGGAGTACTCTGCAAGGAAATTCTGGATCCCTCTCTTGTCAAGTCAACCAGGAAAATTTGAAGCCACCCATGAGCAAGTCTTCATTAACTGAAGAATTTGGAAACCCCGCTGCATCATGTTCAAGACAGTGAAGGTTGTGTTATGTCTGTAGGTGTCTGTATAATCCACTGGTTTAGTTCTGGTCTTGGGTTACAACCATGTCATGCAACACCAGAGGCTGGAAAGATACAGGTAGGAAAGGACATGGGGGTGCTGGTTAGAACCCCTGAACATGAGCCAAGCTGTGCCCAGATGTGCAAGAAGGCCAAAAACATCATGGCTTGTGTCAGCAATAATGTAGCTAGCAGAACCAGGGCAGTGGCCATCCCTCATATGCTGAGTGCTTGTGAAGCTGCACCTCAAATACCATGTTCATTTTTAGGTCCCTGATGAAAAAAGAAAGATTCATAGGTACTGGATCATGGCCAGTGAAGAACAACACAGCTGGAAAATTTTCTAGAGCGCAATACAAGAAGAGCTGAGGGAGCTGAGGAAGGAGCTCAGCCTGGAGAAAAGGAGGCTCAGAGGGAACCTTCCGGCTCTGCACAACTCCTGACAGGAGGGGACACCCGGGGGGTTGGGCTCTGCTCCCGGGGAACAGGGATAGGACAAGAGAAAATGGTCTCAAGTTGCACATGGAGATATTTTGATTGGATAATAAGAGAAATTTCTTCACTAAGAGGTTTACCAGTCATTGGAATAGACTACCCAGGGAAATGGTGGAATCACCATTTCTGGAAGATTTAAAACACATGGCACTTAGGGGCATGGTTTAGTAGTGGGTTTGACAGTGCTGTATTAACAATTGAGCTTTATCCTCAAAGCATTTTCCAACCTAAATGGTTCTATGATTTTATGACAATTTACATCCAGGCCCCAAGTCTAACAGTCAGTCACTAAAGAATAATGACTTAGTTAGGATACATTTCTAGGACTTTAGAGACTTCAGTTCAGTTTCATCTTTTCTGGTATATTCTGAAATGCCTTTGTCTTTGACTCAGTTTCTCAGGTCTCAATGGAGCGATAAGGTTTCCCTCCTCCAGATTTTGTGGGCTTTAAAATATTTAAGATTGTGTGATATTTAGATAATTAATGGGACTGTGTAAGTATTTCTGATAAAGCCCTTTATAGAGCCATTCTTCGGCTATAGTTAACAGACAGGTGATAAATATTCTGCCTCCTTGATTTTTCTCCCTTCACTGCAGCTTGCTATCACTTCATTTTTAGGATTTGATTATTTCCCTTCAGTGCCGATTTTATAACAGTGTTGTCTTGGGTGGAATTGCACTCCTGGTCTGTTGGAGTAAAAAAAGGGACAGGTCTCCTACTCTTAGTACTCTGAATTTTATTTTGCTTTGCCATTGCTTAATCTGGGAAAGATTAGAAATATATTCCAAACTATTCATCATGCACTGCTTATATTTGTATAAAGGCTGCATTCCAGAAACAACTATCTTAGCAATTAGCAACGGACATTGGAGCTTCAACAGTCATTATGCTGTACTAAACACAGACAGCAACAATGTCAGACTGCTGGGATATGTGTTTCATTTTCATCAGTTTTGATGGATTCCTCATCACCTTTCTGATCTGAAGGTAAGCTTGGATCATAATTAGCAGTTAATTTGTCAGCAGTTTGATTCTACAGCTGCAGAGATATTGACAGATCATTCTCTGGGACCCTCACAATATGAGCAGTATTTCCAATTTAGAAAAGAAGCTGCTGAGACACCATTGCCATGCAACGGTTTTAAAGTAAGACACAAGACTTAGTGCCATTCAAAAATAGGCAGGGAAAGTGTTGTTTCACTGGAAGTGGTTGAAAGCACTGCTGATGTGTTTATCTGGATATAAATTCCCTAAGATGACTGCCACTTCATGCAAATATATATGTGTGCCTCTACACACACACACACACACACACACAGATATATATATATAGACAGATAGATAGATAGATAGATAGATATAAAAATTATTAATTGAGCAGCATTTTAGTACTGGGATAGTATTGTCCTACTTTCTAAATTCCATAGGATTCCCCAGCTGACACAGAGTAGCTCTGTGCTATTCCCTAAAAAGTCCATAGGCTTCTAGCAAAGCAGCAAAAACTACACATTTGTAAAGGCAGAAGTTAAGGGAGGTTTTTTTTGTCCACATTAGTTTGTTAAACTAGCCCTATTGGTTTCTTAACCAAGCCCCTATCTGGAGACTAGATGAATATATGAATTCTATGGAACCAATGTAATACATGAGTGACATTACCTTTTTCATATCCATCATCTTCTCCTTTACTCATTTTTAATAAAACTTCGTTGTCTCTAGATACAAAGATTTAGCAGATAGAGTGTAAGGAACATAGTTTCTCCTAAAGTGCAAGTCACTGATGGGTAAAACAACACAGTTGTAAGAGTGTGATGACAATGACTGCATGTGCCTCTGATGTAGAAGGAAGAGTTCCTTCCCCTTCACACTTTTCTCTGTATTTGCCTACAGGTAGACCGAAATTTATTTCCTCACAATCAGGTTTAATGCAGACCTGTTCTTTTCCTCTACCAAGCAAGTCCAGTAACCTTCTGACTTTGCATATGGACCTTACTAGGTACATTCAGTACAGACAGAATTGTTCTTTCTTCATGCAGATGCTCATAATTCCCACAAAGTCTAATAAAATTTACTGCATACCACTTATCTGTGAAATTATTAGATCAGCAAAAGCTGAAAAAGTAGTAATCCTTGTTCTGCACTTGGTTTTCTCTTTGATTTTTCTGCATCTCCTTTAGCTGATGGCTAGTGATTCTAGTGATTACTAGAAAGGAGAGCTATGGCACTGGAACTGTGACTGTTTTCTTTCCATCTCCTGACCTTTGGCATGTGTTGAGATGCACTTTACATTTTCAAGTGGATGCGTTTTTGTTATCTGATAAATATTATAACACCACTCTTTAGTTCAAGCACTAATAGAGGGGAGCTTATGCTTTTATATAAACTCCCAAGTTTAGTCAGTATGGCATAATCTACAGAAATTGAATCCGTGGTTCTGCACTGATATTTAAAGTTCCCAATTTGAGGTAAATCCTAAAGCTTTCAGTGTCAGAGACCTCTTTGTATAAAACAAAATAAACAAAGAGCTGTGTCAAATGAAATTTGAGAGTCTCAGATTTTCTCAGGACAACTTGGTCTCATCATACCCACTTTGAGCTTCTAAGTCATATACTGAGATTTATTAAAAAAAAAAAAAGAAAAACAAAGCAAAGCAAACCAAAAGCCCAAAAGAACAACAACAACATTTAAAAACCCTAAAACCAACAACAACAAAAAAAGCCTCACAAAAAAAACCCCACCAAGAAACAGAATAAAACAACAAACAAAACCTCACAAAACCTCGGATTTTCATTTTTGTAGCCTGGTTTTGTGGTTAACCATGGTAATGGCCCTGAGTAGCCCATGTCACTTAAGTAGAGGACAAAAATGATGAATATCTAAAACTGTGAAAAGAACAAATCAAGGGCAAGACAGAGTTCTCACTTTAATGAATAAAAAAAACCTTTTACAAAGGCAAACTTACCCCAAATCCTTCACAAACCTGGTTCAAACATGCATTTAATACCTTCTTTAATATAATTACTTTCGTATTCAAGTTAAACACCCAGGGCTCTGTTCTGCTGTCACACACTATGTTACCCAGTTTTCATAGTGTTTTCAAGCCCTGGGTAAGCCACATGGCTCTGTCATGCATGTCCCTAAGCAAACATAACTTAGGAGCTGTCTGGTTGTGTGAGTGTACATCTTGGTTGTTTATGTTCACATTTGCACATACTCCATATTTATTCTTCTCTGGGTTTAGGAAATCAAGCAGTTTTGAAAAAGAGCACTTCTTCATAAACCCTATTTTAATAAAAAAATATTTATAATGTAGAAGAAACAGTTTTGCTGTGCTGGGACCTTCCCTATCTTAAGATGAGTTGGAGGAACTTCAGTAGCACAGATGCCTTGGGGTTTATCTTCTACAGAAAAATGGTGCTTTGTGTGTGAAATATGCCAGTGTAGATCAATGAGTCAAAAGTGAATTGTTCAGCACACATCAAATAGGGTTTTGATGGAAATGGTAGCATAGAAGTCTACCTTCTCACTCTTTCACCACAGACTTTCAAATTTTAAGAGGTATTTACATGAAGGACTATATGAAAAAGAGAAGATGAGATAAAGAGAGGGAGGAAGACTCTACAGAAGAAATTAGAGAGAAATTAATATTCAGACATCAAAAATGTTCTGAGAGAAAGAAATCTGCTTTTAAAGCTGGTGGCATTTGTGGTTTCAGTAAAGAGTAGGAAGAAAGGGGAAGATTTTTCCCATGATTTTGGGTCTAGAGGATGGAGTGTATATACAGTCTATGCTTTAGGGTAAGGAACATTGAGTAGTATTTGAGTGAGTGGAGATTGTAGTCAAGTGCCCTTACCCACAGGGATGAAAAAGAAAATAATCCCCCAGATACAACAGTTCTGTGTTTTCAGCAAGACCAAAAATTGCTGCATCATTAGATTCATCTTTCCCTCTGGAACAAAAATAATTGCCTTCCAGTCATGAAGGAGACCAATTTTTACGTTATATATGAGCTACAAGCTACGTCACAAAGAAGTCAAAGATCTCCCTCAAATCTACAAAACAAGTTGCTAGCAAAAAGACCAGACTTCCAGAATCGTGATTCATAGACCCTTATTCATGTCATTTCAATTTTGACTTAAAACTTGCACTTTAAGCCATACAGGACTTTGAGTTCTCTTATCAATTCATTTTTACTGACTTCACCAGTTCCAAGCCTTAGGAAAGATACAGTTCAGACAAAAAGTGCTTCTTCTAAACAACTCCCATCAAGTTTATCCCTCAGAAAACCTTCTATCTGCCAACCTTAGTGCTGAGTCTTAAGGTTGCTGAAGATGCTGATCATTTTAATTTAAGATCTTCCATCTGAACAGAATACTCAAGGTTATGAAACTTCATTGCATAAGCAGAACACAGAAATTACATAGCATTGCTCCTTTATGACATTTATTTAGGGATTCTCAAGAACAGTACCCTTCACAGCACCTCTACCACTTCACAGAGGAAAAGAGTTTAATTTGGATTCCTTGGGGACCTAAATCTCTATGCCTCAGTTTCACTGGAAAATGCTAAATATTTTAAAGGACTTAGCACTGTCTAAGCATAAATGTGGAACATGATACCTGGAATCCTTAATTTTGTCAGCCAGTCTGTATGTTTTTAGACATTACTAAGAGGTCTTTTGCCATTTGAAGTAACTGAGACTTTTATGAACAAAAATTACAGATAATGCAATTTCTACAAAACTGAAATCTATTTGTAAATTACATGATCTTTGGTCAGAATATTGTCAGGTTCTTTCCACATCTCAGTGAACAGGCTGCCTGATGGCTGGATGATAATGGTTGTTTTTATGTCACATGGTTATTGATATAAAAATATGTGATTTACAGAGGTCATATGTGTTTTGGTGAAAATAAAATGTATGAAGAAAATGTTCTTATTTTCAGGATCCTGAGTCTTCCCCATTTCTCTTCTAGGTAACTTCTCACTGTCAGATTTGTGTCACTAAACCTGGTATTAAATGTAGCCAAACGTAAGTGTTAAGATGGAGTTTAACCCTAACTTCAATAGTGTTTAATGGAGAGAGTTAGATAATAATTCATCCTATAAAAACACTCATCAAAATCAGCTGGCTTGACTTTGTCTCTGAAGTTCATATTTGTGTTCTCTATAAGACAGTGTAGATTACTAGTTTGGACTAGAAACCAATTTTCAGATGGCTAAAACTTGATGACATAAAGAGCAATCTCAGTAGAAGCCCATGTGACAACTTGATGACCTCTTTCTTCCTCTTTGTTCACATTTCTCCAAAATTCTGAATAAGATATAAAATTTAATAATTTAATTTAATAAGTTTTGCAGAGCTGGAGATAGGGAACCTTGCTTTCTGCTTCTTTAGAGCAGAATCTGAAAATCTGAGCTTCCTTGTCTCCCAAGAGCAGCAGCACAGGAATTAAAGCCAGGAACATTGTAAAGGTAGAAGTCAGGGAGAGCCACCCCAGAACAACATTTACGGTTAACACAGCAAATTACCAGGCACACCACAGTATAAAAAAGCATGGGTTGGGGCCTCTGAGCAGAGCACAGAACCTGGAAGACAAAGTCTCTGCAGTGAAATGCTTTCTGTACTTTACTAACTGGTCTCTAACAGAGACTGCTGTATACAATGTAGAACCAAAAACATTTCCTTCACCATGAGGGTTTACACACTGTATTAATGGAACTATTAGTTTTTGTTACTCTGTGATTTTGCAGTATGCATCACAGCTGAAGGCAGAATAGGAGTTTGAACAAACTCTTGGTTTCCTCTGCTCTATAAAAGTAATAAAATATCCTCTAACAAAACAAGAGTGCACATGTACAGGTCATCTCTCAAGCATGTCTATGGCAATATGCACAGATATAAAAATATCATATCTATATGTCTATATATTTACTTTTTTTTTCAAATATATATATATATTTGCTAGGTTTGGGGGGAGTGTTTGTTTGTTTATTATTTTTTTTCATTTTGTTTGGAACACTTGGCAGCTAGTCACCAAAAATTATCTTAAATTTAAAAGCGAGAGAAAAGTTTGAATGTCCTTAGAGGGCCAAGTTGTGTACTTGTAAGACCTCTTATATGATCTCTAGTATTGCTGTTGACAGATAGAGCCTGATTGACTGAAAATCAATGTGATCAGATGTTTTTATGGATTATAGTGGCCTCAGCTAATTACACAAGATTGTCTTTCTAGATCCAAAAGGTTTCAAAGCAAACTCCAGGCAGATGTAGGCAGGATTAATCTGCAGACTTGACAGTTTTTTCCTAATTATCGTTTTAAAACAGCAGAAACTGGATCATCTCTGAACTACTAGAACAAATAAGTTCTGTGTTAGTATCCCAAAACACAGCTGCTTTAACTCTCTCTCTATTTGTCTTCAAGCACTTATTTTAGTGTTTTAATAAACACATCTCTGCATTTTACCCCAGCTTTCCAGTTTTCTCAAAATCAGTACCTGCCTCCCTTGGTGTTTTCTCACTGTAGGAATCAATGCCTGCTCTGGGGGATTGGTTTTTCTAATTTACTTTCACATCTCTCTTAGTCAAAAGAGAGAAAGAAAGGGAAAGGCCCCAAAACACACTTCTTGTCACTGTCTGTTTTATTTCATTTCTATTATTAGTCTAATTTTATTATTAATCTCAATATATGTTTTCAATTAAACAAATAATGTATGTAAAAGATGAAATAATTTATCTTCAGATTGAATTGCCTTCCCTGACCCCCTCTGGTTTGGTTTTCCATATTCTGAGGCACATCATGTGATCCTTGGAATTGTTCTTGAGGTGTCAGGATGTATTGGTTTGGCATGAATGGTAAAAAAAAAAAACAATTGGTGATCTGCTTTGGAA
>WBMY01007845.1:100766-123680 GCA_013397315.1 Donacobius atricapilla
TTCTGTATTTCTATATTTGCCTATTTCAGTTTTGGAGACTTCCTTGAGGGACTAATGAGCCTTGGGAGCAGCTAACTGAGTTTATCTAGCAACCAGAAACATTTGGAATTGAACATATGCTTCAAGGCCCGCAGCTGCTTCTCTCTTTCTAAATTAATATAGCCTTTTTGGATGGTCACAATAAGTCCAAAAAAGGGGGCAAAATAGAAGGTACAGGCAGATGAAGAGAATGAAAATACATACAGTCATTCCTGCTTTTAAAGCTTTGCTGAAAGTTATAAGGTTTTAGTCTGAAAGAGAGAGACAGGGAGGTATATCCACTCTCCCAGCATCAACAGATAGATATATTTTTCCTTCCCATGACAAGACCCAATACACGCAATCCTTGGATCCTGATTTTGTCAAAGGATGTTTTTGTTGGAAGAAATCTTGGAAGCAGTGAAGACAAGGGAACTAAGGCATTTCAGGACATCTCATGGAGTCCCATGATAATAAGGCTTCAGCATTACAGTTCTTATTGACTAGCCAAGGGTTTGAAGCTGGTGCCCTGGAGGTGAAGAGCACATTTGCTCAGTCTAAACTTCTTGAATGCAACTGGTAAAACAACATATGTCATAACAATATGGTGCTCAGTTCTGGATCTGAGCACAAGGATTTATTTCAAAATTGAGGGAGTTTTTTCATTCACATGAACCGACACAGCGCAGACCAAATGAGTCTATTCATGAATGAGTACTTCCCACAGGTTTATCACCTTCAACCCCTTGACTCCAGCACTGAGTGTGGATAGGTATCCTGTTGTCAAAACAGACATTTAGAGAGACAAAAAAACAGACAATAAGACTTCATAAGGTTAGTACATCAGTTCAGGTAGCCTGGCTCCCACAGTTTTATCCTGTCACCTCTGTCTAGAAGCCCAGAAATAAAGGAAAAGTGCAAGTCATGCGAGTATCTCAATAATCTATGCATATCAGACAATCATTCAATTTTTTTAAGTTTTACTTGCATGTTTCTTTTAAAGATGTTTAGGCAAGTGAAAAACTGAGTATCCAAAAGCCAGGCCTAAGAGGCCTTGGTTTTGGCACAAGGCAGCTTGTCCTAATCTATCATTTTTTTTTAAGTACAAAAGCACAGGTATATATATTCTAATTTATAGAGCACTTGTTACATCCCAAAAAATAACATTTCTTTTTACTTTTTGTAAGTTTTTCAGAACTTTTAAAACAGGGGTTTAAAGCACCTATTCCTTCTTGCTTTTTTTTTTTTTTTNTACTCTAGTGGTAGTCTTTTCAGCTTCACTTCACTGGAGGTTAACCCATCCTTCAAATTAAATACTCTGAGTCTAATTTGGCCCAATAGGGAATTCTGAATGATACACTTGACACTGTCATCTTCTTTGTACCCTCAAAGTAGAAAATAAAGCCTGAAAGATAGTCAAGTCTTAGTAATACTACTCACTGTCACCTAACCTGAATGATTTTTTTTCTTCTGAAAGCTCCTGGATGATGGTTATTTGCAGCTCTGTCAGAAAGTTAGTGGTTCTGAGCTTTTTTATAACCAGGGACTTTTTCTGACAGAGGGACCTACCCAATATGTCAGCTCCTGTCCTGGGCTGACTCCTGCACCCTGGAAATCCTGCAAAAATATGGCTATCCATTGCCCCCAGGCAGAGGAAAGCCAGAGTCCCACTGCCACCTCAATCATTTTCAAGTGCTGACTGAAGAAGTCTCATTTAATTTCTTAATTAATTAAAAACATAATTATTTGATGATGTTAAGTGGCAAACAATGATAATTTTCTCCCTCTTTTCATTCATCTCTTTTCAAACTGAGTGTGCTGGAGAAGCAAAGATTATTGTCGAACAGAGGCCCTGTGCATGACATTGTAGGCCCTGAGGTTGATGTACGGTGTCAAATTGGATCAAAAACAACAATAAAGTAGATTCCTGAATGGACAGGTTGAGTTTATGTCCATGAGACAACTCAAGTTCGTGAGTGCTGCTCCCAGAAGGAGGCTATTGACAGAGCAGATATTAAGCAAGAAGCTAATAAAACAGAAGTTGGGTACCTACAACTAGTTTTCTCTACAGTTCCACATCTGGAATATCTTATTCCCTAAATGTTGCAGGAAAGTAATCTATGAACTAAGAGAGTTTAGATCTAAGGGCCATTCCGAGGCTTAGAACATTGTATGAAGCAAGTACACTGCCAAAAAAGAAAAGCCCATAGAAATGAAGAAAGGTGATATATATGAGATATTACTTGCAATAGAATAATAACAGGCAACATAAGCATGAGTTTGGGATGTAGTGAGACGAGACCTCAGCTCAAGTTTTTACAGCTTGCCACACAACCTTACCATTATCTTAACATATTTAATTATTAATATCTTCATGGTGATGAATCAAAAGTGCTGTATTTGACTGGCACAGGATGGTAAGTGCTTTGAAAGTCATTATCCTAAACACAAAAAGATTTTGAATAATCCTTCAAAATGTCAAAGCACACATCACATCAGCAATTGTTAAATATTTCTTCTGAAGAAGAAGTTAATTTAAAGCATGTTTGATGTTTAATGCCACTCACGATGGCAGCTGAAAATTAACCCTCTGCATTTCCCTCCCCCAGGCCTCAGCAGCCTCAGTATAATGTTCTAGGGTGTTAGGATATTTTCAATGTATCTTATTAAAAAGAAATCAAGGGCAGCTTTGGGAAGCTTGAAGGATGAAAAAGTCAACGAAACTTCTAAATTGATCCACAGGAAGCAAGGAGCTGGGAATATTTTCCTGTCAAATCTATCTATAAAATGGGCCCATTAAAATTCTCCTTTTACTGCAGATGGGTCTCCTCCCTGATGAGTGAATTTCACTTGAGGAAATATTAAGCTCCTGGGAAGGATGATACCCCCTCTTGAGGGAGAGATAAAGCTGTGTTTGGGAATTTTTGTAACAATTCTCCCCCTTGTTAGGTGGGTGGGAGGGAGGAGAATGTGCGAAGAATGCAATAAACCTGTGTATATAGGCATGTATTGTTCCTAAGAGAAGAAAGTGCTTGAATTATATGATAAACACCAATATGGCCATGAAGTTGTGAGTTGACCATGAGACTATTTTTTTGGGTTTTTTAAAGACCCAATAAAGCTGTGAATCACAAAATTTCCTTCCTTACTTCAACATTATGGTTCTTGATCATTTCTCATTAAAATGGATGGACATTTTTATGTCTTGGGAATGAAATTAGTTTCAGAATGAATTGTACAGGGGTGCTTGTCTTGGTGTTGTTCAGGGTATGCCTTATCTAACAAAATCATCACTTTTTAAAACTGTCACCAAATGTTAAATCAGAAAATGAGCATCTTTGGGATTTCTAGGGATATAAATGAATCGTTGGCACGAATATTTGTTTTCTGTGGTTTTATGCTCTATTATTTAAAAAATGGTTTTTTATTTTATCTTCTATTTATTTAATTTCTTCATGCCAAGACTTATCAATGCTCAAAATATTTAGAAGCACTGTCAAGAGCAGAATATTGTCCATGATGCCGCCACACCCTAACCTTTGTATATCCTCTAAGGAGGTGTTCGGGAGACAGTGTAAATAACAGAAAAAAAAAAAAAAAGGCAAACAAATAAACAAACAAATCATTTAAATTGATTAGAGATGCATGAGAAAAGAAAAAATATAACCCAAAAAATTTTATCTATTTTCAAGAAAATATGCTGTCCTCAAATTTTGAGAGTAAATCACTTGCCGAAGCCAGGTATAATTAATGAAATATAAAGTCCCAGAAACATAGTTAGATTCATTGTGACCCAAATGCCAGAACAATATTCAGAAACCCTAAATCCTTTTGCATGAGTAAAATCTGATTGGAAGTCTTTGCCTCTTAGCAAAATTACTAGTCTGGTTGAGTTCTCGGAGTGGCCAGAAGCTATTGACTAGAGCAAATCATCTTTGATAGCGACCAAAAGAACCCCAAAAGTACGATGATAAGTCTCAGTTAGGCTGTGTGGTCCAATACATAAGTATTGTTAGACTGCCCACTTATCAGAAAGAGAAGGCAGGGGTCTGTGCATTGGGGGAGAGTATGGTTGAGAAACATGGTGAGGTAGCTGAAGTTCTGTAATGATCTTCTTACCTATGATATGAAGACTTCTATTGCAGTGTGAAACCTATATGTAAATGCTTTATGTAATCAGTGTTTGATGTCATTGTCATTCTTTCAAGACTGATTGACTTGGTAACTGAGTGAAAGCATCCACCCATTAGTAAAACTGGGCAGGTCTCAGGAAGGCCCTCTTGTTTACCGCACTGAAGTCCTTGTTATGAGGTGTTAAGACAAGGAAATTAAATCTGGACCATCTTGCTGCTGTTCTCTGCTCTTAACATACCCAACTTAATGAGCTGACTTTCTCTCCCTCTATCCCAATTAGGCTTCAGAATCTGCATTTGCTGTCTTTTCAGGATGACACCAATCTGCCCCTCTAATCCTGGCTCCTGACTTGCTGGTTGTGGCTTCTCTGTGGGAAGGGAATTATCAACCCTTAGAGCAGTTTCAAAGCTGTGGACCTCCAAGACTGTCTTATTGGAAGCACAGTTAGAATATAGTCTGGCTGTCCAGACTAAGTTTCTATACATAAAAGATAAAAAAAAATTTCCTGTCCAGATTACCCGGTTTATATGAAGAATACAAATGAAGCCTCCAGTGTAAACAGCAGTGCCCATTTTCAGTGACAAATTGCACTGAATTTATCTCACAAAGTTAGATGTGTTGACGTAGATGATTGGAAATATAGAGAAAAAAGGTACCACTTTGTGTTATATCATTACCAGAAGAAATATTTTATGTCAGGCATTAGCGGGCCCTCACCTCACCTAAGAGGAAATAAGAAAGGAAACATGTGTAAAGCTAGGAAAGAATTTCATAAGGAAATCTTTGAGGATTTTATAAAATATGAATGTCAAATAGATACATAATTTATTTGAATATGTAATGCAAATCAACAAAGGCTTATATCTGTGGGAGTTCCACCAGTGTCCTCACTATTAATTTATTTAGCTTTTACTACCCTTTAAGAGATATTAAAATATTATTCACACACTTTTAGAAGCCCTCAATGGCCATTTAATTGGCTTAATGAAGTCACAGAAGGCGCAGGTGACTAACACAAAATATAATATAAGGGATCCTAATTCTAGGGTTAATATTCCTACATTAATCAGTACCATCAAATTGTATCTATAACCTGGCACTCTATGGAAAACAAAAGCGTGAAGCAGCATTTACATTTTATGAGTTTTGGAGAAATTTTTGCAATGGAAAGGCACTCAGTTTTAAAAGAGGCAGTTTAGGGAGACACTTTATAATCAACAAAGGAAAAAGAATACTAAAAAGAAATCCTGCACTGATAATCTTGAATACTGAAATCCTGCTAAGTTGAGGAAATAGAAAAACTCCAAGTACAAATTCTTATGCATAGATTGAATGTTTTCTAATTAAACTGCCAGTAATAAAACAAAGCCATACAGGTGAATATACTGAATTAAGTTTTCAGACTGTGCAGACTAGATGCCATTTTTTTCACCTCCCAGCCATTGCAAATTGAACAATATTCTATGACAATTGAGTAGGAGCATTTAAGAAACCTAGTCCAGCTGTAAATGTGTGACTAGTATATTTCCCAATCACTTCTCTTGCATTATGTACTAAATTTATTTAATCATAATGGAAGACTTTAGAAGTGTCTTCTAATGTTCCATGGCACAGACTAAAGAAGCATTAATTAGCTGAGTAGCATTCTTTATGATAATGTATCCTCTTTCTGCTTAGGAAAAAAAAAAAAAACAAACAAAAAAACAAACCCATGCATCAGTGTTTTGAAGTTAGTTTGGTATCCATTCAGTCTCTGGCCCTCTGGCCTTTCTGACAAAGATGGCATTGAGTGCCAAGGATTATGGATTTAGGGACTTGAATTTGGTTACTCTGAGAGATGCCACCAGTGTCTTAAATGGGTTTGTCCCTTCAAAGTTCAGGAGAGCTCAGTGCAGTTATGTAAATGAAAACCGTGTGTGATACAAGCCAGAGATTCCAACATTTCTCTTCCCTTCTACTGTCAATGTCTTCACAGCCCATTCACGATGTCGCTCAGGCCTATGTAACTGGGCCATATCTGAATTAACAAAATAAAATATTAGTAAATATGTAGCACCCTAAAGGATACACCACTCCCAGCAAAGCAGAAGTGGTTTGATCTGACCAGATTTTCCCTCATGCCTCGGGATCTCCTATAACAACTTGCAGTCACACAGGCACAAAGCAGGCAAATGTGGGAGAAGTGCATGTACACTATCCACCAAGAAAATTTTAATCTCACCTGTCATTCAAAAGGAGGCTCTAATATCCATGGAAATGTAGCATAGACTTTGCTGCGCTTTTTCTGGAACTGTTTAGTGCATTTACATTTTCTATGAAACTCAATCATCTTTCCAGCTTTTCTTTTTGAACCTTTTATTTTTCCCATTAGTCTGTTAATAATTGTTGCTTTCCTGGCACTCTTGTTCTGTTAGGTTATTATGCATTCCTCAGCATTCTGAAAAATGAAAAATGGAAAAAATCACATGCTTTTCAGCTGATTTAACACTGCGTAAAATGCTGAAATTATTAATTTAACATCTTGATTATAAATTAGGTGGAAATAATGTTGAAGAAGGAGCCCCTAGTCATATAGGCTTATTATTAGGGCTACATACTGAATGATTTGAATTCTATTCTAGTAGTAGTAAATATAGTTATTATGGAAGAATGGGAGCTCGTGGATTTTGGCTGAATGTCAGCTGAATCAAGCAGGGTATTTCATCTATAATTTAAAATTGCATGTCCTAAAACAATGTCTGTGTTATCTCCTGCTTCCACCCTTCCAAGAGCAACGTGGTTATGATCTTACATAAGATAAGGAAATTATTTCAGCCACTACAGAATAACTAATTGCCAATAATACTGTTGTCAGCTGTCCCTGTGTGCAGCAGCACCCTACTGTGCAAAGCTCAGTAGTAGACTCACAACATAAAGTTTTCAGTGCATTTATATGATGACTGAGGAATTGCAGCTGTTATGGCAGATTTCATCATTAATGCTGGTGATGTTAGATGACCTTATATAGTTTGTTTGGATGCCAGACTCATTAAGTGGAAAGATCTTATCCTAATTTCGTGGGTGCAGCTTTTACTCCCCCAGTGTATTTATCAGGGCCAAGGTTTCATGATAAGAGTCACTCAGGTGGATACCACACAGTTTAATGCTGCCTCATAAGTCATAATTTCTTATCTTCCTGATTTAGCTTAGTGTTACAGATTGTGTATCTGTTGGACTATTATTTGTGCTTTAGTCTGTGTAACACTGACCTTGGTACAGTCCCAGGCTGCCCAAGCCATTTAGGCACTACTATAATAGATATGTTAAGCAACAGCTACAACTGTTCTCATCCATCCAGGTAGGCTTAGAGCTCAAGATCTGCTGCTTGAGAAATGTGCTGCCTCACCATTGCTGCAGCACTGTGAGGAAGCCCTATTCATCTTAACAAATAATGCAAAAGCGAAGGTGTATCTGATTTGAGGGAACTGAAAAGTCCATCTATGTTTGTTTAGGGGCTCTAGAGGGTTATGGGAAAGGTTTTCCTGAGAGGTTAAGAGCTTATCTCTGTCCTAGATTGAAGAAAACTCTTAAATCTGAACAGCTTTTTCCTTCAGGGTACAGAAATGTGACGAGACCTTCATTATTTCAAATTGCAGATAACTCTATTTCTCACTATTTTCTTTATCTCCTTTCAACTGTAGCCTGCTTCTCCTCTCAAACAAGAAAAACACCCGGTGGTGAGTGGCAATCCTGGGCTGTCACCTGGTAATCTGTTTTAATTTCCTGACTCTTGTTGCTCATCTGAGAGTTCCAGACTCAGTTTTTTAAGTTGCTTGCTGGAAGCAAGTCACAAGGAAAAGAGGGTTGCTTATACATGTGAAGGGTACTCTGTACCCCTCAGGATTACTCCTTGTAGCCTAGAATCTCCTTCTGGACACAGTGAGATGTGAGAATCCTCAGAAAAGTAGGGCTATGGCACATTCTTTGTGCAGAAATAGCATATGGGGGAATAGACAAGAACATGTACACAAAAAAACCCCGAACAATTTCTACATTTTCCCCTCCTTCAAGCCCTTCTTCATATCTGTATGAAGAAAGTTATACTTTAGCTGCCTATGTATCAATACCCAGACGAAGGAATAAGGGAATATTACTCCGAACTGACTAAAAAAAAGAAAAGGCACCGAAAAGTTTCAAGCAAAATATATATATCTGCAGAAAGATCCTTCCTTAATTCCCATGTGAAAAAGTTTAAGCATCTGTAGATTAGACAAGATATAGACTTTTAACAAGAATATCTTGACAATTCATAAAACCTTAAAAGATTTCTGTGGTGATTCCTGTGTAATGCTAACAAACAAAGATTTTACCTAAAAGCATTCAACGCTGCTGACACAAAAGGGACCAGGAAAATGTCAGGACAGATTTTTTTATGAAAATCTCACCCACATTGCCTCAGAGGGGATGACTGGAGGCATGTGTTTAAGTGATTCTCTTAGGGAGTACAGGCTCTAGTTTTCCACATATTTAAATGCTGGCTGTGGGTGACAACTGAACAAACCACAAAGACCAACAGATTGCCTTCTGAGGCACCATTCAAAAAATTTTAGGTGAAGTAGAAAAAGAATTCATTTGACCAAAAAGGGCAGATTTCCTTGTACCTGCTTTAGGTCATGAGTTTTCAAAGTAGTGTGAAAAAGTTACATGTGGCTTGAAAGTTTCTGAATAGTGGGTTATTTTCCTGGGCAACACCTTCAGACATTACAGAGGGCTGTGGGGTTTATCCATGGACCCTAAGGTTCTATCTTTCCGGAAAAATGTGCAAGGAGGTCTGCTGAACTCAGAAACAGCAATAGAGCAGCCTCATCCTTGCTGGAAAATATAGATTCATGGAGTTGTTTAGGTAAGGGAAGACGTGTAAAGTCACTGAGTTCAACCATTAAACCACCACCATTGTGTTCATCATTAACCCATGTCCTCAAGTGCCATTCCACACCTTACCCACTTTCAGAAATGATTACTCCACCACTTCTTTGGGCAGCTTGCTCCAATGTCTGAACACCCTTCCAGTGGGAAAAAAAATCCCCAATATCCAATCTAAACCTCCATTGTGCAACTTGTGGCCATTTCCTCTGTCCTGACAAATACAGGACCCACCACAAGCTGTTTTCTTACTCTTTATATTCTTTGATCATCACAACTTGGCTGTCATAGGCATGTGATATCTGTTCTGACAGTTCAAGCATTTGACACCCCCTTCATGGTATGGCCCAAAATAATGTTGTCCTAGAGTGACTTTATGATGCCTGTATCCCCAGTCATCTGTTCTGTATATTGCTTTGCACCTTTAAGAAGATTCTTAGAGTGCGATTTGTTTNAAAATTCTCCACTAGATTAGGAAAAGCCTGCAGAATGTGTTCACTGTCAGCTTCTCTTTATGTGTGTGTGCTTTTCCAAATGTACAGTTAAATATATAAGCTTTCCTTTACTGATCAAACTTTATTCTGGACTTAAAATCTTCCCAGACGCTTGGTTTATGGCTATTTCTTTGGTTCTCAGTGTTAAATCAATTGACAGCCTTGGGGTAGGAAGGAATTGTGCTAAAGAAGAGGACACTGCTGAGTTATTTTTGTTGTGTTTGTATTGTTTTCCTAATTAGTGTGAGGAGATGTCAATTTTAGGGAACACAAAACAAGAGTAAGCTTGTAGGTAAATACATGTCTTAGAAATCCTCAAAAGATCTACAGATGAAAAAAAAATAGAAATATTTCAAATATTTATTATGAAATGGAAGCTTTTAACATAGAGTTGCCCAGAATAATTTGGCTTGGCTGTCTGTTCATAAACAAAAATTTTTTTTGGCCATATCCAAACCCCAGTGCTGAGGTACCGAAGAACGAGTTTTCTGCCACAAAGAGGCAGTACTGTTATGGAGTTCAACAATCAATCAACAGCTTATGTGTTTCTAGCTCTATGCCTCTTCCTGACACCGCTAGTTCTACGAATTTATACCACTATTTTTTTACTATAATTACAGAGTAGGAAATCAACAAGGTAACATTCTCCTGTATTGGCATCTACATCTGGTCTTACAATATATTTAGATGGACAAACAATTAACTGAAGGATTTCTAAATACTAAATATCTTCTTGTGAAATGCAAGAAGTTTTGGGTTTGTTTGGGGTTTTTTTGTTTGGTTTTTTTTTGGTTTTTTTTTAAGTTGTTATTCAGGTTTTTGAATGTAGATTCTCCATCATAGTATGAAAAGTGTTCTGAAAATGTTCTAGAAATTTGTAGTTATACTGAAGAATATCATGGCTCATCCATCTGGTTCCTTCATCAGCCTGTGTTAGCTCCAAATGCTCCAGAGGAAAATGAAAAAAGACCAAAATTATCAGAAGCAGTATGTTCCAAGATACAGATCATAAAACACAAGTGGATAAAATGATGCTCCAATATGTAGTTGTTGTTTTTTAGCATGAGTTGCAATACTTTATTTCCTCATATGTTTTTCTGCACTTAATATTTAAGGCATAAAAACCTTAGCATAATAATTGCCATTTATTGTCCATTTTTTGTGTTTAAAAATCTTATTTTTTTAAACACTCTAGACCATGTAGCTACTATGTAGCATTTGCCAATGGCTGGCATAACAAATTTTTGAACATGGTTGATGAAATCAGGGTATGCAAAAAGTTTTCCCGACTCTAAACTGGTGTTTGAATACCTAGAATCATTGAATCATAGGATTTTTTTAGGTTGGAAAAATGTTTTAATACCATTGAGTACATTAAGATCACCACTTTCCTGTGCAGTCCTCCCCAGTGCTTAATAACCCCCTCCATGGATAGATTTTCCTCAATATCCCATCTAAAATATGGTGCAGGTTGAGGCCATTTCCTCCCTTTTAAAATTGTTTTTTCTTAATTTGGAGAAGAAATTGCTTTCCACATTGTTCCAGCCTCCTTTCAGATGGTTGTAGAGAGAGGTGCAGTCACTCACGAGCCTCCTTTGCTCCAGAATAAACACCCCCAGCTCCCTCAGCATTTCCAGGTCCTTTCCCCACTGGGCAGCTTTCCAGCCACTCTATCCCAGCCCAGAGTTGCTGGAGTGTTGTGACCCGAGAGCAGGATCCAGCGCTTGGCCTGGCTGAACATTACAAAGTTGGTGTCAGCCCATCTATCCCATTTGCCCAAGTTCCTCTGAGCTTGAGACATAGACGGCATTCCTATTATCTTATGCAACATCAAGGGATTCTTGATGCAGTACGTCACACACACACAAACACACACTCACAGTTTGATCAGAAGGTATGAACGAAAACTTTACTTTATTTTAAAGTCTGACTCCAATATTTATCATATCTACAAAAGGCCAGGGATTGAGGGAGAAGGTTGACACCTCTCCCCATCCCATTGGTCAAGACAACTGTCCATCAGCTGTCCATATCTCTAAGAACAGGAATGTAAACTACTTGAAGTTATGATAAAAAATTGTCAGTGTTTACAGACCAAAGTGTGAGAAAGAACTCAAAACATGAAACTGTGAAACGGAAGAGAAGGCTGAAAAAATCAGGGCAACAGATTCTTGTTATCTTTACTTCACCCTCAGTATCTGCTATTTGTAGCAGGCATTTGATGTAATGAAAAATCTGAAGTGGAAGTAGGAAATATTCTTTTGTTCTGATAGTCCTTTTGATACTGGCTAGAGCTATGTACGCTCATCATCAAATTGCTGGCAAGGAAGGAATCTGGAATTTAACAGGAAGTCAAACTTTGCATTATGAAATAGAACCAAGACTTCTTTGGCACTTGAAGAATATAGATTAAACAGACCAATTTTATTAAACAAAACATGTACTGGAGTGTTTTGGGAAAACTCAAACAGTCACATCTGGGATTTCAGCTAATTTGGTGTTTGAAATGGTACTTAGATATACTTTTAAACAAAGGAAAAAAACATCTAGATTAAACACTGTATCAAATAGAAAACAAATACTCAGTATGGTATTTGCTCACTTAATTTTTTTCTCTCTAAATGTGATGCAAGAATTTTAAGCTGAGCATCAAGACACCTTCTGTACTCAATACAGAAGGGATATTACTTCCAGGTGAACAAAAAAATTCATGAACAACTAATGCATCAACAAAAGGGTATCTAAGATGAGAGCAGGGAGATCAATCACCATCTTCCAGCAACTATTTTTCTCCACTGACTACGAAGAAAGTCTGGAATCACAGTGTAAATTTGATGTCTAACACTGAGACAGATAAAATTAAGTGAGATGAGTCCTACCCTAAATATCTACCACCCCGTCACTTTTTTTCATGGTTGGATTCATTGTTGTTAATGGTCGATTTCACTTTTAGCTCTTATATACTGGCAAATTGCTCTTACTCTCTGCTTTTCTATATATTAGGGCAATATTTATACAGAGTAAATGAACATTTTCCAAATTATAGGAAAATAATTTTTCTGCATATTTTTAAAAAGCTTACATAAAGCACACATAGCAAATTTAATCTCTTAGCTGTTCTTGGAATGTCAAAAGAAATATGGAAAAGGTAGATTTTTCCTTCTAACCTGTTTAAAATTGTAAATTTGCTAAGCTTCTTTATTCCTTATTCACAGATATATACCAGAGTTTTAAGGATTTTCTTTTCAGAGATTATTTCTGTCCTAAAAAAAAGAAAAAAAAAAGATTCCTGTGAACAGCCCAGAGTAAATCAACATACTCTTTGGATTTTTGATTTGTAGCAATGAACTGCTTTGTGTAAATCAACCAATGATCCTCAAAGAAAGGTACCCTGAGGCTTTAAGGCAACTGAGACTCTTCTCAGAAACTGACTTCAAGTGAAGCAACCTGGTTGAAATATCATCTTCTCAGTTTGAGCAAGCTTTTCATTTTTAATTGCAAGTAGGAGCATTGGGCTAGAATATAAAAGACCTCTCAGTTCTATGCCAAAACCCCATGATACCACACATCAGCACCTTTTTCTATTTATCAATGAGTTAATTTACAGTTTTGGAGGGGAAATGTACAGCTGGATGTATGCCACAGTGTTCTGACGTAAAATAACCCCTGATAGCTCCCTTTGCCAGTGGTTGAACTCATGCTGCTCAGTTCATGATTAAGGTTCAACTTCAGCATGTTATGATGGTGGAGGTGGACATAAGTGAATGGTGGAGAGGATTACAGAGTAATTTCAAATGTTAACTTGTATAATTATATTTATATTTGTATACATGTTTAAAAAATCTTTATTTATTTTTTTTAAATATTTTGTTTCTGGTGAAAGTTTGGGAATTCTTGCTTCCACTGGAACCCAAATAAAGTTTTTGCTGTTGTGCATATTTTCTGTAAGATTTCATGCTGGGCAAATTATATCCACAGCAGTAGAGCATCAATGAGAGGCAGGGAAGCAAACAATTTAATCACAGAAAGAATTTAGAGCAGGTATATAACCTTGTGCATTTTTCATCCCACCAGCCTGAAGGTCATTATATCTCAACTGGGAAGAACAAAAGAAGAAACTCTGCTCTGTGAGGACAGACACACAGTTACAGAATCATTAAGACTGGGAAAAACCTCCTTGCTCATTGAGTCCAACCATTAAGCCAACATCACCAAAATCACCACTAAAAGGTGTCCCTGGTTGTCACGTCCACATGCATTTGAACATTTTCGGGCATGGTAATTCCAAGAATGATCCCGGCTAATTACCCCCAATCTTTCAGCTGCTCCAATTCAATGGTAGCAAATGTCAAGCTGTAAAAGCTTTTCTTGAGCAACTACTGCCAGGAAGGAGAAAGCAAACATAAAATCCCCCAAACAAAAGAAACAACCAGATTAAAAAAAAAAAAAACAAAACCAGAAACCCACTGGTTACCCCAGATTTTGGAAGACTAACTTCCTTTGTCCTGCTTTTGGAAAAAGTCTTAAATACCTTATATACAGATTTTCAGAAGCATATCTGTGACGAAGTTTATATCAAAGCACCAGTTCCTCAATGACTTTTTAGGAAGGGAAGTATGGAACCGTTTTTTTTCTTTCTTGTTGATAGTCAAGGATGCATGTTGTAACAGGTAATGGCATTACTCTCAAATATGTGGTTCAAATGGCCAAGACCTGCAATTCAGCATTGAAATACTCAGTTATTTTGTGTGAACAATCTTTTTTAAGCAATAAGGGATATTTTTCCTTTGAGAAGGAAAACTTAAAATGCATTACCAAAAGCCATATTTAAAAAAAGAGAAATTTTCCCTGTCAAAAGCCTGTATCAGCCACCTTATCAAAGAATTTGCAGAACCACAGATTTCAGGGTTTTTTTCCTATATGCCATATTGTGTATGGTTTATCCCATACACAATGTTGAAGTATATTTTGCAGTTTGTAATAACAAAATGAAAATCAAAGAAATAAGCTTCCTCCTGAAGCTTTTTTCAAACAGTAAATACATTTATTTATCAATCTGCAGTATCAGATATACCTACTCCCAGTGGACTCACTTAGTACCAGGAATTATTGCTGAACAGAAAGCTTATTTAATCTATTATGGGTCAGAATTTTTATCAAGCTGCTTAATTAGAGCTCTCTCCCTCCCTCTCCCTTCTTTTTTAACAGCTTAATGAGGAGTTTCATCATTCCTGCCAAGATGAGTCCGGTGTTTTCAAGCAGATGAGTGTGAAGTAAGTAAATATGCAATATGATGTAGCTTTCTTGTATTTTCCATTCAGAATTAGGGTCAAAAGTTACATTATTTAAATAATATTTCAGGGAATGGTTTAAAACTTTTAGTAAGGGCATGATAACACAGACATGTTCTTTTTTAAGCTAGAGCCTCCTAAAAGTTAAATTAGATGTTTAATAAAAATTAGTCATCTAGGCTCCTCATAAAACTTTCAGATGGTTTTATAAGAAATAAACACCATTTTTAGAGTGTCTTTCATCAGGAAACTACTTCCACATTCTAACATTTTAATTGAAGTTATTTGGTATCAAATGGGAAAGGGAATTGGGAATAGCATCTCAGTTGTTCCAAACAATGACCTCATTTGTTATATGGAAAACAGTCCTTGATGAAAATACATGAAGAAATAATAGGACTCTGTTAGGGTAAACAAGTAAGTCAGTAAGTTTGAAAACATTAGTCCCCTAATTAAAAAAAAAAATAAATACTGTCATGAATAGACTCCACCAAAATTACAGAAGTTTGAAAGATAGTAGTAACTGAAAAGGATCTAAGATCATGGAAAGTGTCACCTGTGATCTGTGAAATAACTGTGACTATTACTTGCAGCACAGTTTCTACCTCTGTAGCTGGGATTTGCTGAAGGTTTTGTGGGCCTTTATGGTGTGTAATCCTGCTCAACATTGTACCAAACAGTAAAAACTCAATTTTGCAGAGAAGGTTAAATTTCAAGGCTCTGGGAAGAAAAGCCAGTACAACTTCACCCTTGTACTGCAACAATCTACCTCAGCTGATGCTGCTGGAAGGTTTTCCTCCCCCAGATTTCAGCATTTCTGCACATTTCCAGTAGAGCATTTTTCTAAAAACCCCAGAAGACATAAATCCACAGAGGTCTATTTATTTTGTATTTTGGTGGGGTAACCCTATTGTTTGCTCATCGAGAATCTGTTCCCGAAGAATTCCTATCAACTACAAATACACAAGCAACGGGACAAGATCATGCTTTCAGTGAAATCAATACAAATATTATTATTGACTTCAACACCACCAACATTTTACTCATAGAAGGTTTTTACCTCAGAGTTTCGCATGAGCTTAAGAGAAATAGTTGTGAAAAAAATGGTAAAGGTAACAAACTTTGTAAAATAAAATCATTCACTACTTAAAACATCATGTATCTTAAGAGAACAAATATAAAGGATAAGTTAGAAGTATAACATCTGTAAACAAAGTGAAACAGTCTAAATATTTATTGTAAATAAATACAAATTTATTTATTATTCATTTACTTATTTATTGTAAGTAAATACTTTCAAGAAAATAGTAATAGAACTTTCAGATGAAATAGCCAAGGAATATAGGGTAAAAAAAAAAAAATGCATTATGCACATTTGGTTTCATGGATTATCTGTAAAAAAACAGGCTTCTAAAAGAGAAAACACAATGAGTCTTACATTTACATCATTGTTTTGTTGATTTTTTCTGGAAAGCACTGAGATGAAAGGCTTTTTAGAAAGGTGAAGAAAACCATGTCGCAACCACATACTCTCTTACAGGCAATCAGATATTGTTTATAAAAGTTTCTTTCTGCAGCTGTAAAAATATTGAGCTAAACTCCCAACCTTATTGAAACAGAGTCAAGAGATTATGAATAACCAATCTCTAAGGAATCAGCAAGCATACATGGGATTTCTCTTTGAACAATGATCTAATCTGTGCTTTTATTACTTACTATTGGTAAAATCCTGGCTCTGCTAGAGTCACACTGACAAAACAATGTGATTTTGCCCCTCTTTAATTATATTTCCCTTTCAAAATATACATGATCATTCTCAAGTTCTAGAGATGATAGAGTTTTGCTCATGTTCCCTAAATTATACTAGCCTGAATTAGTAGCAGTAAAATGTACCCTTCATTTATTTTTACTGAATCTGTAATAAAGGACCAGAACATTGGGGAGATAATTGTGATCCTCTCTTAAGGTAGAGCTACACTTTATTTCATGAAAAATACCCTTAACTTTCTGCAAATCAACATAATACAAAAAAGCTAGTGTTTTTTTATGGTCTTTATGAGATCTATTTTCTATATTCAGACTACCAAAGAGATACAGAAGAAGAATAAAATGATAAGATCTATACAAATACCTTTTATAATTGGGGTGAGCAGAGAGAAACCCCAAGGCGTCCCTTTCTGAGGGACATAAATAATTAAAAGTTTCCTACAGACCACAAAAGTAATTTTAAAATCTCTAAAATAAGTAAATCTCCCTGTCTGTCTCTTCATCAATCTATTACTCTCCCACAAAGACAAAATTTCTCACTGTCTACAGAGAATTTATTTGGTTTGAAAATTTATTACTCAGGTATCATTTGAAATGTCAAAAAGGTATTTATTCCTTAGCTATGTGTATGACTGTAAGTGCTTTAGAGAATATGAATATATGCTTTAAATATTCAGGATGTAGGTATCCGTGGATCAAATGAAGTCTTACCAGCAGCTGTGTTTTTTCACAGAGATGAAAATTTCCTGATAAATTCAAATTCTACAGCATTTTGACGTCTTTTTGAGATGAAGAGGTCCATAAAAGTGTAAGACAATCTCAGACCACTGGTCAGCCACAATGTGTTATATAAAGTCACCATCCTTATAGCAAATGTCTGTAAAAATAACGCAGGTCACATCAAAGTCTTCAGTAGTTAGTGACACTGTTTACTCCATTTCAGGTGCCAGGGTGGATCCAGTCCAGCCCAGGAAGAATGAACTGGCATAGATGGAATGACAGACATTAGGCATAAGTACTTTTTATATCAAGCCTTTGGCAAGTTACTTGTTGGAAAAATCTGTTCTCATGAACACAATCCAAAATCTGCAAGTTGTGCTACTAAGGCATATGATAACTTCTAATATCCAGGGATATGCTAATACATACCATCCTGGGATACACCAAACCATTGCCAGGATAATGGCTCATTCAGGATGCCAGTCAAGGTCCTTTTGACAGCCTTAGGGCATTTCAGTATAAAAGCAGCTGTAACTGGGTTGTTCAGAGCAGCAGATCTTTTATCTTCCCCCACCAACAGAAACTGTAAATAAACTTTGAATGAAAAGAGAATGGATGCATTTACCATTCTAGTTTTGTTTGTTGGTTTTTCTGTGGGTCTTTAAGGATTTTGTTAGTTTGTGCTTTTAATCTCTCCACATGTTGCACTTAGCAAAAAAGAAAATCTTCTTTACTATTATTTATATACCATGGACACCAGAAAAATAATAACAAACACACAAACACAAATATAGCAAATACAAACATAATAAAAAATAAAAAAACAAAACCAAAAACCAACCAAACAAAAAAGCCAAACAAACAAACAAACAAAGCCACACCAAAACAAACCCACGAAACAGAAAAGGCAGAAATAAGGCTTTATAGTTTGGGCTGTTTCAGAGCACTTAAGGAAGAAGGTTACTAGAGATGAAAACAACAGATTACATGCAATTAGTTGCCACACATGGAGAATTTTTTTATGAAATCTTAAGGTTGGTGAAGTGCTTTATTCAAAGTATTAGCAAGTTCTCAGTTATTAGATTATGTACCAGATAAACTGTTTAATGTGTGCTTAAAGGTTCAGGAAGTTTAATTTATAATAGTGAAACACTATTTATTTATTTATTTTAAAATAGAAGGTATAGAAACAATTAAAAAATGCACAAATACATTCTAAGAGAATGGATGGTCAATGAATTACATATTTTTAATAGAAAACTGATTATAAAATATTCACAGATGAGAAGGAATAGGTGGTCCTCCAGTACAACACAACTGATAAAATTTCAATCAGGTTCAAAAAAATTTTGGGAAAAAAGAAAAAAAAAGTAACCAGAAAACATAAAGCTACTGCAGGGGTTTTACCAGTACATTAACCAGCAATTAACCTTAATTAAATTTAATTAATATCATTTAATATTAATCAGATAATATTAGGTATTAAAGTAATATTTCTTCATATTAATTAGGATAAATTATTAAAATTTGAAATAGCTTAAAAGAATGCTAAGCTGATTTATTAATTATTTAAATATTTAGCATCAAAACTATATATTTTCCTAAAGTACCCAATAGTTCTGGGTCTCCTTTGAGCAACCTATATGATCCTCCTTCTATGACTCACCAGATGCATTAATATTTGATCAGAAGTTCAGTTGTGCAGTCATACAAGTTAACCAGCTACAGAGAAGCTGTTTTAGCCTCTGAACATATTCACTTGCATTCTGAAAGCATATGGTCTACCCAAACTGAGAAGTCACCTTTTTTTTAAGTCTAATTAAACTGATTGCAGGGACAGGCTAATGAGACTGGGATTAGGTTACCTCTTCTGAGTAATGTACTCCATAAAAAAAAATCAATTTACCTCACAATCAGCAGCACCTTTTGTATACAACCTTAGTATACACTTCACAAGGAATGTAGCTTGGAATATCTGCATAATGCAAATAAGGACCTTTAGGCGGTGAGTGGCTGAATGACCTTAACCAGGAGGTCTAGGGAGAAGCAAGGACCAGAACAACTTTCCCAAGTTTGACTCTAGCACCTCACTCCTTGGTAATTTTTCTTCTACTTAATTTGTTTGGATTGGCACGAAGGAGCACATAGGAGAAACTTTATTGTTCATGTGGTACGAGGTTTCAGAGTAGACGGCCTTTTTGACCTTGACAGCAAGGAATGTCAAGGGACCTATGAAAATACAGTGCAGGCTTAATACTAGAGCTTCTGTGTGTAGTTTTTAATACCCCTACACTCATCAGAAGGCAAAAAAAAATAGTAGTAAAAAAAAAAAATCAAGCGGTCACACAAAGAAAAGTTCCCCACATCAGTTCTATTGACCTTGTTCTTGCTTCTTGTCAGTTCCCCACATTATACAGTGAATTCTTCCATATATCTCTGGGAAATAGAAATCTTCACAGAAATACACCATGAAGGAGAAACACTTAATGGGCCACATTACAGCAAAATCTATTGATCTTCTTTCTTTTACTTGTAGGCATGATTGAGGGCTCAAGTAATTGAATTTTCTTCTTGTAGTCTGACATTTTATTTTCTATTTTTTTTCTTTATTCTTGAGACATGCTAAGAAAACAGAGACGACACTGAAGCAGGGACAGCCTAGGCAAGGTGAATAGTCTAGGCAAGGAGACCTGAACTTCTTCCATTTTCCTTTCTATTAATTTTGACTGTCGTTGGGACAAAAATTGGGCATCTCCACCTTCTGAGTCTTTCTGTGAAGTCAGAAAATGGAAAAAGCAATGATTTCTTTAAACTGGAATTTAATCCTGATGATCACATCACTCTTAGTCAATTTCCATAAAGCTTATAGAGTCAAATTTGCACTTAAGTCTTAGTGAAGTAAATGTAGACATCCAGCAGAAATTACATAAAGACAATTTTCTGTGACCAGCAGTCACCTAACATCCTGTTACAAAGACCTTAGGCCAGAAATCCCAGACAGTTTAATGAAGTCATTTTGGAAAATCACAATATTTCAGAGTATCTTATTCTCCTTGTAATCCATTGTCAGAGGACGTGATTGAAGGTCCAGAGATAGGTCAGTTATTAGCTTATCAAAAATCCCTTTCATCGCTGCTGAGGATTTATTATCAACCAAGAGACATGCAGCTGTCAGGATGTGGCCAGGGACACATGCAGTGCTGGGCTAGGCAGAATACAAATGATCATATAAGATCGATCAGATGATTTTTATAAGATCAATCAGGTGATTTGTCCTTGCACTTGTCTGTTTAGGGAGTGTATCTACAGCCTTTGATGATGCTACTGAAGTCTTTCTTGGTTTGTTTCCTTTTCTTGCTTTATCCTTCTCTAAATTTCAGGTCCCGAGACATAAAATTCATGGTCAATGTGAATCTTGCAAATCATTGTTCACAGATAAAAGAGTCTACAAAATCAGTAATGAGTAATTGAAATAATTTTGACACTCACAGAATCATACAATGTCCTGAACTGGAAGGGATCCACAAGAATAATCAAAGTCCAGCTCCTAGCCCTGCACAGGACCACAGGAATAGTGAATATATCTTATTTCTTCTGTCTCTCTTTTGCTTTCTTTTGCTTTCTTTTGCTTTCTATCCTTTCTATTTTCTTCCCTTTCTTCCTGTTCTCCTTCCTATTATGCAGTAGTTAGAGGCAATATCTATCAGTGAATAACACAACAAGGCTAGAGAGAAAATAAGAATTACCTTTAAAGACATCACTGAATTGTTTAGATAATTCAAGGATATAATAAGTTGGTTTGATTGCTGAGTGGTTTGGTTTGTTGTTTATTTTTTGCTTGTTTGTCTGCTTTTTCTGGAGTTTTATATGCTTCAGGACAAGCCTCTGAGCTTATGATGCCCTCAGGTATCTTAGTGAATTGTATTTGAAATAATCCAGGAGGAACTCTTTGTGAAATTCTTGCTGCAGTGGTCACTAGTGGGGATGGTAAAGGGGCATGTGTTATTGTCTGGACTACATTCTTCCAATCTCTTCAGAAGTCATTCTCTAGCAGAAAAGGAATTTGCATTAAACTAATAGCTTTGCTGTTGTTACTTTGGATTAATGATTTACTGATATAGGAACCAAAGGACTGGGGCAGACTTTTTCCATGAGCAATGTAAATCTTTGCAACAGATTGATGGAAAATTATCTTGCAAGCCTCTCTTTCACTTTTCATTTCAGTCCATAAATATAAATAATATGCTTGGCTAGAGAAATAAGAGGGTTTGTTTTTTGACAAAACACCAATTAATTTAAAAATTCTGTCTTTCTAAGGATTTTATTCAGGATCAGATGTTTTTCTGATTGGTTTGCTTTAATGAACCTGAAGAAAAAAAAAATGATGTATATCCAGTCACTTTTGTGTCCAGTTTATTAAACTTTTTCATTAGAAAAAGAGGAAAGAAAAGTATAACTTGATTTCTGTACTATCTCCAAACAGTCAAATTATGCAGAGGAACCTTGACACAGAAACCAATTTGTTTGGCCAACAATTCTACATCACTCTACCTCTCACAAAATACAACAAAAAGCTAATTTGTCATAGAGTACTGCAAATGAACTCTTTTATATAGAGGCTTTACTGTATTGGGAGATATAGTAATAGACCCCATTTCTTCTGTTACTTGCAGCCTTGTTAGCTCTTTTGAGCTTAACAGGACAAATTCTGTAACCTGGTTAAATTTNCATCTGATAAATCGTTTGTAAGGAAAATAACAATACAAAACTCAAATTTAACCACACTCCTAATCCAGAAGAGTACAAAAACAACAGAATTTAAAGTTAAACTCACACATGTGTGCTTTCAGGAGTTAGCAGCATGCTAGGGTAGCAGTTTGAATTTCATTTTTAAACATTTCCACAGGTAAATGGCACAGAAGATGTTACAGGATATTAGATATATTTAAATCAGAAACTGCTTCCTTTTAATTTTGGTGGAAAGACTTACGACAATATTGAAAATGAAATTGTATCCTCTTTATTTGTTTAATCCAAAAGCTAATAAAGGAACTAATTTCCTAAACTAATAAGACTGAGAGTAGATAAAGTCTTTTAACCCGTGAGCATATCTCTCTCCAGTAGAGGATGGGCGTGTTTTAGGGAAGGTCCTGATAAGAAGCTTTCTTAGTATGGTGAACCCTCTGTATCAGTCTCCAGATTTATAAGCCTTACTTTGCCGGTTAAGAGCATGTGTATGCACAAGGGCAATAGAGTGACATTGATTTCTTTAGGACCTCCTCTTCAAAATCAATGGAAAACTGTGTTTAAAAATTGAAGGTACGTTATGGTGTTAGAATGCAATATCTTATGACCTGATCCAAAAGACCCTTAGGTTAAGTTTCATCATCTGGAGTTTAGACAGCTAGCCAAAACAGCTATTTTAACTCCTCTCTGTGATCAATGTAGAGAAATAGGNAAATAATAGTGTAAAGTGACTGTAGATCAGAAAATGAATACTTTTTATGTTTCTCAGCAAAAGTGAATCATATAGCAGGTCTTCTGAGTCTCTTTCTTTTTCTTTCTTTCTTTCTTTCTTTCTTTCTTTC
>WBMY01007845.1:123690-136816 GCA_013397315.1 Donacobius atricapilla
GTGATTTATCCTTTATATCCAGTCTGAGAGTAGTGAGGGGAACAGTTAACCTTTTCCCCTCATTTTCTGTAAACACTTCAGTCTGCAAGTTGTTCTCTTTTCTCAGCTTCCCAGCAAGTGCTCAAATCCTCACAAAATCCAAATCTTTTTCTGTTTGTAAGTTTCCTTTTAAAGTATTTTTGCACACCAAAACCAATGCCAACATAAGCCAGAAGTACAAATGAAACATACAGTGAATCAAAAGTGGTCCTAAAAGTTATCTCTCAAGAAAGCCAAGGCAAATTCCCACTATCCAGTATCATCTATTACATAAAAATAGTGAATAAAGATCCAGTCAGGATTTCAGCCCTGGTACATTAACTTCAGTAGATAGAGACAGCAGAAAGTAGTCTCTGTCCTTAAGAGTTTGTAATCTAAGAATACAAGAAAACAATATCTGGAAGGAAAGGACAGGGGCACAAAAAACATTAAGGGTGAAATTCCAGTCTTAGTAAAAGAAATGGAAGTTTGTTTTCCAAAGACACAAGTTGCTCAGAGAAGCTATGACTGCCCTGTTTCTGGAAGTGTTTGAGGACAAGTTCAAGGCCTTACACCGGTGACTGAGGAGCCAACGAGAGGTGTCCCACTGGACCTTGTGCTCACCTACAGCAGGTGATGTGATGCTCCAAGGCAGCCTTGGCTGAAGTGACCATGGGATAGGTGGAGTTTCAGATCCTTGGGGCAGCGAGGAAGGTATGCAGCAAACTCACTGCCCTGGGCTTTAGGGAGCAGACTGTGGTATCTTCAAGGACCTTCTCAGTAGAGTCCCATGGGATAGAGCCCTGGAGGTAGAGCGGACCAAGAACGAGGCTGAATTTAAAGGGTCACCAACTCAAAGCCCAAGAGTAACGCAATCCTGGGCACTGCTGCAGATGTGTTGAAGTGACTGAGAGCTGCCCTGAGGAGACCACCTTGGTAGGTGATAGTAGATGAAAATCAACTTGAGCTGGCAGTGAGTGCTCACAGCCCAGAAAGCCAAAAGTATCCTGGGCAGCATCCAAAGGACTGTGGCCAGCAGTTCAAGGGACGGGGATTCTCCCCCCTCTACTCCTCTCATGAGAGAGCTGGAGAGGGGCTGTTCATCAGGAGCTGTAGTGACAAGACAGGAAGTACTGGGTAAAAACCAAAATACCAGAAATTTAGGTTAGTTATTCGGAATAAGTTCCTTGATGTGAGGGTGGTGAGGCCCTGGTATATGTTGCCCAGCGAGGAACCCTGGAAGTGTTCAAGACCAACTCAGATGGGGCTTGGAGCAACCTAATATAGGGAGAGGTGTTCCAGCACCTGTCCGGGGTGTTGGAACTAGATAATCTTTAAGGGTCCTTCCAGCTCAAACCATTCTGTGGTTCTACAAAACCAGTGTCTGACCTTGGAAGTACCCCTCAGATTTCAAAGCAATATAATTTTATACATAATTTAATATGACTTTTTGACTTCTGAACTAAGTACAGAGGGTAATTCTCTTGATACAATATAAAAAAAAAGTAAAAAATTAATAGCTATACTAAAAAAGCAAAACCACATACAGGAATTAGGTTACCAGCTCCAGAAATATATTTACTGATTCTCATCCCATATATATTTCTTGGTTGTAAGACTCCTAACTTGCTATGTTATTTAAATGAGAGGAGATGCGGGTATTTTTTAAGTAGCCTACCAGCACAAAGGAACAAAGATTTGTCAATTTGATCACCAGTCTCTTTCCCTTTCTTCATTGTCCTCCTATTATAAGGAAAAAATAGTGTCTTATCACTTCAGCAAATGGAGGAAAAAGCCCCCTTTCTTTCACTCTTTCAGCCTCCCCCCCACCATGCTGGGAAGAGGGCAGAATTTAGTAGCGTCCCTTTAAATTGTCTTTGATTCATGCACATAACTCTTCTCCCGGGTTTTAGTGCCATATTGTAATGTTAAAGTGTAAAACTCCGCATCTGCTGAGGCATTTGGCTGGAAAAACAAGTATGTCAATGGCTGTCCCTAGCTGCCATCACACATATGGATTTTCTGTGTTCAGCTCTGCCATCTGGTAGGTAGACCTAAATTCACTCCTCATTGAGTAAGGACTATCTACCATATCATACTTCATTCTATATGCTATACCTTTTCAGAGCCTTGTTTTATGAATCTTTATGTAGTGTTTGTGCGTCCCATATGTGTGAAAATGTTGAAAGTGTTGAGAAATATTGAGAAAACACTTTCGGTTATAGCCCAGCCAAACACACAAGCATATGCGTGTATGTGTGCACAGGCACACACACACCAACAGAGAACCTTCTCCAGGGGAAGAGCAATAAGGGATCCTACTTGAAGACTCAACGCTGTAAATGTAATTTCTAGTGCTGTTGATTAGAACTTGGAAATGAACATAACAATCTATAAACAGAAACTAGTGTCATTTGAGAAGGACCACTTAACAGTGTAATGAGGATGTGGGTAAATATCCTTGCCAGTCTCTTTTCCCTACTTGTGTCATCTTTGGTAGCAGCTTAATATGGTGACATTTCCTTCCCTCATTACTATTTTGTCACAGGAATAAAGCACTGGGGTTTTATGGCTTCTTACCAGAGCAGGTGCAGCTGTATTGGATTGACTTTTTCAATCCTTAAATGCCTTAACCATTTTTCCTTCTCCTTGCCAGGCTCTGCTTATGTCTTCTACTTGAGTATGTTTTTAGGATGAACTTCTGGGACAGTGAAAAATGCATCTTACCGAGAAGTTGAAAATGGAGAGTCTGCAAGATCTCTGTAGATTTCAGGAGGACTAGGTCAAGATTATTTTGTTTAAAGATCCAAAGATGGATTCAGATGAAATTAAATCTCTGCTGGTGCCAAGACTCATAAATTCCCAGGATTATTAAATAAATTTTTCTTTTTCATGTTTTAGGAAATTTTCTTTTTCATGTTTCATTGTGCTGGTTACTAGTTACAACTTTTGTAAAATATATGGTCATTCAGAGTCATCTGTGGAGCCTGAATTGCTCTTGTGTTGGGAACGTAGAGGTGACTGATGAAAATCTCTGGCAAGAGGGCAGAGAAAGGAGTGTAAAAGCCTCTGAACCTGAGAAACCTGTGTCTGATTAAAACAAATCTTCCATTGGTTTTAACATTTTCAAGGAAAGGCATTTGTCTGAGTTAGTTACTCTGTATAAGAAAGTAAATTAAAAGTGGTACCTAGCTCTTTAGTGTCACACACTTTCCATGGACTTCAGTTCCCGTGAATGAAGACTACGCTACGTGTAAACCATTCTTAGGTGGTTAGGGATTTGAAAAAGCTTTTGTATATATATGTACATATANGTTTGGATCTGTAGGCAGATGTAGAGAGTGTGTAAAGTTCTTAGCAGTGGGTGCCTGGGTAACTTTTAGCATCTTCAATGTACTTGAGACATCCATATCATTCTGGCACACGCGCCATGAAGCTCCTTCTGAAGTGCCAGGCAAGATAACCCAGGAAATACGACAGTACAGTAGGTGTTCCTTTTTTGGGCACTGAAAGGTCACCATTCCTGCTGCCTGCAGAAAATGACTCAGCCTTTTTAAGATCTCAACTTCTGATTAATTTTCTTTCTGTGACCAGTGACCTTCAAAAAAAAGCACAAAAATAACAGCACAAGGAGAAATTAATCATCAGGTCTTTTGAGCAAAATGTAAATGGGACTTTTAACCATAACTAGTGATTGGTTGCAAAAACTTTACAATGCTGTTTTAGGCGCGTTTACTGACCCAACAAATCAACACAGAATTGGCCAGTACAACTCAGGTTTACAGGGAGACACATGTTTCTTTGGAATGGCAACTGGAAACCAGGTAGGATTGTAGAGCGTCTCCAATGGCACTGAGCAGCCAAATCTCATCTTATTAAAACAATGGTGCAGAAGGCACCTTCAGAGAGCAATCCATCTGACCTGTCTAGGGCTTATTTCAGTAAGAAAGGAATCAAACTCTAAAAGCACCTTAATATTTTCACAGGTATCAAGTGGATAGCCTACCCTAAAGTGAAACCATTGCAATTTGGTGAGATGAATCTCATACTACAGGCTAACCTTGAACAACTGTGAGACACAAGAATAAAAAATCAAAAAAAAAAAAAAAAAAAAAAAAAAACAGCCAAATGNAAAAAAGAACCGGCCAGATGTCAAGGAAATATGTCTCATCTGTGTGTTCTAATGAAGTAAGTACAGACGTGCCAAAAGAAATGATGGACATAATTGAGGTTTGAATTGAAAAAAAAAAAAAAAAAAAATGGATGCATTAATGTCTTTGAGGTTATAATGCAAGGGAAAATCATCTGTAAGTGTGAATGAGACAGAAAAATGGCTTTATAGATCTTTTGGCTCTATTCTATTTTCCTTTATATGATAGCTTTTTTTCTTTCTTTCTCTTTTGCTCACCCCCCTCAGGCACCTTGCTTGATCTCTTACATCACATACGTGGCTCTTCATTGCTTCCCTTATTTACATTTATTTATCTTCTGGAGACTGCATCACTACACAATCAAACAAAATTATTGAACCTTGAAACAGTTCTAGATTGCAAAGATGACACCATAGTAAATTCACATTTGAAATAAAACCTAATCAAATATTATGAGAGGATATGTATCAAATCAACCTCCCAAGAGTGTTTGCATTATAAACTTAATTTTTCAAGACTGTGTTTGCATAAACGTCCAGCCAAGTTCACCTCCAGAGCAACTCGTGCCAAAGTCAACTGAGTTATGTTAAGAATCAACTGGAGTCTATTTATGCACTACAGGATAGTTTAATTTATCTATTATCTTTATCTTTTATACCATTAGAGGTAGCAAAAGACTGCAGATAAGACCTCTTTGTAGGATTAGATGAAACTAAGTATTGAAACTTCATCTATTTTTTTTTTATTTGCAAATAAAAATATCCAAGTAAGTACAACAAATGAAATAAGACTGTGAAAAATATTTACATTTTGGAGGCATATTTTATTGGTTTTGGTTATATTTCTGCCCAAAGAAATCAATGAATTAAACAACCAATCAATCCATTGCTCATCAGACTAGAAACTGAAAAATGTGCCTTTAATCTCACCTATAATTAAGAGCTGACATGACAGGAAAATCAAAAAATCAGATCTTGTATTCCTCATCCTCACTATCTGTTTTAACAAAAGAGTGAAACTTGAGTTTTGTCCTTGAATTTACTCTTAGCAACTTTTTCCTTATTCTGAACCTCCTGAAATCAGTTTATGGACTTCAGCTCATCACAATATTGTGTTGCAGGATCTGCAGGTGCCACAGAAAAGCAAACAGTCTCAAAAAGTTAATGAAAAAGACATTAATTTATCTAGTTCTTGGATGCACCTTGTCACTGAGTCTTCAGGTCTCATTTATGAAATGAAAGGAGTAAAAGTAGTTCTGCCTTACACATGGGTTCTGGTATTGAAATTCTATTCAGGTCTTTAAAGTCTAAAGACTCTAGGAAAAAAAAAATTACATACACTAAAAAAAAACCAAAACCAAACCAAAAAGAAAAACAAAACCAAAACCAGCCCAAATAAACAAAACCAAACAAAAATATCCCCACCAAAGCCCCAGTAGAACATTTTCACTTACAATTTTGTTATGTTTTTTACCTGAAAATATTTGAGTTGATAGGTCATATATCACATCACACAGAGGGGTTACCATCAGTGCTGTCTTCTCCCAGTGGAGGGTGAGCGTCCATGGATAAAGGAGAAAGATATCCAAAAAGGTTAACAACTTCTGCAACCATGCTAGCAACAGCTCAAGCAGCTTCTGAGTGAACAAATAGCCTTGGGAGCTAGCATTCTAATATTTAAAAAGCTTGGTATCATCATTATTTCCAGTTAAAATATTGGTCTTCCTGAGACGGCTCTCAATAACCCAGTTTGATCTCATAGCTGACCCTGGTTTGAGCAGGAGGTAGAACTGCAAGACCTCTTGATGTTCCTTCCAACTGAAATGACCCTGTTACATTTCCATCCTATGTTACAAGAAAATGCACACCAAAACCCTAACAAGTCAGCAGCTGTAAGAATTGTGTATGAGCCAGAGAGACACAAGAGAAGAGAAAATCTATGCATAGTAAAAATCAAGAGGTAGAAGGTGTGTCCTTGGGATCCCAGCACAGTACCATAATAGGATGGGACTGAAACTGGCTTGTAGAAGTTCCTGAGGGAACCTCATCATCTACTTAAGAATATTTTTGATTTTGACTGACTGTGATTATCTTCCAGCCCTTATAAATTTGTTACTACATAAGGAGATGTACATGTAGGTACTGCAGTTGAACTGCACAGGAGCTGCGATGAACACTTGAAGAACTGATTGCTGTTTTTCCTCCTCTTCCTCCCTGAAAACCTCATATGACTTAAACAAGTTTTGTCTGCTTTATCTGTTTTATGAGCTGAGAAGAAGAAAGGATAAAATGTATCACAAATACAACAGCATCTTCAGAGACAGAATATCCTTCAAAACCTACCACAAAAAAAAAACAAAACAACAAACTCCTCTGACTATGACATCCAGCCTGTTAAAAGCATTTCAACTTAAAACCAAACTTCTCCTCCAGAAGGATGAGGGGTTGGGTCTCAGACAAGCAGAGGAGACAGGAGCAGGATGAACAGCTGGGGTAAAAATCAGGTCTGAAGGAAATAATAGAATTATGGGATGTTGGGAGGGATCTTAAAAATTGTCTTGTTCCAACCCTCTACTGCCATGGCCAGGGGCACCTTCCACTAGACCAGGTTGGTTCACGTCCTATTCTGCCTGGCCTTGAACACTTTCAAGAAATGGAGGAACCACAGCTGCTCTGGGAAACTGTGCCAGTGCCTCACCACCCTCACACTAGGGAATTTCTTCCTAATATTTGATCTACATATCTCCTCTTTTAGCTTAAAACCATGTCCCTCTCGCCTGAAGTGTGTTAGGGAAGGTTTAGGTTGGATATTGGAGAAAGGTTCTTCACACAGAGGGTGGCTGGGCACTGGAACAGATTCCCCAGGGTAGTAGTCACAGCCCCAAACCTGACAGAATTCAAGCAGCATTTGGACAATGCTCTCAGGGACACAGTCTGACCCTTGAGGGTGGTTCTGTTCAGGGTTAAGGGTTGGACTGGATAATCCTGTGGCTCCCTTCCAACTCAGCATATTCTGTGATTCTGTGTTTGCATCACTATCTGCCCATGCAAGTGGTTTGTTGCTCCCATATTATGTGAAACACTTTTCCCCTTTTTCCATCTTCAGCCCTGTACACACATAATTGTCTTCACAAATGCTGCTGAGGTTTATGAACTTTCAGGTGCAGTCAGAGGAGACATTTCCCAACTGTACCATACCCCCAGCAGTGTGCTGCGCAGATAGTTGTCTGTTTTGTCTACACTCATACACAGAGCCTTGACTCATTGATAAAATATTTGCAAGTGTTCAGCATGCCAGTACATAATACCATGTCTGTGCTGGGCTGTCATTTCTCTTGTTTAATTAAAGCAGGGGCAAGCCAACATCCAGAATATTTTGAGTTGCGTAGACAGATGTTGCGTATGACCTAAAAGAGGCAGTTTGAACACAGACACGCAGATCCTTCACATCTGTCTTGATGTATTACATGATTATAAATTTGTAGACGTAAATAATGAGGAGATATGTTTCAGCATTCAGGCTTTTAAAATATCTGCATAGCCATTTACTCACTTCTTGTAGAAGCCATTCCTAGAAAATCACGAGGAGAAGATTTAAGTAGACAGTGACTCTCTAAGCAAACATAGGCTGCCACAGACTCACTTCAGAGGAGAGAAGAGCATTGTAGAGAGTGAATCACTTGTGAATCATCACTGTGAACTTTTCCAGGAATCCCAGTTCGGGCATTGCAATGTGATCTTCAGAGCATAGGTTTTATGTGCATACAATTGTCATAAATAAATCATAGGAAAATGTAACAAGAAAAAATGTAGCCCAGTGTAAAGCAAATGTCTATATAGAACGTCAGTGGAACTTAATAATTGAATTCAGTGAAGGTCTGTGTAAGAAAAAGCCAGTGATCTCTGTGCTCTGTACTATGGGACTTGAAGAATCATGTGAGTTTATTGCAAGTTAATACACTATTCAAATTCAATAATGCATATGTCATTGATAACAACACTTCAAGATCCAATTAAATAAATAAATACAGTTCATTACCTGCTTGCTGCTAGGATGCAAGTTGCCCTGAGATCAAGAGTAGGTGCAGATATTCAACCCTTCTCAAGGTCTTTCAGAAAGAAACATGATGCATGAGGGTGTACATTTTACTGGATTTGAAGGCTGTAGGGATTGTTGAGGTTCCAGCACTGGAGAAGAAGGATTGGGCAAAGTGGGTTGTATTTTTGTTACTGACGTTGACTTTTCTAATCCAGTCCTAAAGACAGATTTTCAGAAATCCTTATCTCGAGCTAGGTTTTCAGAAACAAAGGAGTTCCCAGTCCATGTAAAATTAAACTGCTGTGAAAATCTACTCTAGTGACATGAACCATTTTTTTTCTTTTAAATATAATAAGAGCACCCTGATGCAACTTCTAAAAGAAAGAAGAATAAATTCCTACCTTCCTTATTTATTTCTAGGGAACGTAGACTAAGCCTTTGTTCAGGGAGTACTCCATGGGTTAGCGTCTGACTTAGGTACTCAAGATATTTGGCTGCTGTTAACAGTATAGGGAAGGCTTGTCTCTTTTGACAAATTTCTTGCTTAAAAGAAGCATAATTCAAAATGTGCAACTAGTAAATGAAGTCCTCTCTCAATCTTGTTGTTGAGTCCCCAAGATAAATTGGTGTCTGATAATAGTGTCTGTCCAATTTGAAGTACAAACTATTGAAAACCAAATATACTGAAATTAGTATGACAAAAATGGTATCACATCATTCTCCACTAATCTGTGTCCTTTGACATAAAAAGCTCTCTCCATTCATTTTGGTGGGCAAAAAAACAGTAACATCTCACAAATTATTTCTGTGCCACACACCAAAGAAAAGGCACTCATAGGATTATGGAAAAAAACCCCCTCTTTTCTAGCATCATTGATACAATTAAATTGTTGTTTCCAATTCTGCAATTACATGATAACAAAATGTTAAATTTGAAATACATTAAAGGCAAGATTATGTGGTTTGAACAGAGGCATCTACTGAGATGACCTAAGAAGTCTGGGACATCAAAATGGGAATGACAAAATATGATATACAATTTATATGAAATCTAAAGTCTTCTAGAGTGTTGCCTGGAGACCTAGCTACTAGTAATCTCTCCAGACATTGAAAATAAGACTAATATATGAGAAAGAGTATGTAAGGCAAGCAATAAACATAAAAGAAAGCTCAGGAGTTGTCAAGCTCTGATTTGGCTATTCTGTCTTTATCTGAATTTAAGGAAAAGATATTGTGAGGAATAGCTTGGGGATGTTCTTTTAGTTATTCATTATCTTCTAATTTACTATTCGTGCTTTCACGTACACATATTTCGACTTTTCTCTGCATCATAACAGAAAACCCTTTCGGCAATGACAAAGGGAAAGAGAAAAGAAATCACTTTTAGGCAAGAAAGAGAAAGAAGGTCTGACTTTGGATAACCTAAGCCTGTCTGTTTGTCCGTCACTTAACCAGTTTATTTGTCAGTCTGTCTTTGCAAAATGCCGCTGATACAAAAAAAAAATCCCAATGTACACATACTTCAGCAGTAGGTTTGTCTTCAAAGGCAGGCATAATCCTTTCAACTTTGGAACTGAAAGTAACCTCTAATTGCAATTAAGTGTTGCCACAGTAGCGGATCATTTTAAATACTCTCGGAACAGTATTTTGAAGTATTTTATGTTTTATATCTTGAAAGACTATAAAATCCTATTTGACTTCAGAGCTTACTAAGGATAAGAATATGCTGCAGAAGTTCTGAGATCTAGTACTGACCTTAGAAAAGTCATCTCATCTCTCCATGCCTTGGTTACCCATCTAGAAAATAGAAAGGACAGCGTAATGTTGACTTTCTGGGCAGGGACGATGTCCTGCTTAGTGTCTATATCACCCACAAGTGCAAGGCCACAACTCCTTCTGCAGTTTCAGTGAGTCAGTGTGGATTAAGAAACATAAAATTAATCAAAAAGATACTATGAATAATCCCATTATATTTTCAATTTCTTAAGAGGATCTCAGTTTTCTTTCCCGTTTAGTTGTTTTAGCTATGTTCTGCCTTCAGCAGTAACTTTTTTCTTCTTCATTTGTTGCTGTCAGGAGAAGTGCAATACAAGGTTAAGCAATATGTGTAAGAATGTTTTTTGTGTCCCGTTACAAGTCAACTATATTCTCAGATGAATCTGGTGAATACTTTCCTTTCATGGTTTATAAATTTCTTCAAATCTTATGGAGCCTTCAGAACTCCCCAAACTTGTTCTAATTCAGGTTTAAATTCTCATGTTCTTTAAAGTTCAATAACAGAGCAAGTGACAGAACAACACAATGAGGTCCATGAGTACCATTGATTTCCTTTGACATATGGAAGTTTTGTTGTGAACTCTATAGAAAAAGGCAAATATGTACATCTATGCCTCATGGTCTCACAGAAAGGAACTACTGCTTTGAGAAAGTTTGTAAATACTTAAAAACACCCAAACTCCTGCATTGAGTTCAGTCATTTCTGATTGAAGTTAAGAGCTTAAGGCTGATATTTAGTAATAAACCCCAATAGTGCAATGCTACCTTAGAGTCTAGGTATGGAGAAGGTGCCCACCGATATTGTTCTCTAAATTCACTGCTATGGGCTACTGATATTGCATGAAACGTGGGCTCCTCTCCTCTCCTCTCCTCTCCNTCAGAAAGGCTACCATGAGATCCGAGAGATTCGGCAGTTCCACTTCACCAGCTGGCCCGACCACGGTGTGCCCTGCTACGCCACGGGGCTGCTGGGCTTCGTCCGCCAGGTGAAGTTCCTCAACCCCCCCGAGGCGGGACCCATCGTGGTCCACTGCAGGTAGGCCAGCTCTCCACCTCAGCCCCTCCTCCAGCAGCTCCTCTCCTCTCCTCCTCTCTCCTCCTCTCTCCTCTCCTCTCCTCTCCTCCTCTCTCCTCCATTTTCCTGTGCAATCATGGGTGATCATCTTCTTTTTCAAAACTAAATTTGTCATACAATTAGACAAATCCTAATGTCAGCTTTGAGGCAAAGAAAATCACATTAAATATAAGATTTGTTATACTAGATTTTGAATTTCTGGGTCCATATAAAAACCTGATAAAACATTAAGAAAATAGGGAAAAATATACTGAATTTGTCACATTCCCCTGTTAAAATCCAGTGTGTTGCAAAGGGAGAGAGTCCACTTTTGGGAACTGCTCTGATATTTTCTCAGGCAGATAGGCTGTTGAGCTTTGCTTGTGGTGACACTAAAAGTTTAAAAACATGAGTGCACAAACAATTCTTTTTTAATATAACAGCAAACAGATAATTGAAGAGGATGAACACAGGCAACAAATATGCTGTTTGTTCATACGTTTCTCATTCCCATTCTAAGCTTATCTGCAAAGTCTCTCGAGTTGAACCTTGTATGTACCTACACTTTTTCCCTTGGAATGATTTGTCAGTTGACAGCCTTCCAGCCCTTTTCCTCTTCCTTAGTACCATGCCTCCATAGCCAGGCAGTGATCGGCATCTGCTCACGAAACTCCAGAGCCCACAGCCATTATGCTTCACTCAAACACAGTCAGGGACCGCATGCCAGAGCACAGGAACAGCCAAGTGGCAAGGTGACAAATAATGTTGCCCCCATGGAAAAGGATAAATGAGCAGAATCTTATTCTTCTCTTTCTGCCAGTTCCAGGGGTGAAGCCAACTGACAGCAAACTTGGCATGTATCTGTCAACAGGAACACATCTGCAGCAGTGCCAAGCTTTAGAGCCATCACGCCTGCCATTTCCTAGATGTTAACTGTGCTGCAGAAATACGGACAGGCCAGGACTTGGGCCACAGTCTGGTACTATATAATTTCAAGGAAGATTCTGAAACATAGGAACCCTGCAATAAAATGAACTTAATAAAATCTATGTACTCATTTGGTACAAGGCTGCTGAGCACCCTCAGGTAAAGCAGAGGAAACTCAATTCTGGATTTAATCCACCTAATTTTGAAGTTATTACAGGAATTAAAAGGCACCTGAAGATCACTCTGCAGTTAGGACATATAAATATATTAGGAAGGTGTCTCAGACCTCCTGAATCACACTGCTCCCCTCCTTCTCTACCCATGCAACATCAGGGGTTTGAGTTGCTTTTCTGACAGAAAACAACATGTTATCATTGCTCTGCTGATTACACAGCTACTTGTAACAGGCAGTTTGTTGCAGTTCACTTGGCATATTTATTAATTTCGATCTTTAACTCTCAATAGTATCTAGGTAGCTAATTCAACTCACTTCAAGAGGCTTGTCCAAGGTTACTGAGACACTTCATGGCACATCTACTAAAGTGCTGAGATTTTGTCTGTTTGCCTGATTCACAAATAGTGCTTCCAGTATGCTCTTCTTTTAGGTTGCCTTCCTAAAGTTAAGATAAATAATATCCACCAGATCAGTGTGTATCCAGTTTATACATTGCCTGAGATCTTCCTCTTCCACAGAAGGTAAGTCCTCTTTTTTCCACACCTTTTCTCTGATATCAAGACTCCTGAGAGAAAATTTTAGCAGTAGGAATTAAAGGGAAGAGGGAATTAAATGTCTCAGTCTTTACCATGTCCTTCTTTTCTACTTTTCCTGCCCCATTTAGCAGTGAGCCCATATTTTGCCTCAGCTTCCCCTTGAGAATGATGCGCCCATAGTATCCTTTATGGCTGTACATGTCCTTTACCAGATTTGACTTCAGATGGGCTTTGGCTTTTCTAACTCTATCCCTGCACACTCAGACACTATCTCAGTATTTCTCTTGTGTGAGTTGACCTTTTTTAGCTACAAACTTCTACACTTTCCATTTTACTTTTGAGGTTGTTCATCCTCAAGGGTCTTTCATGTTGGTTGGGATGGAGCATTCTAGCATTCTCTAAACTGGAGAGGGTTATCTTTTAAAAACAGATGTCCTTCCTGGGCCTTTTT
>WBMY01007845.1:153256-170752 GCA_013397315.1 Donacobius atricapilla
AAAAAAAACCAAAAAACCAAACCAAAACAGAAAAACCCCTTAATTTTTCAAGTTCTGTATCAGATGAGGAATGGATATAAAGTCCACTTTTGCACATCTTAGCGTGTTTGACTCTTCCAAGCACTAGTAGCCATTTTTCAGCTCCCATGACCTTTTTACAAGGTTACCTTCACAAGTAGATAGGTTTGTTGTGAATTCTTAGTGTACGGTACAGTATGTACACAGTGGTATTTGTAATTAATTCCAAAGGTATTTATAAAGAATCTAGTGATATGTCCTGCATCTCAGAGCAATATGCTCTANTTAACTATTACATAAATTGATTTTATAAACTGAAATACTTTCTAAATGTGAATATAGAAGGTTTTCTCATATAATGGTCCAGGAATATTTAGCAGACACCATTAACTGTTATGAATTTATGGATATTTCCATATTCTATTTCTACAGTTATGTTGCTGGGGTATTGAAGAGAGAAAAATCCTAATTAAAAGTAATCTAAATTGGTTAAGAAATGCAAGAGAAAATCTAAATAAATCCCAGGATGGCCTGAACTATGTAATGAATAAAAATAGGGGGTTTTTAATAGGCACATAAGAGATTAATAGAAATGTCTCAAGTGATCTTTGGGCTTGCAGGTCATGGAAGCTAGTAGTGGTGTTGCCTACACAGCTAATGCACATGTGAGACTGGTATACATAAATAAATGTGCATTTCTGTGTTAATGCGCAACATCCCACCCAGAATCCTCCATGCAAGGGAAAAAAATGTAGAAGAAAATCAGGAAAGCACTGCTCATTTTCATCAAGTCAAAAAAAAGACATGGCAGGGGAAGGATTTTCAGAAAATGGCAGAAATATGTTAGCTGGATGTCAGGTAATAACTAACAGGACAGAATACATTTGGTCCACACTGGGTAGATACATTTTACACAACCTCGCCCACATTAAAGCTGACACCTGATCTAAACTGGTAATCCAAGTCTGAGGTAACCTCTCCCACGAAGATCTACAATTTGACAAAGGGAATACTACTATATACTTCCAGAGTCTAAAACTCAGTGAGAGTAATTATAGAATCTTAGAATCACTGAATGGTTTGGGTTGAAAGTGACCTTAAAGATTTTCTTGTTTCAACCCCTATGCCATGGGCTGGGATGACTTCCACTAAACCAGGTTGCTCAGAGCCCCATCCAGCCTGGACTTGAACACTTCCAGGGATGGGGCACTGTCTCACGACCTCCATAGTAAATAACATTTTTCTAGTCAAAACTAAACCTACTACTGGTCTGATTAAGTGAATGCAACCTAAAAAGATTTTTTAAAGGGTACTGAATATACACTCTGAGTAGAAGTGTTTTAAGCTCAGCAGGTAGCTCAGCCCCACATGCCCCTCCTTGCACACTTCACCTTGTGAGTGCCAGAGAAAATTAGAAGGGTAAAACTGAGAAAACCTGTGGGTTGAGATAAAGGCAGTTCAATGGGAAAAGCAAAAGCCACAAGTACAAACAAAGCAAAACCAGGAATTCACAAACTCAATTCCATGGGCAGGCAGGTGTTCAGCCATCCACAGGAGAGCAGTCTCTATGACATGCAATGGTTACTCAGGAAAACAAACACCATCATCCAACTGTCCCCTAAATTCTTTTCCCCCCAGCTTTATGTGATGAGCATGACACTGTAGGGTGTGGAATATCCCTGTGGTCAGTTGGGGTCAGCTGTCCCAGCTGTGTCCTATTCCAGCTTCTGGCACACTCTCAGACCTCTCACTGGTGGAATGAGGTGAGAGGTAGAAAAGGCCTTGACTTATAGACTTTACTTAGGGACAACTAAAAACATCACTGTGTTATGTGCATTTTTCTCATACTAAACCCAAAACACAGCACTGTACCAGCTACTGGGAATAAAATTAACTCTATCCCAGCTGAAACCAGCACAAGAAGTATTAGAATTTATGTAGGTATTCCACAAGAGAAAAAAAGCTCACCAGAATTTATTAGTCATGTAATTTATTAGTTGTTAATTACTTGCTTCTCTTTATTAACATATTACACCTCAGAGAATAACTCTAAGGTAGGTAAATTAAACTAGACTTCCTTTGCTGATGTGTAATTTGCAACACAAAGAATGTAAATAATGAGCAGAGATGGGAATGGAAGTTAGTGCCCTGACAATGATAATTTTATCCCAGTATTGCCTTTGGGGTTTAAATATGTGCAACAGGATTCACAGCAGGAAAGCAGAAGCTGGAGGTAATATATCAGAAACAAGAGTGCAGAAACAATCTGAACAGAACAAGATACGGTCATAAAGAAAAAGGAAAACTTCTGTATATCTTTAAAGAAGGAAGGGCAAATGACCTAGCAAACCCTCTTTAGGAATGTCCTAGAGGTATCAGCAGCAACATGAGAGAAGGATCCACACTAATAGGCTGGTGCTGTGGCAGAGACACACTCCCACTCAAGTTACATGCCTTAAATCAGAGGGCAATTTCTGCTGGTCAAGAAAGAGAAATATTCTCTCAGAAAGAATGGCCTGAGAGCTGGTGAGTAGAGTCCATTTGCATTTTGCCTCTACTGGGATGTTTCACTGCAATTCCTGTGTTCAGGTTTACCACAGTCATGGTCCATAATAAAAATGGAATGGATAATTTTTATACATATGGTACACATTTAATATTTATTCCTGTTAACGTCACTGCCTCTACAGATTTTGCATCATTCTGGGCCCACTGTCACCCTGACACTGCCCTAAACATGAAGGAGAGCATTCAGGGATTAAGATGACCACAGTAATAGTGAAGACTATATTAGAGATTTGAGATTCAACAGTAATATAATAAAATTGACATATGGTTGTGATTCAAGATAGAACTGATCCAGGCCTGTCCAGCCTATGCGAAGCTTTCCATTGACCCCAGTGGACACTGAACTGAATGTTATGACTTCAAATAATTGTTTCTTTTATGCAAATCACAAAGCCTAGATGCTTTATCCAGTTGGTCTTGAGTTTTATACTAGTCAGTGAGAAAGGAGTAGTTTTGATCAGGTAAAAACAGTATTGAAGTGGATAAAGTCATGAGTATAATTAATATTATTTGTAAATGTAAATAAGAACATCTTTATGTCAAGAAAGGCTTTTTCAGATTTTTGTCTGCAAACAAGAATTATTGAAGAAAAAAAAAAACAAACCTGAAACAAATGCATAGTCAAATTGTCCAGATTTCCTGAGGGGAAAAATAAATAAAAAAACCCTTACTGGTTTTCTGTTTCCAAAATACCTGTTACTTTATGAACTGCAATCAAGCATTTTTGGAACTTTAATTTGAGTAGGTGAGGTATAAGCTAAGATATCTTCTTAAAAAAAATGGAATAATGGTGCAAAAGCATCTGATAAAACTAATTTACCTGGCACTGAGAAATGTATGCCTGTTGAGAAAATCTCACTCTTAAATTGAAGAAGTGGTATATGTTTGTATGCTTCCTGAATAATATTAAAGATTATCAGTTAGAAAGGAAGAGTCTTTGCAAGGTTTAAATAACATAAACCAGGATTTCATGGGCATGAGCAATGATATGGCAGCAAAAGGTGAATGAACACAGTTCAGCGTGAAGCACAATACATCATTTTCAAACTTTTATAACATAGGCATTTAATAAATACATGCACATGGTGCTTTTCTGAAAAGAAAATACTCTTTCTTTGTGGGAATACACAGACTTGGTATTAAGACACTTTCTAAGTTATCAGGATTGTATATAGTGTTTGACATTGACTGAAAGACTCCACTGAGTCCACTGATTTACTCCAGAACAATATAATTTATTTTTTTAGAAGCTCTAGTGTACAACACAGCTACAGAAGTTAATAACAAAAACCAGAAGAGATAGAAAGGAGAACTGAGAGGAATGTATAAGGAAAATATAAGTCAATTTCATTTGAAATCTGGAAAGAAAAATATTTGGTAAGAAAGAAAAAAAATATAGAAAGGTTGATTCAAAAATCAAAGACCTCTTCTAGCTAATTGCTAATGAATCATTTAGACATATATCTGGTAAATGTCATGTTTTAACTAGAGGGATGGTCCAGTGATGTCCAAAACATATTTCAGTGCTTCTTTGTACTGGGATTAGTGTCTGCCAAAGTGTGGGTTGTTTTTGTTGGGTTTTTTTTTTTGTTTTTTTTTTTTTTTTTTAAGGAGGAGCTGAGTTCAGGACAAAAAACTTCAGAAAAAATAAAAATCGGGAGACAATGTGGAGTTAAGTTGTGAAAAACATGGAGCAAGAGGGAAAAAATATTAAAAAAATATAACAGAAGCACCCAGGTCAGATGAAACCTTTAAAAACAAAAAATATGAAAAGTTGGTGCATTACCCTAAATCTGCTGGAAATTCTTCAGAGATTTACCATGACCACTGATGAAAATAAAGTCCAAACTTATCCCAGCAACTTCTGAATAGCCCAGCTAGAGACTGAGAGAAGTAAGGAAGTCTATCAATACATTTCATCCAAGCAGTCTGGATTTTCCCTCTGGTACTCATTTTATGTGCCTGTCTCTTTATCTGTTTTTGTGTCTGAAAACCAGAAAATTAAAACCGAACAAGATCTAAACCCACTTTTCTTTCTGCCTTTTTTTTTTTCCTCTAGAATATATTCCTTCTATTTATTCCCTAACTTTATTTTGGAAGAAAAGAAAGACCAATCCTATGATTTTATGTAACATTTATCGCCATTATGAATTCTCGCTCTACTGTTTTCTGTAATTCATCTATCCTTGGTCTGAGAAGTGTGCTATTTCCCTAAAGAAAAAGTAGCACAGCCTCATAAATCTCATTGTTTACAGATTCCCAGACCTTACACTAATACTGCTTTAGCCTATTTTAATAATAATCAAAATTTAGAAGTAAAAGGGATAAAGCTTGACCAAATTATTGTTTTCTTTCATATTTCAAGATGTCAACACAATGGCAAAATGACATTTTCAGAATTGAGAAAATACTGGGGGAAAGTGCTTAATAAGTTGTCATGGTTTATTTTGATTAATTAACCAAAACATATATATTAAAAAAAAAGTTTGACAAAAGCCAGAAAACATTAAGAAAAAGTAACTAACACTCTTTTTTTCTGTACTGCAGAAAAAAGCTGCAGAAGTGGAGCTATTAATGATAGCAACATGATGGCAAGGACTATTTTCTGTCACTGTGTTCATTGTCTGCCATAAGTGGCAAGATGTAAATTTCTTGATTCCTGCGGAATTGTTTTCCTCTGTTATTTTCTATCTTTTTTTATTCTGTGAATAGATCCACCCCTTGTTTCTCTTGTCTGTCACTCACAACTTCCCCATGCCCACTTTCAAGAGCATAAGTAGGAACCCCTTGGAAACATTTATACAGAAAGGTGAATAATACTTTTGGAAACATGCGGCTGGTAATGTTGTCTTAGCTTTTACTTTAGTTTTTTGTTTTGTTTTTCTAAAACATCTGAGAATATAATCTCATGTGAAGCTGAGAACAGAGTCGCTTAAGATGCAATTCATTTTGACTCATTCTTCCCGGAAACATTAAATTATCTAAGGTGAGTTGAAGTACTCTGTAGTGATGCAAAGGTTCAGTAGGTGATAGAGACATCAGGAATTTCCATATCACTGCACCAATATAGGTAGAGGTCTGTGGCTGAGCTTATTAGCATTCTGGCCTTACCTGCACAAAACAGAACCAAGAAATGGACCGTTCCTCCCGATCTGTACTTCCAGATTATTCTCCAGAGCTTCCTCAGTGCACCGCCCCAAATGTTATGTGCTCCTTTCTGCATGAAGCTGCAGAGTGGAAAGATCTTTTCCCCTGTGTGGTAGAGAGATTTAAGCTCAGTCTCCAGAATCAAAAGCAGCCCAATTCTGGTACAAAGCAGATCTCTACTGAAATGTCAATATTTACACCAGTCTGTAATTTATTTCTTTGATATACTTAGCAAGGTTTCCTGAGAACATAGAGGCTATTGTATGTACATTTAGAATTTCTACTTCCTCCTCCCTCAATTTTCTTCAATGCTGCCTCTGATGTTTTCTTGTATCCACTCGCTGCTTGTATTCATGAATTCATACACACTTATTTATATACTTACTTATTTTTGGTATTCTTAGAAAAAGTCTGAGTTTTATTAAAAATAAATCCTAGGCTGTTATTTTGTTACTCTCAGCCTGAAAAAGGTTCAAGAGCAGCTTTTGCTCTGCCTTTGATGGTACTATCCATTCTCCTGCCTGTGGCTGTTTATTCACTTAAAGGTGCCTTTGAAATATTGTCTAATTCCTTGCTCTGTGCTATAGTGTTCTTTTCTACTTTATGGAATGAGTAACAGACTTGTTTCAATAAAAAGAATTAGAATTAAAATCAATTGGCTTTATTCTTCTATGCCTTTATGGAAAATAATGACATAGAACATGCAATATTGTATCATTATCTCTTTAATAATTCTCATAAATTATGAACATTATATTTCATTTATTTCTACCTATCTAGTGCTCTTATTATACATTTGCTTCCTTAATTAATGCAATCTTCTTTATTCATTTCCTCCTGGAAAAGAACTACTTATGCCACTAAAGAAGAAATCTTGCTAGTCTATTAAACATAAATTGTTGAGTAGCTGGGATCCAGGGGAAAAAAAAGAAAGAAAGAAAAAAATGTAGAAAGTTCTATAGCTGCAAAGAAGGAAGGACAGAATATGTATATACACATGTATCTATTTATAACTGAAATTAAATTTAAGGACATGAAAGATAACCAGCGAGGGTAACAGCAAAAGAAATTAATGTACATTGATTTCTTTCAGTGAGAAAATCTGTGACACCAATTGTCTTCAGAGCCTAAAGTATGCATTATTACTATAGATTCCTGGATGGTGAACATCTAAGTGATATATTGACTTATTGCACTTATGATCTTTTAAGGGTATTTGGGGATTCTTTCTCCCAAGGAGACAGTCTGAGACTTTGAGCTCTAGAGGGATTCCACTACAAAACAGAGGCAAAAGCACAAACGTAAAAGCCTAGGAAGGACTGTATTTGTTGTTCGTTTCTTTTCTTACAGATAAATGAGTATTTGTTAATAGAATTTCATCAGTCATTTCCAGGCTGCTTTGTCATTGAGTAAGATGCCATCCCTCCTAATAAGAGAATTCTGCAATATTTCAAGAAAAAAAAAACAAAAAAAAAAAAACCAAAAACAACAACAAAAAAAAACTGACCCAAAACATACCAAGGCTTTTGAAATACTCATATTACTGTAAGAAACTGTGCACAAACCCTTAAGACCACAAAAGTCTGTGTTTCATAGAGCAGGTGGTCTCTCTTGCTGATGAATATTGTACTAAACCAGAATAACCTGAGACAGACAAATTAAAACACAATATAAAGTCCCATGTATTATGAATTATCCTGGAGAGAACTAAGTATATATTTCTCATAAATTATGCTAGTAATATTTCATACCTTTCTTCAGCCCAGACCACACAACTCTGCATCACAGTAGGTCCAGTCCCAAGGAAATATCGGGCAAGCCTGAAAACAGTCCTGTAACCTCAGGGAATTGAAAAATGAAGACTGAAAATTACAGAGGTTCAAGACAACATGTTTAACAAAAAAACTTGTTGCTGCAATGGTTTACAATAAAATGTTTATTAGAATAACAGTTTCCTTCTGTATCTTTAAGCAAATGGAGCTTTTGTCTTCTGTAGCTGGAACAGATAATGACCAGCAGAATTTAAGACAGAAAATATGTAGGACATTGAAACAGGAATTTAAAGTGATGATTTGCTTAAGAATCCAAGAGTTGGCGATTATTCCAGAAGTTATACACACTAACTGTCTGTCCAGGAGAAAACCTGGGACATTACCATGCACATTTAAGATGGAATAGATGTAGAAACACATCTTTACTGCCATGTTGCAACTTTTTACATTAAATATGTTTATGGATTTTTTGGAGTATTTTTTATACTTCTGATTGATTTTACCTTTTTTTCTAAAATCCAAATAGCATTTTTTCCTATATATTTTTATTTCTTGTTGTCTTTCCCTTTGCATCATATTTAAAGAAAGAAATCACAAACATAGGAAGCAAAACCAAAATATGGACCTTTTTCCAACAAAAATGCATTTCTCTAAAACACTTAAAATACCTGGAAATAGTTGCTTTAATGTTGACTGAAAACTTTTACAGAGGCTTCCAACCAGCTTGAGCTGTATAGTTCACTGGCAATCTAGCATAGGAACATGAATATTTGTCTCTGTCTTTTCGATTCATAAATATTATCTCTCTTCTATGATAAATTTGTATGCTAATAGTGAGCAAAGACTGTCCCAGAATCAAACATAGGGCAGCACTGCCTGTGCGGGTTGGACTCCGAACTCTCTGAAGACAAAAACATTCTGCTTCAGAGAGCTGCAGCCCAGATGCGTAAAATTCAAAGCGAAGATTCTAAGATTTCTGAAACTCACCTATACTTGTCCCTTTTATATTTAGATGCCATTACTTGGGCTACTGTTCTCCATCATCATCTCAGCCATACACCAAAACAGTCCAATAAGGGACTGTATTGTTTTTAATTTATGCTATGATACTTAAGGGGGAAAAGAAAATAAAATTGATATTTTACTAGTATATTAAACGAGAAAAATTCTTTTCTGCAGCAAATGACTGATTAACTCCACTCAGATCTTCAAATATTTGTGCTGAACCTTTTTTTTTTGTTCTAGACAGGAGTGAGTTGTAAATATGAAAATAGGCACCACAGAAAGAATATTTATTTTAAATAAATTCCTCCAGAAAGCTAAATACATTTGATATCACAGATCTCAGAACCAGAGTTTCATCAAGAAAAGCCACAATAATTGCAAATAATATATTGGCTTTTGTTTTTATTATTGTTATTTTAAGAGCTTGCCTGAACCAAAGAGCTTGCAGATATTTTTTGTAAAACAACACGATTTACCATATGTAAACTCAACTGAAAAAGAAGAACACTTCATATCAGTTTTAAGAAAAAAAAAAACATTTCAACAGAATCCTTTTTTTTTTTTTCACCCTTAATAAGAGCTCCAGAAAATTTTTTTTCTGCAGACCTCAGTTACTGCATTTTCTTTACTAATGAATTCTTCACACTTGTTGCCAGAAATGAAAGCACATTTAACCTTTCCTATTCTAATTCATCCTCTTAACTAAGATTTTCTGAAACAAGAGCCTAACATGCAGTTTCTTAGCACAGGTTAAGACGGTAGAGTTATATTTTTCTAGGCTATCAGTCCTTTTGACCATCAGGCCATTTCTTTGGAATTCTTAAGTTTCACTCTGTTTTGGACTCATTACATGTTCCAATTGAAAGTTTTGCTACCTGCCAAGTTGTTAAGATGGAAGAGAGAACTTAGAAGCCTTGTTAAACACCTAGGTTAAAGAGAGAGAGAAAAAGATGCTTGTCCAGAATTGTCCACACCTATCCTTCAGAAAACTGAAATAATTGATTTACTTCATCAATGAAGGACAACTAAGATAAGGTAAAGGTGTTTTACTGACTGAAATTTCCAATATCAATATTATTATTCATTCACTGTGAAGACCATGTGAAAGAAATGTGGCCAAGGCCAACTCTCAAAGCAGAACCCCCCAGTCCTTAGGAGGAGGATGATGTACCTGGTAAGGACATAATAGACCCTCTGCTGAAGTGGGATCTCCTGCTGGCAAAGGAATCTTGCTGATTTTGCCACAGCTGGAATTCACTCTTTCTGCATGGTGCACTTATATTATGCATTAAGTCACTTTCTCTCTCTGTACAAAGCTGTACCAGCACATCTCAACCAACATTAATTTCTGGAGGGAGGGAAAAGACTCTTAGCCTTGGAAAAACCTTGAAAACAGAAGCAGTAGTTCAAAGAGCACAGCCATACAGCAGACAACCCTTTGATTTCAGACACTGTTACATGAGGGAGATTTGTCTTCTGTTACTATAGTTTTATGGTCTTTTAGCAGAGCATCAAATAGAAGATGCTGAGAAACTATCAAGCCAATATTATGCTATAAATATTCAGATCTGGTTCAAATAACAAGAAAATATTTTTTCCCTTAACGTGAAATAAAATACATTATTCTTGGAGGATCTGTGTTTCTAAACAAAGGAAAAGTGTGATGGAAGTTTGTTAATTTCTTTTCCCAAATACACAACAATATTTTCCCATGATAACAAAACTGGAAAGAAGCTGTACTACTTGGTAAACAAGCTTGCATGCTGCGTGCTGTTTTCTGTCACTATTTATGCTGTGCTCTGAACAAGGGACACTTGCCCTTTGGAGGAACAAGATAAAGACAAACATATGGGCCAGGCTTTTTGTTCAGCTCCTAATTTCTCTGAACTCTTTATTATGCAGCCAGACTGGCTAACATGATTTAAAGGAATGCCAACAGCTCTTATCACTGTTTGGTTTTTGGTTTTGCCTTTATTTATTTATTTTTTTTAATTTCTCTGTATCCGAACACATCACAATTAGGATATCATTCTCAGTCATTCCCATGCTTCTCTCTCAAAACCCTGTTTTCCATCTTCATGCTTGCATCAACCACTGAGCCCAGGCCAGAAAAGCATTCTCCACACCACTATCTGTTTTTCTCATGGAAAACATTTTTTGAGTCTTTGACTGAACCAGTCCTCAGAAGTATAGATGGTGGTAAACCCGTTCACAGAGCCATGAAATGGATTCATCAGGATCATTGACTCCTGGCCCTGCACAAAATACTCCGACAATCCCACCACATTCCGGAGAACCTTGTCCAAACATTCCCAGAACTCCATCAGGTTTGGTGCTGAGACCAGTGCCCTAGGGAGCCTGTTTCAGTGCCCACCCACTCTCTGGGGGAAGAAACTTTTAGAAATATCAACCCTAAACAATAGTGCTGCGTCCCCTGACAAGTTTCAGCCCATTCCCTGGGATCCTGTCAATGTCACCGCAGAGCAGAGATCAGTGCCTGCCCCTCCTCTTCCCTCACAAGGAAGCTGTAACTGTGCTGAGGTCTCCCCTCAGTGTCCTCCAGCTGAACAGACCAAGTGACCTCATCTGCTCCTCAAGGACAAGAGTCCTTCACCACCCTTGTGTCTCTCCTTTAGACACTAATGGCTTTGTATCTTTTTTGCATATTGTGGCACCCAAAACTGCCCTCAGAACTTTAGGTGAGGTTGCACCAGGTCAGAGCAGTGCAGGACAATACTCTCCTTTATCTGCCTGGTTCTCAATTGTGACATCTCTTGTCAAAGATAGAAAAAAGACTTTCCTGATATCTGTGCCTTTTGTATTTATTTGTAAGCAGCCTGAAAGAGCTGGGAGAAGATTCACATTCAACACAACCACTTGTCAGAGGTTCCCCAACATTCAATTCCCAAGGTGGATATGTCTTCAAAATCTCTGTGTATAGATATTTCATGAAAAGAAGGAACTTTGCCCAACATACCACATCTCTCTGGGAGACAAAATCTAGCAAGGAGCCTTAGTTACTAGCTGTTGCCCTGTAAAGAAGAATGGTCTCCATTACTTATTCATTCACTTTGAATCACAGAATCATAGAACAGTTTGGGTTCAAAGAAACCTTAAAGATCACCTAGATACAAATCTCCTCTTATGGGCTAGATACATGCATAAGTGAAATATGCTGCACTAAGCAGAGAGAGAAGTTGATTATTTAAGTAACCGTCATAGCCAGATAGAAACCAAACTCCAGTTTAAAAAAGATCTGGATGAGGGATCTTATCTGAGACTTGTAGTCTATTCCCCATCCTGGAAGTGTTCAAGGGAAGGTGGAAGGTGTGAGGAGAGGTGTCCATAACCATGGCAGGGCGGCTGGAACTAGATAATTTTCAAAGTCCCTTCTAGCCCAACCAAAACCATTCAATGATTCTATTTCACTTAAATCTTCCTGAAAATGTATAAAATTAGATAAATAAATGCACACACAGAAACACATACACACATATGCAATTCACCTTCCATACCACACCAGAAACATCTCCCAAGCATAGCGCATTAACCCCACAGAGGTTAGGAACTGGGAAGAGGGTTTATAACACATAGGGGAAAAAAACCCACTCCCCTATGTGAAACAGCTGCTTTCACACAGTTTATTCAATGTTGCTTTCCATATATGCTGAACAGCCTTGGAACCAAAAGGTCCTCTCCAGACGAAAAGATCACAGGTGGCAAGCTGAGACACACTATTTGTGTTCCAGCTCACATGTTTATGAAGTCAGTAAGAGTGCAGAGCTTTTTTAGACTGTTGCTTCCAGTGGTGAAGACAAATGAAGAACAGCACCCAATGAGCTGTGACTGGAACCCTACAAAATGTTTTACTCATAAACTGAATTTTCATGCATGAAAAATTAAAACCTTTAGGGATCAGGACTGCTTGATGGTTATTTTAAAAAGCTGAAAATTTGGAAACCAAATTTCATCTGCATCTTTTACTCAATCAAGTGTTTCTCAGCATATGCGTCAGAATTTCAAACAGTTTTATTTTTATTTTTTAGCCCAATTTCCCATGAGTACTTACCATATGTAAAAAAAGACCTGTTTGTGCTAGCAGGATAAAAGCAGAAAAGCAACAAGGTGCTAAATGTGAAACTTCTCTACAGCATCAAATATTACACAGAAACCAAAGAACAGTTTTCACTTACATAGAAACCAAAGAACAGTTTTCACAAAAGCTGACAAAACTGAATTGATACCTACTTACTTATTCAGCATGGTTTTGTTTTGCTTTTTCTTCTTTTTCTTTTGTGAAACTCTATATAGACTTTCAGGAAATCCTTTTCTCATTCAGTTTAGGGATTATTTTCATTCATTTTAAAAGTAATCCATAAAAAATTGCATTCACATCTAAAAAGTGGTCATGGATTTTTTGTAACTGTAGTAGTGATTAGAACGAAATCAAATAGAGTGACTTGTTCTGCTTATACTCTTACATCTTTCCTTCACTATGAAAAACGAAAAAGTAATGACGATAAAAACAATTTTTACTCATTATTTTTTGTAAATTTAATTCAGGGTTATTTTCAGTTCTCAATGCTATGTGTGTAATATGCAGCACTTCTTTCTTTATGCCTTTCAGATGTCTGTGGTGGTACTTCCTTATTCTGGAAGTATCCTCTCATTTCTAATTCATTGTCTCAGCAAGTTTCAGTTAGCTGGATTATTTCAGGACCACATACTTACTGACAATTTTGCCCACTCAGGTAGGTGGCATACTTCATGTTCCTTGTAATTTCTATGCAGTTGTCTGTGGTTGGATTGTATATTGCACACATATTCCCTTCTAAAATTGAATTATCAAAACCTCAAAGTTTCCAAAGTTAGCACAGGCTTCAGGACATTGGCAGCAAGGTACCTCCTGAGACAGAGTCCAGACTTGCTTTTTCCAGGCAAAAGTTATATGCAGGCAACACTGAAATCTCAATTATTTTACCTTTGTTTTGATTCATGGACCACATTACCAAGTCAGTTCCTGAGCCTCCTTCTTTTGTTCTTGGAAAATATTTTTAAAACCTTTGCTTATTTGCTTTCCAGCCATTATATGCATATTTCCTCTTCGACTGACACGTCTCTCTCTCTCTAAGTAGCCTATCTAGCTTTCTAATGTTTACCCTCTCAAAATGTTTATTTGCTGCAGTCATATTCTATCATCTTTCATTTTGCCAGGCTAAAAGCACCCAGCTGCTTTCATCTACAGCAGTTCGATAGATTCTCCATTCTCGGATCTCTGTAATAGTCCCTCTTTGTGCTTTCTCCCACTTGATTTTGTTCCCATAATTATTCCTGGTGTTTCTTATCAAGCCACGGGAGTACATTGTACAAATTACATTTCTTCTTCCCTGTATCTCCAGGATCCTACAACAGTCCAAATTAAACCAATGATAATAATAATTGGTGAAAAATAGCTGCACCCAAGATTATTATCCTCATCCCTATCCCTCTTTGTTCTAAAAGCAAGATTCTTACAATCTTTCTTGTAGAAAATAATATGGCAATTGAGTCTGTTAAATAAACTTGGTTTCAATTCCTCCTGTCCTCAAGACCATGCAGTTAGTCCTGTATGATTATTTTCATCTTTCTCTATAATGATAATCATAATAACTACCATAATAAGTTAAACTAGGGCATTTCATTTCAAATGTAAAGCCTTGGTTTACAAAACTTTCTGTCATTTTCCTGTTTGTGACGAAAACAGGTTTTACTGGGATAGCTTTAGTGGCACTGAACAGTGGAAACACTTTAGCTAGTGAAAAAAAAAGTTGTAAAAGAAAAATTGTGATATGTATATGTTGAAAATTTGCATTTTGAGCACATGATATAACTGTTTTGACACACAAATATGTTTAATCCAGACTTTACAAGAAGAGGAAAAATCATATCCTTTTCTTTCCCCCCCTTTTTAATAGAAACAAATATTTTCTCTTTTGCATACACATACACACACACACACACACACAACCACTTTCTTAGCTATTCATTACATGCTTAGAAGAGAACTAAAGTTAAACTATCCTCTGAGAATAACAAAATGTAAAATTAACTCTGGACTGAATGAAGTGCATATGGCCATGGAGAATTATTTGTGAGCTATTCCCAGTGAAATGTGCATATCTAATTTGATTCCAATTGTGTTTCGTGAAGAAATAAAGGCTTTAGTGTCACATTCCTATTGTAAGTTTTTTCACCAAAATTTAGATGTCAGGCCAAAATTTTCTTACTGAACTCTTCATTTCCCTCCTTTGTCTTCTATTTCTCCCTCATACTTTCAAACTCCATGTGAAAGAACTATTGAAGAACAGGCTATTCAGGATGAAGTAGTCTTTGCATGGCAAAAAAACCCCAAAAAAACAATTTCACTTCCTGTGCTGTGTTTTAACATGATTATGACATTCTAGATGTCCATGTTTGTATTTTCAGGCCTTCTTGAGACTACAAGGATGGGATTTATGACATGTTTCAGGATAAATCTTCTTTATAAGCTGGAAAGCTGGTGAGTTTGGCACTGTCCTATATGACATACTTGTCTCTCAGAAGGAGAGGCATGGATCTGATGAATGGACTAGTAAGTGGACAAGGAATTGACTGGATGGTCAAACTCAAAGTCTTGCGATCAGTGGTTTGATGTCTCAGTGGAGACACCTCACAGGTGAGTATTGGGACCGACGCTGCTCAAAGTTTTTGTCATCAAAATGGACAGCAGGATCTGAGGGCACTGTCAACACTTTTGCCAACAACACCAAGCTGTGTGATGAGGTCAAACAGTGGAGGGAAGGAATGCCATCCAGAAGAACCTGGACAGGTGAGAGAGGTAGAATTGTCTGAACCTCATGGAGTTCATAAGGCCTAGTGCCAGGTCCTGCACTTGGGTTGGAGCAATCCCAAGCACTAATAAAGGCTGAGCAGTGAATGGTTTGAGAGCAACTCTGGGGAGAAGGACTTGGTTGGTTGGTGAGAAGCTCAGCATGACCCAGCCACATGCACTGGCAGCCCGGAAAGCCCCAGCTGTGTCCTGAGCTGCATCAAAAGCACCATGGACAGCAGGGCAAGGGAGGGGGTTCTCCCTTTCTGCTCTGCTCTGGTGAGATTCCACCTGCAGAGCTGCATCCAGCTCTATGATTCCCAACAAAAATACGATGTGGCCTGTTTGAGTGAGTCCAGAGGAGGCAAAATCAGGATCTATCCTTTCCACCATCTCTGAGTAACTCTGATGGTTGAAACAAATACACTGTGTCCATCTTTTCGCATCCACTTGGATTGCTGCTCAATCTAAAGGCCCATAGCAGGCTCTTCAAGTTGTCATTTCTCCTCTTCTCTCCTGAGAAACATTAAAGATAGTTTAGCTATAGGATATGTAAGTCAACTCCTTCTAAAGTCAGAAGGCATGTCAGAAGACCTGGAACATAACAGAAATTTTTTTCTGCAAAGTCAAAAGGGAAATTTTGGTCAGTTTTCCATAATCTGAATGAAAAGGTAGAAATTATTGCACTTGGATCACTTACTAACAATAGACAAGTCTCCATAATGATGGATGCTCCAAACAGCAAGCTGCAACTGTAGAAACCAAACTGTCTTTTTATTTTCTGTAAAACAGACTTTGGTTATATTTTGATCCCTTCAAAAGATTTTTTTTTTTTCACAAAATTATGTTACAAAATTCTATGAAGACAGAAAACTCTGCAAAAATCGATTGGTATTCAACCCCAGAAATTAGCAAAAAATACTGGAAATGGTTATGGTGATGTGTTCCAAAAGGGAAATATTATGTTTTCCTGAGTTTGAATAGAAAAATGTAATTCAAGAGGAAAATATATATTTCAGAACATTGTTACTTTCTAGGAGCTGTAACATTTGATCTGGGGCTACAAGTATTTTTCCCTCCTCCAAGTAATCAAGAGTTCAAAATGTGAATGGAGCAGATTTCAGTCAGATATTTATTCTTTGACTATTTATTTATTTCCTGAATAAAAATAGTGTTCATTGTCACAGTTGATATTATGATAAGGTGGTCTTGAGACTTATTCTGACATTCATTCTGGTTAGGTTTTGTTGAGGTAATTATAACCTGTCTAAAGTCACTTCCTCCACCACTTTGTGGCTTACTCATTCTTTCTGGAAATACCTTTCAGGGAAGATATTATTGACAGGGTATATTGTTACATATGTAAATGCATAAGAAGAATCAGCCTAGCAAATAGCATCTCTTACTATGACGAAATTGAACTGCAAGGTTTTTTTTCACCTTTAACTTTAGAAGAGACTGTCATCTATTGATCATTTCTCACTCATGGCAAACAAGGGTGTAATATATAGGAAGTGAAAAAATAACCCAATAATACAGTACAGCAGCAAGACAAACAAACTAAAAGAATAAGATCCATTTCATCTGCACTAGTTCTGTATACCTAAGATAAGAATCTTGCATTCTTGTATGATCAGCAGCCAGAAACAAGGATTTTGGGGACACTGTTTTAGAAATCTATTTTATAATGGTGTGATTCTCATACAAAAATTCTGTAAATATAAAGGCTGTTTGAAAGCAGTTGTCAGTGCTGCAATATTTACATTTACTTACATAACCCCCAATGCAGGTGTTTGGCAAGTGCTTGCTATGTGCTCTGAGGTGTATGAAGCCATTGTCCTTCAACTTCCTCTTACTGCCTTCAGGCACTTATGAGTGCTCCATGGTAAAGATATAATATGAAGCCATTTGGACTCTCTTTGTCCATTTCAGAGCAAAATCAAATGAGTCTTTTAATTGCCTTCAGTATCTATCACTTTCACAGCTTCAGACTGTGCACATGGGATTGGGTGAAGATTTTTAGGATTATTCATGAGGAAGAGCCACATGTACAGCTGCCTGTGTGTGGCTGAATGATATAAATGAGCAGGGAAAAGAGACGCGAAGCACTGCAAATGGGGGAAGGAAGGAAGGAAGGAA
>WBMY01007845.1:170952-206161 GCA_013397315.1 Donacobius atricapilla
AGGAACGAGGGAAGGAAGGAAGTGAGGCAGACAGGCTGCAGAGAACTATTCCCATTCTCGTACATCTTTGAGTGACTTTAAAAGTTACTAGACCATGAGACAATGCCATCCATCGCAAAAAGATGCTAGTCTATTTTTATCAGTTGAACTAAGGGACCACAGGGATGTAATCCTGTTGTACTTGCTGCATGCTCAAATAAGGACAGCATTTAACAAATAATTCCAATAATTGATTAACATTTATCTAAATAGAATGAACTTGAGATTGATCCATACTTGCTTTCATCCCCATGGATCCATTTTGTAATTTAGCCTGCATCTATCAGTGAATTTATTCTGGAATGACCTAAGATCTGTCTTTGGATATTTTCTCAAAATTCAAATGGCCCTAATTCAGTGTAACTATGGAAGTGAATAAAAAAAATTAAAGTAAGACCACTTTAATTCTCAGTCAGAGATCCATATGACAGTTTAATGAGATTGAAATAATCCACTTTAATAATTAATTCAGGATAATTCTGCAAGTGTCTCATCTCTGTAAAGACAAACCCCTCACAGTTCCACAATGCTACAAATCAGAAAAAGTAAGGCCACAAGTTCAGTCTATAAGAAAAAGTACAGAAATTAACTCAAATGCTGTCTGTGTCTGATCATGTATCTAACACTTAAGAATATATATAATGAAAAGAGAGAAAGATAAAGAAAGGATAAGAGTAGGTAGGGGAGAGGAAAGATAATATCACCCATGGATTGAGAAGTTAGACTGATCGTTGCAACTTCTATGAGAAATGATGGTCACAGTTTTGACCATAAAGGGTGGGATAAGCCTCTACAATATGAAGTTCAATGGTTTAATTTATTTTCAGGTTAAGGTGGGAATACACAGGTACCTCTCTTTGAGGGGCAGCTGTACACTGTCTGATGCACCTTTGTGGATCACGCACAGTTCTTTGTTAACAGGCCCCAGAGTCTGGGGTGCTTTAGTGATCTTTGATGTATTTGGACACCTTCTAACACATGACAGCTGCCTCTTATGTTATTGCAGTTGAGCCAGTTCTGCCTCATCAGAAGGGATGAAAACCTTCAGGCCTATATGGGAAAGTCCTGATACTTCCCTCTGGAAGCCACTTACTTAAAATATATGAACCAATGTCCTGATTTATTTTTTTTTTTCCTTAATAACTTATGATACACCTCTTTGAACAGTGTCTTCTTTGAATAGTGTCCACATTTTGAGGACTGAATGACTTGTCACATTTTTAGTGAGTCAGCATGCCTTTATATGCCATTTTCTCAAACAGTATAAATGGTCTTGAAATTTTCATGTCCCTCTTTGCACTGGCTAAAAGATATGTATTCGTATATCATTTAATTCTAATCATGATCTTCCTCATTTATCCTTGTTTTGTATGAGCTATTAAGGATCCTATAGCATCCCCCCTACTGTAACTCCATATCAAGTTTTGGAATACTATTTGTACTACTACCTGAAAAAAGTAAAGGATGGATTTGCCCAGGCTAAGCTCAATTTGGTAGTATTATCCAACAATCTCCTAGGTCACCATAAGCCAGTGGTCTTGCTACTTACAAGTTAACACTTCAAGTTATGTGCTTAGAATTAACATCCCTTCTACAGCCGGAAAAACAGAGGGGAAAAAAGGAAACTTCTTTTGTCCTTCTAGGGCTGTAATGAGAACAAATGGAAGTGACCTTATATTGTGGGACACCCCTTTTAGTGTTTTAATACAAATTTCATTACACTGAAAGTCTTGCAAGGTATTCATTAAAACATTCATAAAGTCTTTGTGGAGGGCTTAATAGCTAAAACAAGCTATTGAAATTAGCCAATCATTCTATAATTGAACTCCCTATGAATCTTCTACTGCAGTAAGGTGAAGTAAGTTGCCTCAGGTACTGGATGTATGTTTTAGTACTTGGTAGCCTGTAAAATAAATGAAACTGATAAAAGAGATGTGTAATAGTTCACAACTCCTCTTTGGTGTGTTTCTTACAGCTTTAAGCATTTGAGTTGAATCCATATTGAATTCTAGATTTTTTTTCATTCTTCAAAGACATTCTCATAGTGTCTTCTCCCATATGTTACACAACCAAATTAACCATTTTATACCATGGAAAATATGGTAGCTGGTTTTTTTGTACTCTTATCCTAAAGATGTAGGTTTCCTTATGCTAGCTCAGAAAAGATTATTCACCCCTGGAACAGTAATGTTCATATTAGTATGATTTTTTAAGCTGGTTCTGTAATAAAGAAGCTATTGCAGCAGGTGCCAGACAAACACATATACAACAAACAGAATGCCTTTCTTATAGAATTTAGAGCTAAATCAAATAAAAAAACATCAGGTCTTTCAAAGTTGTGTGACTGAAGACCCACACTTCACTCCTTTAACCCTCAAAAGGAAATTCATGCTAAGTTATGTTTTGTTATGTGAGCAGAGAAAGTTAGATATCTCAGAGAAGTGATCAAGGCGCTTACAAGAAATGTACCTTAAATTCACCAGTAAATATTTCTCAGACTCCACACCTTCTCTGAAGCACGTCTTCTTTACAGAAACTTTATTTCTTTGGGTAAATATGTACAGTGAGTGAGATACAGCAGTCTTGTAGGCATTGATGCCTGATTGTGTTCTAAAGAGGAGCCATTAAATCAATTATCTGCTGAGATATGTCTGCCTTAGCAAGCAGGGAAGATCAACAGGAGCAGAACTGTGGTGCAGCTGAGGAGCTGGTGTCCGTCATGTCCATGAGTTTTCCACCTCAAATCAGCTGTGCTGGGGTCCTGTGGGCTAAAAGTGTACTTGTGATTGGATTACACTGGGTGCACTTTAGAAGCACATTTTACAGTGTGGTTTCATCTGTGGACAATCTAGTTTGTATATTCCACAATTTAAACCAAAGCATAGCCAGTGAGGAAGAATAGGGAATTTGTCTGAGAAAGGCACTCCTCATCCAAATTCAAACAAGCAAATAAACAAATTCTTTTGTCCCCTAGAGTAAATGCACACTTAAATAAGGATAGGAATTAAATGAATCCTATCCAATCCATAAAAATAGTAGATGGCTAATTTTGATTGCAAAGCATTCTATTTTGTGATATTAGTGGTCTCTTCTAGGCCTTTGCCTAAAAAAGCAACTTTTCAAAAAATGTAAAAATATGTAAAAATGTTTTGATAATTCCTTAAAATGTCAGCACTGTCACATCTGGATTTTCATATACATTTTGACTTGTTTTAATAACCTTGGATTTGTGTATATATATGCATGTGTTTTTCTGTGTGACCACATACATGTGCAGAACACACATGTGTACATGCATACACATATACATATCAATCTCTATATAAAGAAAAATTACCATTAAATACAAAGAAAATAAAATTCTCTATAAGTATAATGAAAATTAAAGACAAAGGAAGCTGCAGAGAGTGCAAAAAGGTTCTGGAAGACCATATTCTGTGCATTTTGCCAGAAGAAGAATCACAGCTGACATTTGTCTAGTTGAGGGATTTGCATCCAAGACTGTTGATGACCCTATGAAAAGAGAAAAAGTTCCTGTCCTGGCATGTATCATCCTACTGTAGCATTGAGGGTGCTCCCAGAATTTCTTAGAGAGCCTAGAGGTTATCACACTGTCATCAGCTTGTCCGGGTGAGTTTTCTTTCCTATGGAAAAGGGCCACTGTGGTGGAAGGAGGTTGTGATGTGCCCATCTACAAAACAGAAAGATGCACTGACTTTTCAAGGGATAAAAAATAATGATACCATGCACAAATCACCTCCCACTTTATACTCAGTAAATATTTAACATCTCATTAGAACACCACATTTGGAGAAGGACATCCTTATGCAAACATGTAGTCACATGTTTGGCAGCTTTGACTGAAGTTTCTGTGAATTCAGCCAGTGGATGCCTTGGCCTAGTTAATTAGTCGTGCCTTCTCTAGTGACTTGTCAGTACTTGGCAATCATAAAAGTCTGGACATAGGCTAAGGCCCTGCACAGTGGGAAGGAGGGCTGAAAAAAAACGGATCCTCCATTGCAGGTGAAATGATAATTAGTCAGACGTATATTTCAAGTGGTACCAGAATCAGAGCAGATTGTGTGCTACAGTAATTTCCTTTATACTTTTAATTATCATTTGATTATAAACAGTTCTTGTCTACTCCAAATGGATTTGGCTAGCACCAGCTTCTTCTCACTCTTTTCCATTTTCCCCCTCCTTTTTCTAATCTAGCCCCAGTTCCAACTGCTAACGCATCAATGTCAGAAACTGCAGTCAAGCACAGCCTGTCCCCAAATCCCAACCTCTATAAACATGATGGCTCATTAATAACTTAAAAAGGATGATGACACTGATACTATTTATAGGGTCCTGCCAGCCAGGACTGCCAAAGTTAAAGAAATTAACATGGAAAAATTGTCAACTGCAAAACATTAGTGTTTATCAATAGATCAATCAAACTTCAACTACTGTAAATTGTGCTTTTAGCTAAATAAAATGTATCCCCAATGACAATTTATTGAATGCCTTATTTTGTTACTCTTGTGTCCTTGTATCAGTTTCAATGAGAGTCAGAGGAAGAAAAAAGATGGAGACGCAAATTCCTCCACTCCCCTTTCCCCATTCACTCTCCGACTCCCCTGATACCTGCCAAACCTCCCACAACTGCTGAGCTCTCAAAAGTTACAGCTACATGTTTCACAGTGAGTGGCAAATCAGAACTGCTGAACAAAATTCTCATGAAGTCAATTAAGTGTTAATTAGCTTTGACTGAGGGCACACGAGTCTCCAGCAAGCTGAATAAATGTCAAGGTGACAAGGCTGTGTACTAAGTACCGGGTGCATGGAGGGCTTATGATTTAAGAGGTTATTTCTCTCCCGTCTTTCCTCATTGCCTTCTCCCTCTCTCTTCTATATCAGAATGAGACAGAATGTTGAAGCAAGAATGAACTTCTTCTTCACTTATTCACAACCATATTTGCTGAAAAGTATTGGATAGGAAATTTGCTGCCAAATGTTGGATAGCTTTGCTGATGCAAGAGAGGTTCCTCAGCACAAGAGGTGGCTTTGGAGGGAAGTAAGTGAAAGAAAACAGGGAGAAAGAGAAAAATTATGAAAATATGATGTTCAAAGCCAGCTCTGGTCATAATGTCTTGTTTGCTGCACCTTTGTTCTGAATGGAATTATAAAATAGGTAACAATAACCCACAATAAAAATATCTAATAAATAATTACATATACACACACATAGGTGACATAAATTATAACTAAAACACAGTCTTCTCTGTCTTGTAGAACACAAATAAATTTCTAACTAACAAACAACCAAAAAACCCTAGACTGAAAACTTCACTGTGATCTGACAGAAGCTTGGCTAGAAGTAAAAATTAAGGCAAAATATCCACTCCCATGAAATGAATACTAGATGCAATATTATGATTTTTACTACCTTAAGCCCACATTGTGGTCTAGAGGCCTCAGCCAAGATCAGGGCCACAGTCTGGTAGATGCTACTAAAAAAGATTACAAGTCCTTCCTACCAGGATTTTACAATCCATAGCTATGATCTTGAAATTAATTTACAGCAAATCGTTTCCAACATGCAGCCCATGACATGACTGAGGTTTCAAACAGATGAGCGACAGGAAAAGTGTGAGGAAGGAAACATTATTACCACATTTTACAGGTTCAGACAGAAAAATTAAGTGCCTTGCCCAGGGTCACACAATATATAACACTGATAATGAAAAAGCTGGGAACTCGGGCTTGACTTCAGGAGTCCAGGCTGCAGTTTGCATTGCAACATTGTCCCTATTGGGAGGATTTCTATGGAGAGCTAATGATATGCCTGTGCGGGTGGCCGACGAGGAACTCTCATCCATGACTAACGTTTCTGAGGAGGTCTTTAAGCTGGACCAGTTAAAATCAACAGACCAGAAAATAAAGTTATAGGCATATTATGGGGGATACAAAGAGTAGACTCTCAGATTTCTGTTATTTCTGTTTAGTGAGATTAAAATGAGGAGGTGAGGAAATGAGACCTGCACCTAACTTGGATGCCCATTAGATATGCTTACCTAAACTCACAGGTTAAACTAAGGGCTTGGTGTTTGAGAACAATAATTCAAGTTCCTTCCCAAAATCTTTGTGTTTCTGTTAATGTATTTAATAAAATGATAAATCACTTTCTGTAGGAAAGTTTGATAGCAACAGAGGAATCCTAGCTTCAGCCCAGAGTAAAATTATTTGTATGTCAGACCTGGGTCTGGAATAATTTCCCTTGACCATGAACAAGTAATCTCTAGGATTTTTGAAAGATATCCTTACGTTGTCAACTTTAAAAGGCTCTTTAAAATTTTTAATCTGTCTGCTTCACACGGGAATTCCCAGGGCAATGATTTTATGAAGTACCTAAATAGCTTCAGAGTTATTGGTCCTAGGTCTCACCAGCTTTGGAAAAAAAATGGAGCGAGCTTTCTACTGAACTTNACATTTCACTGGTCTGTCTGTTTCTGTCTTTGTGATTTGAAAGAATCACAGGATACATAAAAGACAAAGCAAAAAATATCTCATTCTGTCTGGCAGAGATAATAGACTTCCTAGAAGATGAAGTGGATATTCATTGAATCTGAAAACCAGCTCATTATTAACTAATCAACATGAAAACATTATTCATAAATGGATTATGGTATTTATTGGCATAGGGTATCACTAAGTCAAAAGAAACCATAACAATCAAGATGAATTAAAAGGTCTATGGACATGAAGAGAAAATCAGCGAAATATCTTGAAACTAGAAGAGAATATTCTGCACCTGTTTTCATCAACCACAACTAGAAATATGTTACTGTGTGAGACAAACACGTCTGCTACAAACTAGTGGTTACAATACTTCCCTTCAGTTTTCTTACTTCTTTGTACATGTAGTCTAGAAAAGTATTACCTTTGTTTTGTAAAATATTTTTTTACATTTTTGGTTTTCAGTTCGAAAGGACCAACCATGTTGTTGATGAGTGCCACTGTTATTGATTCTCACGGTAGATTTGATCAGCAAATAGAAATTAAGCCAAGCTCACCACACAGTCACTAGTAAAGACACTGAATGACTCCAGGGGATAAGTGAAAGCAGCCTCCATGACATGCTTTGGATTAATAATCTGTCTTGATCCAACAGCCTTCTCAGAGTGGAGGGTGCTCAGAGATACCTCTTGTCTGCTCCATGGGAGGTTTCCCTTTGGAACCAAGTGTTCTGCAAATTAACATGATCATATAGAATCATAGAATGGCCTGAGTTGGGAGACACTTTGAGATCATTGTGTTCCAGCCCCTGTCATGGGCAGGGATACTTTCCCCTAGACTAGGTTGTTCCCAATTCCATCCAGTATGGACTCAAACACTTGCAAAGATGGGATGTCCACAACCTCTCTATGCCAGTACCTCACCATCCTCAGAGTAGAGGCTGATGTAGACTTATAACTCTACGTCCAGTTACTGATTAGAGCTTGTCATGGCACCTTGTCTTGGAGCTGATTTTAGTTGTTTGGATCTATTTGTACTTTTATTATCACAGTAAAAATGTTAATGTGGGTATTTTCCAGGCATTCCAGGTATTCATTTTTATTCTTTCTCCACAGCTCTTCACTTGTTGATACTGCCTTAAAAACAACATGAAGAACCATAATAACTTTTTAGATTAGGAGTAGAGGAGTCTATATGGTATTCTTGTCAGGATTATCACAAACAGAGCAGATTGCCTTTATCTTCTGGACTGTGCACTTGAATATACAAGAAATGCTTCTACTAAAGAGATCAACATTTAGATTTCAAAGTTTACTAGAGCCCTTTCTTCCTAAGATACATCTTTCTGGCAAGCACAGGAGTACTCAAGTAGGTGTAAATTACATTTATGGCCATGACTGTAAGGTTCATTGACATGGTTAGAGCAGTATAAAGTAGTCTCAGTGAAAATGATAATCAGACCCTGAGGCTTAGACAGATGGATGGACAAAACAATATCTGTTATAGTTTTATGCTACCTTTGCAAAAAGAAGTCACCGTTTTAAGACAAAAATAAAAAGAATGTATTGCAAAATAAATTGATCTATTATGGAATAAATCCCAGAAACTGTGACACAAATGAAAAGTAGAAACAAACAAGAAAAGGACTTAGTTCTCCCCCTGCATGTGGGAGCCTGAATATAAATCTGATAAAATCAGATAGTATAGCTGAGTCCCAGCTTTGACTCAAACAAGGCTCTTCTGTACAGACCTGGCTAAATCACTCTTCATACACGTCCTCAATCCCTGAACATTGGTATGCCCAGTTATAATATTGAGATGATGGCCTATATTTTTACTTTAAAACACTTTAACTCCATGCATAAAAAGTGCTATATGAAGCCTTTTGAGTATTATAAGGACACTCATCTATTCATTCCTCATATAAAATGTATGCCTGAGCTGTTGGACTGATATCACTTCTATATCAGAAATGTTAGAGAGGATTCTGCATCTCTCTATTTCACCTTGTAAATTAATATATGTGCAATCTCTTCAGTGTCTTCTGTTCCTAAATCACAACAGATATAAGCCAGCTACTTGCTTCTATTATGTGAGCTCTGAAATGAAGGAACATAGCATTAATTCTTCTAACCTAGATTCTGTTTGGAAAAAAGTGCACTCAGCTGTATGCCCTTGACTAGAGCTGGAAGCACTGTAAGCTACATACCCCATTTTGAAGGCATATTTTTCAATTAATACATCAACATATACTTCAATAAGGATTTTTGTATCATTAGACTTCACACACAGTTTTTTACTACTGAATCTAGCAACTTTTAGTGACAATAAATTATCTAGGTAATACATCTCTACCTTCTAAAAAGTACTTCTAAGGGTGAAGAAATGTAGTCCTGCTTTGAAATGTTAGTGGAAAATCTAATGAAGAGTCACAGCAAGTGCTGTTATTTGAAAACGAAACACAGCACCCACTTGTAAGAAACAAAAAAAATTAAAATTAATATTTCTTTCACTTTATTTGTGGAAATGACTTTGCTTTATGAAGACAAAATGCCTGGATTTTTATCTAGTGGCACCATGCTTGCAGATGTGCTACTATAACATAGGGAAGATACAAAAGCATTCTTCCGGTGGTATATATATTGATGCATAAAATTAATTTCCACAAGCTGCATCCAGGCCCTGTATATGAAAGTGCCCACAGAATTTCTTAAATCCTAACATCCTTATACTCAGTCACCACTCAGCAAACTGAGATGTGTCATTCTTAGAGGAAACTCATCTCTTGATGGATCCTGGTGCATTAAGTTTGTGAAGGCAGAATTCTGCTGCAGTGCACTGAGGGAAAAGAAAAAAAAAAGAAAAGAGAACTCATTGGCACTAAGTATTTGCAGTCACAAAACTTTCCATTTGCTCTTTCCATAGCTGCACAAGACTTGGTTGATTGCTTCAGCCATTAATTTGATCCCAAAAACTGTCTTTGCATGTTATTCAACATTCTTCCTGGCTGCCATTTACTGATGTCACTCGTACCAGTGAAAGACATTAGAATGTGATGAAGTCGGAAGTTTCTGATGGTGTAGAAAAATGTTAAACACTAGGAATTATTATGACCAACCTACTGTACTTGCAACAATTTCTAAATTGGGCCACTGGTGCCGGCCAAATTTTTTACTGTCCTTCAAGTTCTTGTCAGCCAAGTGTTCTCATTATTACTGAAATGAGAATGCTGAAGATAGACTGAACAAGTATGGGGAATGAAACAGAGAGTAAAATGGAACTGATAAATAAGCCTGATATCTTGGGCTTGATCGAGCAAAAACCATGGGACAGACAAACACAGACAAATGCTCCCTGGGCAAGAAGTGACCAGGGAACATGTTGTAAAACTTTGTGATAAGATAATGTTACCAGGTGACATAATGTCATGAAGAATATGTAACCAATGGGAAATTGGTTCCAAAAATAAAACCTTATATAAGCGTCATACAGGTAAAACCCTATATAAACACCTTGTTAAATCAATAAAATTGGCTTCTGATCCAAACTCGGATGTCTCTGTCTCTCAGTTGTCGATAAACAACAGTCTGAAAAAAAGGCACTTAGCTTAAACATGCATCACACTCTCTTTCTTCAAATCTACACACAAGTATTTCCTTGTCCTAGAAATTTCCTTAAGGGCTGGGTATGATAACAACGTTTTTCCTCAGTTCATTACTGAATGCTGTGCTGTGTTTTAACATTTACTGCTTGCAGACAAAGAAAACAAGCTTTGGAGTTAGATACTGCAAATTCTTTCCTTCAATGTGCTTCCATTCAAACTAGTCTGGCAGGCCAGTCTGCACTGAAGGCTGACAAAATGTACTCCTACCACATAAAGTGTGACTACACATCTTATCTACCCAGGTGAAAGTTTCTGTCATTATGTGCTGTGTGCAGCAGAAATTTTAAATTTCACTGTTTTCATACCCTAACCTACAGCAGCTGGTGATGTAGGCAAGTGCCTCCTCCAGGGAATGATTACCTGTACTTTAAAGCAGAGTGGCAAATGGGTCCCTGCAGAGCACTGGGGTGGGAGACAGGAGGAAGAGCATGGAAGGCAGATAAAAGAAAAGGAGTAGCAGAGACATGATACATGCAGATCTAAGATGCCATGGAACAGAAATATGGCAAATTATGGCATCATGTAATAAGTGCAGTGGGAGAAAGGCATATGTGAATACTGCTGAGTGCTGTGGGAGTACTGCACCCCTGATGCTTCCTAAGGATGTAATCTGATGTTATATTTCTTCCTGTGACACAGCAAATTAATAAAAAATTTTCCCATTCTTTTTTATGATTGCTTTTTTGTTCCTGCCTTTGCACAACAGGTCGAGATGTGGCAATAGGAAAAACTGTGAAGCAAAAGAAAGAGTTTAAAAAAATATGGCCTTCAACAATAATTTTCCTTTTCACTGGTCTGGTATACAGTAAAGCTCTAAACCCACAGTATAAACCCACAATCTGTATATTGCCTCACAAATCTGAATATGGATATATATTAGCTCAGTTGGCTGGAGCACAGTGCTAATAACTCCCAGGGTGTTTGATTCCTGTACAGATCATTCCCTTAAGAGGCGAATTCAATGGCCCTTCTGTGTCCCTTCCAACACAGAATATCCTGGAATTTCTGTGATCTGTGATATTGTTATATTAATAAATGCATGTACATATCTATGTGTATATAGCAAGGCCTTGCATGTGCACTGCAGAGAGAGTGGATGTGTCAAAGATGCTTTTCTGCCAGGAAAAATTCTTCAGAAACTCAAAATGCTTCTATTGTTTCCTTAACTTAGACAGGGTTTGCTTCCAACCCATGTAAGAGCAACTGCATCATGCAGAAATGCCTTAAAATTATTTTCTAGCATCAAATGGATTACACTAATAGTTCTGGAAATCTTATACTGTAGACCTTATACTGTGCTGTGCTATGCTGTGTTCATTTTGGATCTTTTCCTTAGCAGTTCCTCCAGTCCTCAAGTATTATATAAATTTGGTGTCACTTAAACAACACATAGAGTAGTTTCTCTGTATTAAAGAATTTTTAAAAAGGCAAACAAAAAACCCCATCAAAACAAAGAAAAATAAAACCTAACAAAAACCTCAAAAACTTCAGTACCAAAGCATAAACGAGGATTCACTACATTCCTGCTCATGTCTCTGTTTCAGCCTATTTCTGTTTTCAGAAGAAGTTACTTAATTCCATTTCTTTAAACTACTGTGAAATATGCTGGTTTTGAAAACAAGAACAGAAAAAGTTTAATTTTGAGGGGAGATTTATACATTTTTTTAAACCAGATCTCATCACAGCACTAGATTAGAGAGCAGAAAATCACCCAAGCACAGGTCAATCAGGAGAATTAAGGAATTTGTTTCTGGGGAAAGGCAGGAGTAGAAATTTTCTCAGCTGGATTTACTGCTGCAGTAAGGATGACACCTGAGCTAAAACTCAGACCAGGTCCTCAACCCAACCTCAAACCTAAATGCATTACATCCTATATTCCTCTAATTGTGAAAATATTCTCATATATTTGCTTTATAATTGCAGATCACTTTGTTATTATTTGAGATCAGAAAATTCTGTCTAAGCAGAGTGAGACTGGCGCTCTGGCAACAAGGACCAGTATACCAGAACAAACAAATGGCCCGTTCTACCCAGTATGTGGTCTCTGGAGTCTGAAGTGGGAGGCATAAAATCCCCATATTGTAACTAATTATGCAGTAATATACCATGGGAGATTGTCCCCAGCTGCCTGTATTACTAACTCATCTGAAACCTGGATGAACAGGAAATCTCAAGAGGAAGCTTTATTCTCTCTAGATTTCCAGTTTTAAGAAGTTTCACTGAAGTTCAAAGAAACAGAACAAAAAATTGACTGCTTTTACTTTTGCTCCAAAAACCACCCAAAAACGGTGAGGTTCTCTCCTTGTAAACTCAAACAGCTGTGATTCTCACAAGATTTACTGGTGGGGTTTGGTTTTTAGAGCAGATTTGATTTTTCCTGCAGAATGTGCTGCAGTTATCAGTCACCCTCATAGTCTACCTCTCTGTGTGCCACTCACTGCACTGAAACATATTGAAAATTTTGTCAACAATCAGCTTTATAAAAGCTTTGCACATTGTCTTCCTAAAAGCTCTGTTTTGATGAGAAAATGACTATTAATGAGAACATGTTCTTTTCTGGCATCAGACTCAAAGAGACACAGGTCATAAATCTCTTTGATCTTCTTGCAAAAAGCTAGAATCAAGGAAAGAAGCAAGTTCATTCTTTCCTCTCTTTTATTTTTTTTTAAGCTCCTGATTGAAACAATTCCATTTAGTAATCAGTAAATTATTGTGTTTGCTTCCTCCCACCCCTTTTTCCCTCTCCCTGTGCTTTTGTTTAATTTTGATTCTTTATTTTATAATAGAAAATCTTCCAGATTGTCCTCTCTGTATATTTCCCATGGTTTAGCAGGACCTGCAGGAGGGAATTTTTCAAGGGGGGTGGTGAGGAGAGTATTGGGTGATTTCGATTTGTGACTTTTGGGTTGGATGTCCTTCTATTTTTTTTTTTTTTTTCCCAGAAAGTATGTATTGAAAGTGGGGAAAAAGAGCACAAAAAATAAACTATAAAAAAGAAATGTGAAGAAGAAGAATCCTATTATTCTAGTTTGCTCAATGAACTGCTGCCTTTCATAGATGTATCAATACTGCCATCTCTTGCCTTTCCAACAACCTAGGCAGGAAAGTATAGTTCGGTGGAAACTGGAGAATGAACACGAACTCACATACACATATAAAAGAGCTAAGTTTTTTTATGAGAGGTGAGTGAATTTTCCCTGGTACATTTTCTCATGTTTTAAGCAGAATTTTTCTCTTTTTTTTTTTTTTTCTTTTCTGTTGTTATCTTCATATGCACCTTAAACAATACAGGCACAGCAACTGAGACCTCAGCTAGTGATTGAAGATTGTAATGTGGGTTAACTCAAGCCATTCTGAAAAAAGAGAAATAATCCATATAATAACCATAGTGATGAAAATAAGCTTCTATGTCTCCCATTCTGTGATGACAGCATCCAGGTATGTAAATACACATGAAATGTACAGTTGTATTTATATTTTTAATAAATATCAACTGCAATATGAGTATTTTGGTAGCAAGTCTTAAGGCAGATAAATCTATTGAAATAATTTCCAGAAATTACAGACATGCATTTTTATCCGTGGCTGGTACATCACGTTGCATAAATGCAGTGGCCAATATTTTGGACCTTATGACTATGATCTATAACAGAATTATTGTTCCACGGAGATAAACTCACAAAAACTGCATAGTCATTTGTCAGTGAGCAATGTTGTTTTCTAGGCCAGTGCAAACTAAATTTCAAGCTTAAATGTCCAGCTCTTCAATTTTAATACCTTCACCAAAAGGTGCTATTTTATCTTTTTAATTGCAGTGCAGTGGTAATAGTTATACCAGAAATATGTACTCCTCTGAAGTGAAAATCAATGAAAGTTTCATACTTAAAGTAAAAATTGATTTCTTAAGTTAGATGGGACAATTTCTGGCTTTAAAAGCATATAACCATCTGGATGATAAAAAGACAGATTGATACTTGAAATTTTTGTATTATTACAATTTACTGGTTTGGTCCTACGACTGGTTTTTGGTTATGTTGTTATATGTCTTTTTGTGCTTACAAAAAGAGGAGTAGTTGTGCTCCTGTACTGAGATGACAGGTTATTATTAAGAGCTGTTTTTTGAAGCTTAATATGTACCCCAGTCTAAGGTGTGACAAAGGAAAGGTATATGACAATATTGTAAAACTGTGGGTCCTCTGCTACAGTCCTCCGGGCTTCTCACAGATACACAAGTTTAAAGACCTCACTCTGTCCACAAAAGGTGCAATTTGTCTCACCCTGTATGTTGTTATTATTTTTCTTGTCATCGTTTGTTAATTTTTGTAATTTTACCTGAGCATATCATGATGTGTACACACATGCACACGTATATAGAGTGAAGTTAGGTGGTAATTAAGGGGCAAAAGCACTAAATCTGGCAGTTGTCTCCATTGAAAAGTAAATGCTTTATCAACAACCACAGGTGTGCAGCACTAAAGCAGATAAAAATATATAGGACCTCAGATGACAGTTCTCTGTTCAAAATACATTAATCACGCAGCGTAAATTTGTGCATCTGTTATACACCGTAGGTGTTTCACTTGCTCTGTCCCAGAGATATTAAAATAGATAGAAATCTTCTCCTTTTTCAATGTGGTTGGTCTGAGAAGTACACATGGTCTTTTCCTACGTGGTGTGACTTACTGATCTGCCTCGCCTGCTCTGCTTGGTCCTGTGTGGTCACACCACTCTCCTGCACACTGCACAGGTGTGGGGCAGACAACAGGGCTCTGCTGTGCTCCTTAGGGCCAAAGTCCACCATGCCCAAACCAGAAAAAGTCTCCGTTTCATCAATATGGTGTGTAGTTCAATAAGTATGATGGAAACTTTCCCATAATTATGTCTTTTAGTCAATGGACTGTTGTTTCATTTACAGTCTATCAGTAATTTTGAACCCCCCGAGATTAATTAGAAGCAGATAATTTTCAGACAGATCTCCGAAGTCATATAATTCCCTCTGAAAATAAAGGTCTTCTGATCCTTGTTGATCAATTTGGGTGAGTGCTGGAGGACAATTGAATTATCAGCCATAGAAAACTGAGCTCATATATAAGAATAATGATATCAACTCCTGATTTCATCTATTGTGAGAGGAATAGCCTTGATTCTTCTGTCTCTGCTCAGCAGATCTTGGTAGCAAAAGAACACAGGTCACTATTAAACCCGGTGGTGACGTGTGCTTCCTGATCAGTGAGGAGGTGGTAAATTACCCTCTAGACTCATGGACCAAGTTAAGCCTTGTCCGTTGACTTAAAGCTCTTTATAGCTAAAAGTATTTTTTGAAAGTTTGAGGTGCAAGATAAATAGTCTAGGAAAGAATTTTCTGTACAGCTTATCATCAGCAATAGGGAATGCTTTATTTCCTCTCTCCAGCACTTTGACCTCATCTATCCTTTTTGGCTCCACTGGCTTAACCATTTCACCTCCAGAAAGACATACATATAAAGAAGTCAAAGGCTCTTGCTTACATATGATCTTGTACATCAGTGAAATACTACAGGTCCCTAAACACAACGAGGGTACTTCCCACCTCATGGTGCATCTTGCTTCTGTGTTTGGAGATATAATGTACTATTTTTTGAGTACAGTATATTTAACCCTTCTCTTCTCTGAACAAGATTTGTTAATTTTCTGGTTTATTTTTTTCCCTTCTTTTCTGCACCCTTCAATATCATCTATTGATATTATGCTATTAACAATCGTGGCAATACTGCTGACTAATATCCTAATCCTAAACTTACCCTGCATGCTTACATGCATTTTATCATAAATACATACCAGTACTCTTAAAAATGTTTATGAAGGAAGGTTCAGGTAAAACACACAGAATTCTGACACAGTCTGGGACCAGAAGTTTTGGGAACTTTTTATCTTGTACAAAATGGATCAGCAGTGAGTAAAAAATGTTTTATTTTCATTAAGCAAATGTTACCTCAACCTCATATGTGCATCTTCCCAATGTGGGATATCTAAAGCAGCTAAAATAGTTACAAGGAGAGATTAAAGTCGGTGGAATGACCTTTTAAAACTCTGCACTGACTTGTGGATTTCCTCAGAGACACATCTGCATCTTCTTAGAGGATTTAGAGGGCACTTAACCTGCAGACGTGTTAGGAACAGGGAGTATCTCTTTGAGGTGGTTCTTTCAACAGCTTTTATTGCAGTGAATATCTTGGCTACCAGCATGGAATGCCATATCCAAGTCAGAAGTTATCCTTTTGCATTTTCTGTGTGTATGTCTGTGTAAACATATACACTCTTACATGTTAAACATTCATAATCTCAGGATCACAAGGAGAAAAATATCAGATAGTCATTAAAACAAATAAATATGCATATATGTGTGTATATATATATATGTATATGAATCCTTTATAACAAGTAACGAATTTAACTTTCTTCCCCGCATTGTAGTCTGATCTGTAGTATCAGTAGTTGGCTTTCTTTTAAAGAGATGGAGATTCAATTCAAGCAATCAATTCACTAAAACTTCATGATTGGGGAGGTTTTTCTATAAAACTTGAAAAAGCATCTTTAGCCTTACCAAACCTCCTCCATTTTATCTTCTACCCATAAATTATGTTCATATCTGATGCAACATCAGTAACATGCTTTATGAATTCCTTTTACATGTAATTAATTCCTTTCTTTTCAGAGTCTTTTTGTGATTTTTTTTAGGAGTCATCAGACTCCTGGCTACCCACTTGAGAGGTTTCCTAACAATTAATTTAAAGCCAGAAGTTTCAGACCATATAATGACCAGATTATTTTTTTTTCCTTCACTCTCTCTTTTCATCTTCTTCATGGGTATTGCTGTTTCACCCCCAAATCCTCCAAAATCCCTTTACTCTCTGAACATTCACCTCAAATCACTGGACATAACAATGACTCCAGCCGTCGCCACTCAAGCCAAATATGATCTTACAGGATACTGCTGAACATCCCAACCAGGACCAATGTGCAAAAGTACAGTAGATTTATTTCTCTGGAGGATTTGTAAATAAGATTTTGAAAATGTAGAAAGAATTACTTTCGTATAGTAAATTTGTTTCATTTCCAGTTGCATTTTGAAAGACTTCTAGGTTACAGCAGGTGAGGAGGCAAGGGCTTCAGTAATATGGGCTACTTTTTACAGAATAGACTAGAAAAAGTATTCCAGAAAGAAGATTATATTTTATATCTACTTAACATTGAGATTTTTTTTTTCTGAGTGTAATGACAGGAGTTTTAACTCAATTGGTAATTGCATAAGGTCTGATATTCCCTTCCTTCCCTAAAGTATTAAGATTTAAAGCAAAGCTCTTCCCCACTGGGGAGGAGTTGAGAGGGTTTTGTGTTACCAGCAGCATAAAGAGTAAAGAGCCCTCAGAAGGTCACCTGGGCCAGACCCACAGGCCCACAGAAGCTTATGGGGTTTGTCACACTGGTGATTTCCAAATTAACATCCTCAGGTAGGATTTAGTATCTGTACCATACAGGTTCAGCCGTATCTGTGTTCCCACATTTTTTGTCCTCTTTGGTTTTGCTGAATTATTTTTCCTTCAGACCACATGTTCAGGTCTACTCCTCTGTGGCACATGGGGTACAGGGGGCATTCTTGAAATCCCTTCTAGCACACACAAATGAGTCATTACTGTCTGCAGTATGTTTCTCTTTCACGGGAGTTCAATGGCATGGTTTGCTCCCGTTCCTGTAGCTCATCCCCTGGCACATTCGTTTAAAACCCATTGTTTGTCATTCAACTTGGCTTTCCTTTCTGCTTTGCCACAGCTCAAGAAATTCCTTCAGCTTGGTTTTCTTTTTTGTTATTTGGGGTTTTTTTATTTATTTTGGTTTTTTGTTTGTTTTGCTTTGGGGTTTTTTGTTGGTTTTTTGGTTGCTTGTTTGTTGTTGGTTTGGTTTGGGTTTTTTTGTTTGGTTTGGTCTGGTTTAGGTTTTTGTTGGCTTTTTGTTTGCTTTGTTTGTTTTGCTGGTTTTGGTTTGGTTTTGTCTGGTCATCTGCAAATGTTTTATTTATTTGGTTATGTATTACTGCCAATTCTTTGGGATAGCAGTAGGATTTCCTTGTCTGTCTGTCGCTGTTTAATTTGACCCAAGAAGGGGTGAATGAATTCAAGTAAAATAAGTGTTTATTCCCGTCTAACATGTATGCAAGACATGACATTGACCCAAACTGATCATTCTTAGAGATTCACAAAAAATTCCACTCTTTATTACCTTTGTAGGAGGTAATAGTGGAATTCCCGAGAAACTGCTCTGCTCCTGAGACATTTTTAAGTAAAATTTGAGACTCAAGAGATTCTATTAGCTCAGGTAAATGCTGAATAAATATCCTTTGTATGTTTATCAATATTTATTTGAACCAGAAGCATATGAAAGTTCCCTTATCACTTAGCTAACCTTTATGGCATATGAAATCAGCATCCTTCTCAGAGGCTGGAGAACGACATCACTCAAAACCCTGTGCTGTATTTAATTTTATTATTGAATAAAATATAGAGAGTAATAGGGCACAATAGAAGAGACATGTTTATGCAAGTAGGGTGTATGCTCAGCGAGATTTCCAGAAGAATATTCAAGTAGATATTATATGTATAAGTAAATATAGGAACCAATCATCTGATTTTTTTCTTATCACCACCAAAATAAAAAAGAAAATCCTGTTCATGTCCCACAAGACCTGCTGTTTTGAAAACATGAAAACCAACTTGTTATAATGAAGAGATTTAGGCTAATAAATAACAACCTCCCACACATCAGCTTTCGAAGTCACCAGCCCCCTCAGCAATATCTGCAAAATTACTTAACTGCTTTGTATTTATGCTTTGGGACAGTTTAGGACAAAAATAGTTTGGAGACTATTTATCTCCGTTTTGATTTCTGCACAACATTTCTGTAGCTGCAACAGTGAGACAGTCTGTGGCAATAAATTTCTTCATCTTTATGCTAACTGGGGAACTTCAACCAAAAAACCCCTGAATCCTCTGTCTACATTTACAGCCTTGTAGAAGGTCATTTGGCAGGGAGCAAATATGCCCTGTGAAAAAGAATCTGGAATGAGGGGTAAGTGCTCCACACTGAAATCTGGAATAAGGGGTAAGACTGTCCACAAAAGGTCTTTCCCTCTCCACTATAAGTCAGCACCAAACTTGGGTCGATGTCAGGGGGAAGGAGTCCCTGTGGGTCTTGTCAAATCTGTGACAGGTTACAACTACTCACAGCATCCCCAAGGACTCCAGAAGAAGTAGGACAGCGTGGGGATATCTGCTCCTTCCTAAACACTCAGTGCATTTCATTTGTACTGCTAATAAGAGAACCGTGTGTTTTGTGCAGGCCTGTTTTGCAAAGTGCTTCTTTGATTCAATTTCTATGTGTTCCTGAAAAGATTAATCATAAATTTAAATGCCTGTGAGGCTGGAGTTATGGAAAGGAGTGTAATTGATGTTCTGGACAAAGTGAAATCTCAGGCCTGATGCATTTAACAGGAAGTGTTTATTCTGTAAACAGGGAACAATAATAAACTCTACATGTACACTAAGTACCTTGAACCCTTGTCCTGTCTTTTTCCAGGTTAAAATCCTTAAACCATCTGAATTCAGCATATGAAAACCTAGCATAATATCTGTGAGAGTTTCTAGAGAAGTTAACTTAATCAAAGGTGTTAACAGTTCTTTCTTTAATTATTTCTCAATGGTGGACTTGGTGAATTATTAGCAATTCATTGATGAACCAATAATTGTCACACTTGTAAGAAAATAAAACATAAAAGAAGTTAACGTCCATGGACAGATTTCCCTAGCATGTGGCTATTACCAATAATTATAATATAATATTACCAGTATTACATATCCTGAGTATCCTACCCACCATTTTGACTGGAATGGATCTCTGATCTGAGTGCAGGAAACAGGGAAGCCAATTCTTCACTTCTGCTTTCGCCTGAAGAAGTTTGGGTACAAAGAGGGTCACTCTGAGTTCATTTTACCCTTTTTATTGTTCCAATAGCTATCTCCCAAATCTCAGGGCCACGGCCTGTGCACGGAAGTGTTGCGGCAGTCATTGCAAAGGGCCATTGTTCATAGAGGAATGTTTTGTTGATCCGAGCACAGCCTTGCTTTGGACAGCTGATGTTTTGTCTCTGCAGCTTCCCTGGCCAAGGGGGTTGGCAAGCCACAGATTATGAAATTCTTTGAATATAAATGAAAAAACATCATATTTAAATATCAGGAATAAGAAACACAAAAGCATGTATCCTTCCTCTCACTTTCCACTTTCTGTGTGCTCAACTTCCAAGTCATTTGGTCTTGTACCACAGCCCATTAAAACAAAAGAAATGAACATACCTTTTAAAAAAATAGAGAAGAAAAAATACCCCAAATAATTGCTTTCTAGTCTGTGTCATGTTTTAATTAAAGATAGCAGCACCACAATCTACGATATATCTGGAAATTATTAGAAACCTTTTCCAGAGGCAAAAAGGATCAATACCTCTTTGTCTCAGTGGCATAAAACATCTCTGTGTTTCTTCTTTCCTGCTGGCAAGAGAGAAAGTGGAAAAGTCTAAGATGGGAATAATAGCAGCACTGAAGGGGAGAGCCATATGCCAGGTCAAATGAACATGCTTTTTCTTTTGTATTTATTTTTAAAAATAACCAGAGTAGTTTGCATTATATGATTCCATCTCTGCCGTAAGTTTTGCTCCTTTTGTGTAAGGGGCAGCAGAGAGCATGTGGAGCTACTGAGTCAAAACCCTGAAGAAAAGGAATGTGACTGAGGGTGAGATGAGAGGCTTGGGAGTCAAGTCCTGTCTTCCCACCCTGCCTTCACCATGGATCTGTCTGATCATCACCATGAGCTGTGTGATACTGCTCCACTTCCTTGGAGCTCAGAAGGCGCATGTCTTATGCCTTGCACGATGACTGTGTCCTCCAGAGAGGAATTTTTTGTTGACTGTTCTTGTCTATACAAATTGACTTTGGCTTTCACCTTGTCACTTTGTGAAGGGCAGCCTGAAAGTGGTGGCACTCACCACTGTTTGTGCCTCACGTGACAGAGTTTGCAGCCATGGTCCCTCGGTGTCTCACAACCCAAATATGCCACATGTGGGGTTCTTCTGGTTCATCTTGTTTTCCCCACTTGTCAATGGAGAAAAACAGGCGCCTCTTGGCTAACACTGCAAATAAACCATGAGCTGAAAGAGCCCAGTGCTTGAATCCTTATATTACAAGAAGCCAGAGCTGAAGAGCTCAGACGTCCATTCACATTTTAGAAATCTGGTGTTAGAGAGCATTAAACCAGGCCACATTTCCCCGTGTATAAAGTGAGACAATGAGACATCAATTAATTATAACATACCTAATCATCTTTCTGTCACCTTCTTTTTTTATATGAGGGTGTTTAACCTGCCTGGGGAAAAGAACCCAGGTCAACACACAGTCAAAGGGAAAAGTTAACCCCATGTTTTCTGCTGCCCCTCTCCTTTTTCTTTAAGCTTCTTGTCTCTGTTTAGGCTGGCAGGCAAAAGTAGATGGGAATAAACTTAATGAACTNAATATTTTGTTTCAAAAGTCATTTACTTCCATGCAGTCCCCACAAATGCTTAAGTGGGGGGTTTAGTAGCACCACAGAATTTAAAAGTAAACAGGGTATTTTGTATGTCAAGGCTGGTGTCCTAAATAAAATTATTTGCCTTCCTTTGCATTTGTCAAACTCTCCTTCAACTAGAATGTATATTTCCAAAGAAATAAAGAGCAGACCCCTAAATTCTTGGCTTCAAGACCACTCAGATGACACTATTGAACCGTTTCTATTATTAATTAACATTTCAATGTAAATTATAATGCTGAAATCTTTTGAAAATATTTATCAACAAAGAAATTCACCAAAGTAGCTGACCTTTCAATCACAGAGTGAGTTACCCTTCCTTCTGAATCACTACTGGGCCTCAGGGTTTCAGGAAATTTCTTCCCCAGCCTCATCTTTCTCCAGAGAATTTCCCATCCCCTTTCATCTGTGGGGTGTGATAGGATAATAACAGCAATCCAGTCCTTATTGTCTGTATCTGCAGATGAAGAGTGCTGTATAAGTGTAAAGTGTTATTATTATTGTAAGGAAATAATAATACTAATAAAACAAAATGAATCGAAGTCTTGTCTTCAGATGGTTATTTTAGCAATCCAGAAATCTAAAGCCCATGAAATAGACAATTAAGAGGGGTTAGATACTTAATATCAGTCGTTGTGTTTGGGTAGAATTTTGCAATAACGCAGCTGCTATAATAATAAGTATTTTTATTTCTCCTTCCAGAAAGGAAGCAGTTGTGTTTTTGGAGAAGCCTGAAAGTCCTGCTGCAAAATGCAGAACTTTGTGTGCCTGCTTGTGCACTCGAACGGCCTCTCCTCTCCTGTTCCAACAGCTCCATCTTTGGGAGAAAGGAGGGGAAGCGTTCTTTTCCTTTAGCTGGCTTTTCAAACAAAAGAAACCTCGGAAATACTGTTTTGCCCTGGAATATCGTTTTTGCCCTCCCCTCTTTTCCCCATGCCTCTCCCCACATCGCTCTTCCTCAGCTGGGGAATTAAAAACCCCAAAACAATCTCCCCTTTCTCTCATTTCTGTCATAACTAAGGGTCAGAGACTCATTTAATTAGTCTCTCTTGTGTGGCTTGCAGCCCTGTTGAAGGCAAACATTTACCCCTGGGTTTCAATGCTGCTGCTCAGCCACTGAATTTTCCTTTTTAATATTTTTTGTCAGGAAAATGTGGAATCATGTTAATGGCTATTGGGGATCCTAGGGCTAAATCATAATCATAATTGTCCACACTAATCATAATTGTCTTGCTGTTGCAGTGTGCATCCCTCCCTCCTGTCAGCTTGCAGTCTCATCCTGCTCCCTTGGACTGTGTGCTTACCTTGGGTGTGTGCTTTCACAGGCAGGGCTGACATTACAGTCATTTTTGTCAGTTGAGTAACTGGGCTCAGGAGACAGGGACTTGTAGACCTTGTAGGAGGGGTCACTCTCTCTGTCTTCTCAAAATCCTCATCCCAGAAAGCTCCCATGAGCAAAGCCACTTTTATGTATTTAGAAGGGCTCACTTTTCCCTTTTAAAGTAAGGCTAGCTGGGGAACAGGAGCTAGAGATCCAGATTAAGAGCTTCTCTTGTCCACAGGCTGCTTTTAATTGCTGAGTTACATTTGGGACTACTTTTTTCTTACCTCTTGAATCTTCCATGCCCTTCCTTGCAGTGGCCCATGCCTAGCAGAAGGGATTACATCTCTCCTTCATGTCTCATGAATCTGAGGGTTAGGACATATTCAGGACAAAAGGGACTGGAGGGTGGGAAGCTTAAGTGTTACACAAACTCAGAAGATGTTTGCTCTGTCCTAGAGGAAGTGTCTCATCATTGGACCAGTTTTCAAGAGGCATTCAGTCATGAACATCTGCCTCTGTCCTTGGCAGCAGTGATGATGAAAGGGAGCCTCCTGATACCACAGTTTTTGTGCTAATATGGTCAGCATGTGCCTGCCAACCAGATGAGTCTTTTCAAGTGACATAAATATTCTGAGTGCTTTAGGTCCTGATTAGGTAAATATATGCGTTACATACCCACAGTATTTAGAACTAGAGGCCTGCAAGAAAGTGCTGCAAATACTACAGTGCAAGGGAAAAAAAGGATGGGGTTAAGTATGTTCATTAATTAATCACTAAAAGGGAGTGGGGTAAAAGTACAGGTAAATTTAGAATTCTCAAGCCCAGAGAGACTTTTTTTTTTTTTCCCTAAAATCAGAGAGGATAAGAGAAAGAAATAGGAAATTTTATTCCCAGCAACTACACAAAGGAATTGATAGAGGTCACAGAGAGGGCCAGTGTAAATTTTTTAGGAACAAGACAGAACCCAAGTTAAAAACAAACTGAGAAGCCAGAAAAGTCATGGAAGAACACAGAGTCCATAATAACCTTGGAACAAGACTAGAAAGGGTTCAGGCAGATGCATCATGAGAAAAAGTAAAATCAGAGCTTTCAGAGGCAAGATCATAAACAGCATGAAAAACTGACAAACAAATAAAGAAAAACAGGCACTAATTGAATACAGCCCCAAAAATCTGGCACTGACATTCCTTTGCTAGCTTTTGGCTGCTCAGTATATATGGGGTGACATTTAACACTGTGTCTCAACCAGGCCAGAGAACTTTCTGCTAAATTACATTAATGATGTAATTAATTAAATTTCACTGTAAAGAAAATATTTCTGGTGTTCTTAAACTAAGTAATTTGTATGCGCCCATTGTGATCTAACCTGAAATGACAAGTAAGTTTTTAAATCCAGATTTCCTAAAGGCCAGACTAGTGACTTCAGTGTTTTTTGGTGTAATGAAAATAATTTGTATACAGAGTTCAATTCACCACATGATTTTTTGTTCAGAGATCCTGGTTCTAATGTCACTGAAACAGAAACATGTGTTGTCCCATCCCCACAGCTCTGCTGCATCCTAAGCACTCTAACTTCTCCAAATTCATGATGATGAAACCTCATTACTCTTCTGTAATGTACTTCTGACACACATTCCCATTTTCACTCTCATCTGCAATCCCCAGCATTGGTTGGGATTTGAAGAATAAGTGCAAAAACAGTGGAAAGATGACGTTTTCTTACAGTATTGTAGACACAATTTAAAACAAAACTTACCAGAAATCGTCTGAGACAGTCTGTTCTTAAGACAATCAATTGATAAAATTAATTCACAGGTTTATCTTCTTTCACAGTATTGTATATAGTATATATACTTCACGAACCCAAGGTTTCTTTTCCCCTTAGCTGCTCGGATTGCGGAAAGATTTCAGCATCTGAAACCAGGAAATTTTGGCTCACTTCCAGCTGCGGAGTCAGGCTGACCAGTAAATCTACCACAATAACACCACAACTACTCACATATGTAATCCTGCCTTGCAGACAGCTCCTGAACTCCTCTAGAGCTACATCAAAACCCTTAAATATTACATATTTACATATCATAATATATACATATTCATGGTTTATTGCATCTCTCATTGGAAAGCTTCAGCACAAATCCATGGATCTGACAAAAACCCCAAACAGAACGAAACAAAAGAACAAAAAACAGCCTTCTTAAAACTTTGTCCTGGGTCAGCAGGAAGCCCTGGATGTGAGGTTTCAGGAAAGTCTGTCTTCTGTACACCTCTACTTCAGTTAGTGGTGAGATGAGCAGCAGCCAGGGCAGGTTATCCTGATGCCTGCACAGCTTCCTCCTCTCCTCAAGTATTTTTGTTCACTAGACGCCTCTTGGAAGCAGACAAGCGTGTGTAATGCTCAGCACATAACCTAGAATATGACAGACACAGATTTTAGGCAATGCTCTGTAAAGCAAAGCCCTCTGATGTTGCAAGAGGGGGAGGTAATTATGCTTGATCCTTAATAACATAAAAAGTTGGGGAAAGAGTGAAGCATAGGTATTGCCTGCTCCTAGAGAGGATAGAGGCATATTGCATGTTTCAGGTACACTTAGGGATCTTCCTCAGCTATAGAGAGACTGAGCTAGGTTTGTCTTTTCTCATGGAAAAGGAATAAAACAGATGAAAGCCAAGTTTTTGTCCAGTAACTTGATAATCTGATCACTCCTCTGGTCCATAGGAAACCCAGGAATCCTTCTCCACTATTGGTTGCCAATCCTTCGAGACATGGAGCTAAAATTTAACCTGAAATATACTTGGTCCTAAAATAATGTCAGACATCAGTTTCCTCTGCACATTAGTAAGCAAAATCAGTCTCATACATATTTGTAAAGAGTTTTAATATGTAGGTATATGAGTTTTTATCTACAAATTTATAATTTCTTTTTTTCAACTGAACCCTTTTCCTCCAAGTAAATTGTATTGCATAAGATTGAGTTCCTGTAAAGCACACATTTCCTTCCCTTTCTGTAACTGTAAATATAAAATATGCTTACCTGAATATTGTTTGCATCCATCATTTCCTCACTCTTCACAATGTTGGTGAGAGGAAAGGAGAAAATAGAAACTCTGGTCTTGTCATGGGGCTGTCCTCATTTCAGCCTCTGTTTTCCAGTGTCAGCATGAGATATAGTTGAAGAAGTACTGTTAAAGTGCTGCTTTTTACTGAGAGGTTTAAGATTACCGAGAATGATAGTGTTTTAAGTTAGTTGTTAACTTTACACAGTATCAGTCCAGAAGAGATCCTGTTAGTGATTATCATGCTACACCTGAAGGAAGGCAGCAGCTGGCTGAGGTGCTGAACATTTTTAAATCCCTGAAATGAGTTTATTTATTTATTATTTACAACCATGGGATCAGACAGCGAATATAAGGAACTCTTCTTCAGTTTTCACCTATGCATGGTGCTGTGATGTGAACACTAGATGTGCTACCCCTGTTCAAATCATTGCTTTTTCCATGTATCAATTTTCATCATCCCAGTTAGACCCTTGAATGATGGTCAGTACCCATAAATATTTATTTATAATCTCTTTCTACCTTTTAAATATTGTGATTGAAAAAAAATCTATTTCTAAATTAATAATTTCTTAAACCAAACAAACAAACAAACAACCTGAGGCAGAAAGACTTTCCAATTGAGTACACTTTCTGGCTTTTGTTTTTTCAACAAAATGAATTTTTATCATACTTAACACATTCTTATGGAAATGAATTCCAGATATCAGAGTTTCACAGTGGAAAAACATGCCCTCTTGTAATATTTGAAATGAGTCTTGAAATGGCTTGTCTTGCCCAGTCCTGCATCCAAAACAGTTCCACATTAAAGGTGCTCTGCCTTTTCGTATGCCCCTAGTGTATTTTTCAAATTCTTGCCAGTGGTACCCTTTATACCTTCTAGAGGTACAATTACACCTGGACTTCCAGCTTAATGTCTCTAAAATGCTTTTTCCAAGAGGTGACTAAGAGTTTAAGATCATAAAAAGCTGGGAAAGTATCATCAGCAAAACAATTTGACTGGATATGCGAAAGCCCCCTGATGTTCCCAGTACTGATTCAGATTGAGGGTAAGAAGGGAAGTTTCCAATTTTTGGATAAACTGATTGATTTATGACTGCTATTGCCCTGGTAGATACCTGACTCTGGCACAAGTTTAATGATCCAAGTCAAGCCAAGGACATGAACTGGTCTGCAGAGAAATCCAGTCCTGCCTTCTCTGCTACTTGTTCTCTACTTCACCCTGCCTTTTATGACCTCCTTTGCTGCGCAGTGAAAGTTCGAACAGGTTTACATGTATACAGCTTATTAGGGGCCCCAACAGACAGTATAGACAGTCTTCAGAGCTGTCTTAGATTGGGGAATGAAACAAGGAGGAGAAAAAGAGAAAAAATTAACCCTCTTCCCCAAGTCCAGTGGAAAGTAATGTGATGAGTTACCCTAACAAGGCTTCAAACCTTCTCTTCAGGGCATCCTATGCATGGCAGCAGGTGGTGACAATGATTGAGCTGAAAATGACAAAAAAAATTTGTTTTCTTCCTTTTTTCTCCTTAGAAAAAAGAGTACAATTATACTTCTCATTAAGACTTGCTCAGATCTTCCCATTGGTAGTTACTGTTTATGTCACTGCTGGTGCTGGTTGGAGCATGCCTGATTAGGTGCAGGTGTTGCACACTAATTAGCCATTAAGTTTTGGTGTGTTATATTCTTGATAACATTTTCTGGATTTTAAAATTAGCATCATTCATTTTCTCCTAAGCTGTGTTTGTTTTAATATGAAACTGTAAACTAAAACCCAAAGGGTGAAGAGTGGATGTATCTGCACACAGGCAAAGATTAGTAGCTACAAAGGGAAATGTGAAGAGGCAGAGGAAGAACAAAATTATTTAAACATCACAAAAAAAAAAAANAAAAAAAAAAGTTTTGAGCTCAATCTGGGCATTGGATTCTGTCAGAATCCTACCGTGCAAGGTCCAAAAGATCACTTGAGATGCCATGGTTATGGCAATGAGGCAGAAGCCTTGGGTAATTTCATAAAAGGCTACTACATGGTGAGTGAAAATTGGGTACAGGAGGAAGGTCCTCAGCTTTGCAAGGCTTAGAGATGACAAGGTTCTAAATTCCAGAATATTCTCTCATGCCAAGAGGTCCTGTGAAGAGACACAAATGTGAGAAGGATGAGGACGCTGAGAGAAATGAGTCAGTGACTATGGCATGATTTAGATGCTGGGTAGTGTGGAAAGGTATAAGTGTCCTTCATTTTCCTAAAGGAAAAGATAGAAGACGGAGGGGAAATTTAATATTATAGATATTAGGGCCACTGTTTCTGAATTTAGTAAGCTTAGTGGAAACAGACATCATCCAGAAAATTTCAACAGGTTACTGAAGAGCATTCAGTAAGTAGGGTTTGAAAAGGATTGAATTATTTCTGTGTCTCTATTCACTATAACAATAGTAGCTAAACTTCTGAATTTGTCACTGTAATTAAATGTCCAGATTTATTTGGGATAATTCCATGCATTTCAAAACAGAACCTGTATGGAAGCAAAGGGCTTATGCACAAGAAAATCACAATCTAGTCTATTAAACCAGGAGATGTGAGCTGAAACCTCTCATGTTTTATGATACAAAAAATATGCAGAGCAGAACTTCCACCTCCTTTCACAGATCTTTTCATCTGGTGTGGTGGATTCTAGAGCAGGAGCCTGTAGTTAATGCAAATCCTTTACAAAAATCTTATCTGATTTTTTTCCCCTCATTTTTCAAAATTTGTATTTGGCATATACGCTCCCCCTCTAACGCTGATAATTTAAACCCAAAACACTAATGGATAGTAATATTCTTTTCTTTATTGTTATTCATGTACTTACAAGTTGAAAGGAAGACTTTTTTCACAGGACTAAATTCAGTATGAAGCACAGAATACCCTTAAAAGAATGGACATCTTGTAAAATAGTTTTTTAGCACTGACCTTTCTTCTACCTTCCTCTCATGCTTCCTCTTTCTGAGAATCAAGTTTAATCCTTTTTGACTGTTTTTTGTTTCTGTGTTTTTTAGTCTTATTCCTCACCTCTTTCTCCTTCTACATCTTTTTCACAGGTATCTTTGACTGTTGCAAGGGGGATCCTCAGAACTATAGTATAAATTACCACATCCAACCAGGAAGTTCACCATAAGTTGCTTTTATTCTCTCTTTTCACTGCCCTAACTTGAAGGAAAGTTTTTTCAGTGTGTGCTCAGAATAGAATATTGTCTTAATAGCCGAGAAAAACTTGCGTTACACAGAACTGTGAGTTACAGGGCCGTGTTCTGTCACCAGTCCTCTTAGTGCTACAGTGTTCACTCTCACCTGCTGTTTGAGAATATGGCTGTATAACACAGTTACTTCTTCAAGGTGCTGGTTGATATTATGAGGAAAAATCTGAAACCTGATAGTCATGGATCACAATGATATGTGCAGAACATCCTGGAAAAACAACATGCCTCTTCCAGTGGGTTTTCTTTCAATGTGCGGCTCATTAAGGCTGCTGGTCCCTTTTACATCTCAATTTCCCTGCTCAGGGAATTGGCGGTAGGCACCACAAATATCTGTCAGTGGGTTATGCCATCTCTGTTCTTCTCCAAAAGCATAAGGAAGTCAGATGGGAAGAGAAGGAGCAGGCACTGATCTCTTCTGTGCGGTGGCTGGAGACACACAGGACCTGAAGGGGTGGCCTGAAGTTGTGTCTAGGGAGGTTTGGGTTGAATATTTGTAAAAGGTTCTTCCCCAGAGGGTGGTTGGGCACTGGAACATCTTCCCAGGGCAGTGGTCACAGCACCAAGGCTGGCAGAGTTCCAGGAGCATTTGTACAATTCTCTCAGGGACATGGTGGGATTCTTGGTTTGTCCTGTGATGCACCAAGAATTGGACTCAATGATCCTGATGAGATGCTTCCAACTCAGCATATTCTGTGATTCTGTGATTTGTGGACTTCTCAGGTCTGACTATACTGTGTCTAGGTGGTCTTGCCTTTTTTTTTTATTTCCCTCCACTCCAATGGTACTCTGTGGCTTAAATTCACTTACTGAAACACATTTAGATATTCATCTAACACGTTTCTCTGCCAACCCACAATGGATCCAAGTTTCCTTTCCCTTCTCTCTCACATTTCCCTGTCTGCTGTGGCATACTGTGAGCAAAGTGTTATCTCTCCAATTTGATAGTGCCATCCTCATTGTACCCTAGATGTCCATTGCAGGATCATGGCCTGAATTAGTTTCTTTCTCAGTTTGTTTCTGTACAGTTTTGCACAGCTTTGGGGAGCACTGTGGGGCCATTTATGAAATGACAGTGCTTTCTGCTGGCGAGATCATTATAGGCAGAAGGCATTCCAATGTGCAAATTACAGTACTGCTTATAGGGAATTTGTTCTGCTTAAAACAAAAGAGCTCTACAAAAGGACGGTCTCGCCTCACTTTTGTCTGATTTGGAGCTACAAAGCTAACTTCCATGCTGTGCAGAAATGCGCAAGGAGGGTTACGTCTGTTTTACAAGAGCATCAGTTGGGTGAAAATGCATTTGACCTTCACAGGGTTCTTGAGTCATTCTTCAGCTTGAGTGGCTGAGTGAAGAATGTGTCATTCTGTCATATTAAAAAAAAAAAAAAAGAGGGAGAGAGAGAAAAAATTTAAAAATCAATCCTGTCTACTTCTGAAAGCCTTAGATTTCATTGGTATCTAACTATTATTTATCTAATAAATAATATTTGCTTGGGTTTTCATTGCTATTTTTATTTAAATGTTCTTGGGTATAGCTAGAAGCAAGGTCCATTTTTATAGCACAGTGAATTCCCACATTTCTGGTAAATATAATCAGATAAGGGGAAGTTGAACTTAAACCTTCTGTTGCAGTCAATAAAAGTAAACTTCATAACCCAAGACTATATCTCTATTTATAATTGCTAATTATAGAAATCTATTCAAGGACACTCTAAAAACAGGATTATAAATCCATCTAATAAAAACCCCCCAAAATATAAGAATATAGAGACAGAAAAAGGAGATAGTGAAAACTAAGGAAGAAAAAGAAACAGAATATAAAGCAACATATTTTCTTGAGCTTTTTGCAAAACAAACTATTCCTCAAATATGTTCCAATTGTCCTTAGTGTTTCATTATCTTTGTAGCAGGGATCTCATATTTATGTAGAAGTTTGTTAACCAAATGGATCTAGGTGCAATTGTACAGATGATGACTGGAAGCATAAACTCCTGCAAAGAAAAACAAACAGGAAGAAAATTTTGTGTTCCCTGCGTTTAAGGTTCAAATTCAAGAACCTACATCTCTTTTATCAGATTTTTTTCTAGAAAGTTATTAGAGAGTGCAGATTTAGCTGAATGATAGACAATCAAAATATATTCCTAATCTGGCTTGAGATAAAATCCCTGAGAGAACAATTCAGGTGAGAAACTGGAAATTCATGTTAAGAGTTGGTCTATAGATAAAATTGTATAAGTATCTTCAAGAAATCAGCATCCAAACTGAGACATCAGAGAGATACTTTAAATTAATCACATTAATAGCTCCCACATCCTTCTTAAATTTCTGGTTTATTTTACTTATTTTCTATGTAAACCTGTGGAAGGAAAAATTTCCATGTGTTCAGCCTGCATCAGCTCCAGCGTCGGGCATCAGCATTTCACATTGAAAGAGGCAGTTCTTGTCTCTGTGTTTTCTGCATTGTGACCTTTGCCCAAGCCTCTAAAATATCAAGGTATTTGTTTGCTAGGGATGTGGCTTCGCAGCAGAGCACAGGATATCAGCAATAGTGTAGCCAGCAGGACCAGGGCAGTGACCACCTCTTTGTGTTGGGCATTGGGTGAGGCTGCAACTTCAGTCCCAAGTCATTGAGGAGCTGGAGTATGTCCAGAGAAGAGAATGGAGCTGAGGAAGAATCTGGAGCATCGGGAAGAGTTGAGGGAGCTGGGAAAGGGGCTCAGCCTGGAGAAAAGGAGGCTCAGGGGGGACCTTCTGGCCCTGCACAACTCCTGCAAGGAGGGGACAGCTGCGAGGGGGGCGGATCAGGCTCTGCTCCCAGGGAACAGGGACAGGAGGAGAGGAAACAGCTTCAAGTTTCACCAGAGGATGTTTATATTGTATAATGGGAGAAATTTATACGCTGTAAGGGTGGACAAGGCATAACAGTCTGCCAAGGGCAGTGTTGGTGTCACCACCACTGGAGGAGCTTGAAAGCCATGTAGATGTGACACTTTAGGACATGGGTTAGTTGTGGACTTGACAGCGCTGGATTAATCATTGCACCTGATCTTGGAGGTCTTTTCTAATCTAAACAATTCAGTGATTCTTAATCTCGATAACTACATTCTAAAGATGCAGAGAAATTCAACTGATCACTAACAAAGGCCTTCTAAAGAAGCAGGGGTGCGAACAGCCCTTCTTAAATGCATTTAAAAAAAGGTTCATCTTTTTTCAAGAGGAAGGAATAATTTCAATTGGAAATAATTCATATGGTCTAAACATGACAAAAAATATGTATTTTGTCCCTGTGGCACAAGTCAGTATGTACAGACCATTATCCTTTTTTATTCTAAGAGTCACAGAGTTGTAGAATGGTTTGGGTTAGAAGGGATGTTTACAGATCAACTAATTCCAAAACCCGTTCTGTAGACAGGGAACTCTGCCCTCCATGGCTTGACTATGCACCCAGGCTTCCCTTCACAGCCCTGCTCAGCTCCAAGAGGGCCCTGAGAGGTGATGGGATAACAGTTGGAAGTTCAATGGCCACAGTCTGCATCATTTGCTGATAAGACACAGTGTGGATCATTGATGTGACCCATCTGGGTTTAGGGTATGCTTCGGGGCAGATTTTCGAAGGTTTACAAGTGTTTTTAAATGTGTACAGGGTGTCTTGTCTTCTCTGACAGCTGTGATGAAGTGCTGTAAACTGAGAAAAGTTCCTGTTTACACCGCTACTGTGCGGTGAAAACTCTTATATAAAAGTCTCCTTTTATATCAGCCCTCAGTATAAGTAATGTCTCTAAAAGAACTGAAAGCCACAACATATTATGTACCCTCTGTAATTACTCAGTACTATTTTGACATCAAAGGAACCAATGCACAGTATTTGTGGTCTTCCTTTTTAAATTGACACCTTAATGATTTTTGGGACAGTCAGACTGGAACACCATAATATTTTTTTAAAAATATATGCCCACTCTACTGACTAAAAGAAGAGGAAAAAAATCAGATAATGGAAGAACAAAGAGAATAGCTACATAAAATCAGAATCACTCATACTGTGCTTAAGATCACAGTTAAAATGTTGAGGTTTTTCTCTTTTTAATGAATATGGGAGTTTTGAGAACAATTTTCAGAAAGGAGAAAAGAAAGCATGCAAAGTATATTTAAGACCTTCTTGAAGACATCCAGAGTTAATAATGATATACACTGCACAAAGAACAACTGTGAGATGGATGTAAAATGCCACAAACCCAGCCAATTAAAAATGAGGTTATTAGTTTTTAGTTACACTGCAGTTAGAGATAATGCTATAGAGAGCCTGAGTGAAAGCACATTTTATATTGTAGTAGGAATTGCATTTTATGTGGCATTTTATTTTATTTTAAGGGGTGCTTCTGTTTAGAGAGAGGAAGATTTCAATTATGAGTTAAAATGGACTCGCTGTGGTTTTTCTGTATCTTTAGGGAGAGGGGAAGGGGATAAGAAGGGTACAAACTTTCTTCCAAACTTGGCAACACCAGCAATAACAGTAAAAATTTGTGCCTCACCATAAAAGACAGCTGCCTAGATTTCTAAGATATGTGGGAATGCCTAGCATCTATGGATTTTGTTTTCCAGGGTGATCAATAGAAATTATTCACTTGCTTTGAAAGTGTAGCTCCAAATGTTATTGTCAGTGTTATTCTAACTCTTTTCTATTTGATTTATGGCTGGATTTCAAAGCAACTCATACCCTACATACAGAGGGGGGAAAAAAGTTGCCTCTTTAGAAGCATTACATGTTTAAAAACATTCTAATGTTTTTAGAAATACAACTGTTGTTTAAATAGATATTTCACATTTAAATACATGCTGAGGCTTTTGAACATATTTATATAAACTGAACTATGAGTGTCTACATCTAAAGCCCATTGCAGAGTGAGGTTTTGGGACTGTGTCTGAGAATCATGAGTGGAACTGTCCAGCTGCTCAGGTCACTGATGGATGCATAGAATCATAAGAAAATTTGGATATGAAGAGGCCTCCAAAAGCCATAAAGTCCAACCCCCCTGCAATTAGAAGGGATATCTTCAACTAGATCATGCTGAAATCTTCCTTATTGTTTCTGCAGTTACTCTAAGCATTTTATTATTTTTTACACCAGTTATCCTGTACTAAGACAACATAAGTACTTTTTTAATGTATTTTGAAACCTCTTCAGTTGAAGCAGTTTTCACGACCTGAAGGACAAAGCCTCTAGAGTAACAAAAATATTTGAAAAATATAACCAAAAAGAAAATAAAATTAGGATCTTATCTCCTAAAATAAAATTATTCAAAAGAAGAAAATCCCAAAACTTGCAATTTCATTTTCCCTATTTATCTATCTATTTATTCATCTACATCTGGGTTGAACTACCATAAGATGACATTTTCTTTGCTCCTACAGCAAGTTCAAAATCAAAATATATTCTAATGTAAAGAATAATTAGTTAATCCAAAATTTTTTCTTTGATATGTGAAAGCAAAGGTAAAGTAGCTTTGCCTGTTGCAGTGGTTATCACATTCGCCTAATTTTCATTTTAGTGGAATAGGATTAAAAGAAAAGCAAAACAGGTTCAATTCAAAATAGAAACAGTTAGATTTATTAACATACAGTAAAGGTAAACAAACAAAAACCAACTACGAAACCCTCTCAAAAACAACCCCTCTTCCTCCCTAGCAACAATCTACTTTTCCACGAAAAAACAATGCAAAGGGACAAAACATCAGAACTCTTAAGTC
>WBMY01007845.1:231054-273640 GCA_013397315.1 Donacobius atricapilla
TTTTTTTCTTTTTTTTTGGCAAAAAACCTGCTACAGAAACAAATGTAGATGAGGGGGGCACTGAGCCATATAGAAGTGAGTAATTATCTACTGTTACAGGCCTTATTATCTCTCCAAATGTTTGCTAAAAATTCTATTGGGCAACCATCTGGACCCTGAGCTTTAACAGTGGATACAGAGTGGATTGTTGCTTTAACTTTTAGATGGGAAAATTTCTTTCTTTAATTCCTTCCTGTCATCCTGTGCTAAATAATTTAGTAGAATGTCTCCTAGATAGCTTTCTGAGTCCTCAGAGTCAGTGCATTCTAGATGATATAATCACATAAAATATTCTTTGAAAGTTTATATATATCAGATTTTTTTTTACCACCAGAGGATCTGAGGACACTTTGCCATCTGTTGTAAGGGTTTGCTAATGCACCTATTTTCTTTTCTATCCCTACATTCTCTTTTTAAATTACTAGGCTTAATAATTTGCCTAATTGGTAGCCTCCCCCAACATCTGAAATTATATACAATGCATATTGCTTCAACCTCCTCTCTGCGTATGAAACCTAGCAGTTCTCCTCTAAGAATTTCCATTGTTGCTGTATTGCTGTAGTTTTCAATAGCAAATATAATTTCCCTCATTCAGGCTGTGATAAATAATTCAATAACATATCATCAATAGCTATAGACCAGTTGCTTAGCTTGAAATGTGTCTCTACTTTGCTGTGAAGGTCATCACTATCAATTATGCACCTATCTTCCATGGAATGTTACAATTTAGTATTATAATCATAACAACAAATGATCTTTGTTCTTATGAAGGATATATATGATTGCATTGATATATGTTTTTAACTGTTTTCTTTTGTTTACTAATTTCCAGATAGGCACTGGAAGACAAGCAGCTTTAACCATCTTGACCAAAGTCATAATATTGCATGAACAGCAGAACCAGAAATATAATCAGTCACCTGATGTTCTGCAGTTGCATTTGGATATTTTCAGTGAAACAATATGATGACCAAGCTGTGAAGCTTCTCCCATGACACTGAATCCATATTGCCTCCTCCCTACCAAGTGATGGCTTTAAATTCTCCCCAGTTTCAAGTTGCACAGAGAACCTGTAATGGGATTGCGTTACATTTGAATTTACTTTTTGAAATGCAGCCCTCAGGCAGTCTCTGCATTCCTCTAGCTGAACAGAGATATGGGTGAAACAAGTTCTTGATTTAGCTGCCCATAAGTGTCTAAAGCACTTCATGACTGACAGTCTACAGAGGAGCAGTGGCATCCCATCGGAGCTAACAAGGGATGAAGTTAAATCAGCCTCCCAGCCAAGGGTAGGATTGTTCCAGAAGCAAAGAACAGAGAAGAACTTGGCAAAGTCCTTGCTGTGTCCCTGATTCGCAGCATACCCTTTTCCCAGGTGAGGAAAGGTCAGTGTGCCCTGCACAAAGTGCAGGATCCTTCTCCACCTCCATCCCAGCACCTCTGGCATCCTCTGGCACCTCCCACCTCTCTCCCCTAACTGAAGGGAAAGAAAATAGACAAGGTACACACCTGTGATTTGTCTTCTCCTTAGTCAGAGGTCTACTACAAATGAGAATGGTAATATATTATATATAATGACATTTTCCTACTCATGTCTCACTGCAGTTTGTTTGTTTGTTTGTTTTAACTTATATTTAGGCTTTTTTTTTACAGCCACCTTCTCTTGTTCCATCTGGTCAGGCTGACTTTTCTGGTGGTGTTAATTATTTCTTGGAACTGGTTGTTATTATACTATGTTCCCCTTTGTGTCTTCAATATTTCATAAGCTTGGATTACTCTAGTTTATCTGAGATCTTTTGCTTACAATATGTAAACAAAAATAATGCTTCTGGAAAAGGTTAGTTATTCCAAACAGGATTTTGCTTTTTCCAATCATGATTAGGATCAGATCTTTGGAGTTATGGAGCATTTCTCGCTAACTTTAATAAAGTAGGTGAGCGTTTGGGAGTTCAGAAACAGACTGTAAAATCTTGACCTGAAACCTCCAAAAGAGAAAGTGCAATTCTGAGGAGAGGGAAGAAGGGAAGTATTCCAAGGAGTACAATACAGCCATCATTGTAAAATGCTTGCAAAACTGGAGGGTGTAGGATAAATTCATTCAGATGACAGATAATCCTGAATGGGAGAAGAAATGGATAACATAACTTCATAGCTTTTTATTTTCTAAGTCTTACTTGAAACTCTTCCATCAGGAAAATCAGTGATTTCTGTACTCCAAAGCATCCCCAACACAGTCTTGGAAGACTCAAGCAGGAACTCAAAGCAGTAGTTTTCAAGAGGGCTTATCGCTTTAACAGTGGCAACGACATCAATGGCAATGAGTGGGGATGGTCTGTGCTAACACTCACTCATGGCCTCTCAGAGTATGCAAACACATTATTATAAATAGTAGCTGCAGAGAGGAAAGGGGGAAAAGTGTCATTGGACCAGCTGAAAGGACTCTGCAATACAAAGTGTAGAAATTGCAGTAGCAGATCAAAATTATGATGCATTTAACCCCATGCTATTTAACACTAGTTATCACCAGGACATTCAGCCTGGGAAACACAAATATTACTTTAATCCTAAATTCTCTTTTGACTAGAATAAACTCTTACAGACTTTTCCTTCCCTTCAAACAACTCCTCCTGCCACTCCTCTCCTCCTGATCCCATGGTTTCACCTGGCAGAAAGTCCCACAGATTGATACAAAGAAAGTTGAAACTAGAAGGGAGTTTCCTCAGCTCTCTTTCAGTGCACGAAGGTGTAAATTTCTGAGCATAAATAAACAGTCCATACACCAGGAATTACAGACCAACACCAGTGAGCAGCCCAGGGATATATAACCAGGCATAAAGCCACACATGTTTGCAGAGAGAGGTGAAACCCAAGCACTCCGAGTGTCAGACTTTGCCTTAAAATAATTGCTATCATTTAAGCCTAACCTCTCTCCAATCTCATCATTATGTACTTGGGATTTTGTGATGGTATATTTATCTATTTCTGTACTATCTTGCTATTGGGGAAAAAAAAAAAAAAAGTGCTTATCACAAGGAGAGCTTTGGAGCCATGACTTATTGCAAACCCAGAATCTATCCATAGATTTGTCTATTTTTTTCCTCTTTCTCCCTCTCTTGTCTCCTGGTATTCAGTGTCCCTACAGAAATGCAGATACGGCCTGCCCAAGGCATGAGCATAAAGGACATATAGACTGAATGAGGGAAGCTCAGCACATTTTTAAATTAAAAAGAACATCTGCAGTTTTGCTAGCTGGGATAAAAATTACAAGAGCTGTGTATTCTCATGCTTCAGGGCATAAACTGATCAGTACCTAGGGTCAGGTACACCCCAATCTGTCACAATTAGAAACATATACAGACTTTCAAACTTTCTCTGGGAACAGCTGTTTTTGGCTGCTGTTGCTGACAAACATACTGGATTGGGGGGTCCACAGGCTGGATTAGGAATAGGAAATGCTGATATTCTGTTACAATACAATTTACATAGAAAAATTAATACAGCTTAAAAATCTGCCTGTAAAGAAGTTTTACTGTCTTCTTCCTCTTATATTAATGTTAGGAGTCCCCTCTCATCTTTTCTCTCATCAAGCAGGATATTTTAATCAGGAAAGCCTCTCCGTAGAAGTCTTTCTGTCACCTCTTTGAAGCAGTTTACCAGGCATCTTTCTGTTCAATTTAGTCAGATCCTGATTTTTTGTTGTTTGCTTTTAGTCCTAAAAGCTGTATCAGAAATCTGATTTTCCTTTGCCGCTTTAGATGTTGTGAACTGCAGACTGAAGGAGAGAAGAGGTGATGTGAGAGTTCACTTTTCCTGCCATTTCTAGACATGAGAGGACAGCCTCTCCAGGTAGCTGTTCTTGTAAGTGATGCTGTCTGGACAAGCTAAATGATGGCATCTTGAAATTTCATATGAAGCAGAATGATTTCCATATCTGCAGATCCTCTTCAGTGGCATTAGTTATGCTAATAAAGTGATGTGACTTTTCTGGCAGTGCTTGAGGCAGCTGCCAGGCTGTGACTGAAGACTCTATCTGGGGAAATAACTCAGCAAGTAAAATTCAGATGGCCGACAACCTGCTTGGGTTCCCGCTCCTCATCCAGAGCTGTGCATGAGCTCTATTCTTGAGCGTATAATAACCTGTGCCTCACTCAGACACAACCCTGCTGGCATCTCAGACATTACTTTGCAAAGCTCTTCAGGACACCCCCAGTGTTTACTTAATTTATGTGCTGATAGGCATTTCCATGACATTCATCACCAGCATGCAGAAAAGGCTGGCAAAGTTATTAGAGGAAGCAAGAGGAAAACAAAAGAGAGTGTCGGTTCACACATTGTGCCAGATGAGCCCACCAGCTGCTGGAGGAAGAGGCATGTGCCACTCCAACAGCAAAAGGAGGCAGGGCGAATGCAAGATGAAACTGGTTGTGAACTGCACCCTTTCTCGGCACAGCACTGGGGTCCAGAGCCAAGCTGTGTGGGAGGGTAGGAATGAGCTGCAGAATTCAAATTCTACCCTTTGTCCCTAAGGAAAGCTCTTGGAACTTTGCAGTGCACTGAAAACCAAAGAGTGGAGTTTTGTCCATACAAGAAATTCTTCTCTCCAGGAATGAGCTACATCTCAAGTCTCTACAGAATACCCTGTGCTTTTTTGAGGTTTAAATGTTCTTGGTCATGTTTTACTGTTTTCTGCTTGCTTAGATCCAGAGTTTAAAATTAAACAGGGAAATCTAAGGAAGGGATCATCTTCTGTCATCACTGCTCTTGGTTCTTCTGAAGATTTTATTCATAATATGTGGTGAGAGATTTCTTTGGGACTAGTCTTTCAGAAGAAGCAATCACAGAAATATCGGTAGTAGAGTTTGCATTTGTTTAGGGAGTGCTATTCTGTCATTCATGTTGTGATGACAATTGCTCTTCTGTTCAAGTTTGCAGAAAACTAATTCAACAAATGATGTTTTCACGTGTGCAGGATGAGTTTCTTCCCCCCTGGGTGATTTGAAGCTACATGAGAGTCTTATCACTTCCTGCTGAGTGCTTTCTTCTTTGGGACAAAACATCCTGTTCTTTTTTCCTCCTGGCTTCCTGGGCTTTGTGGCTTTGTACCTTTTATTATATCTCTTTGTTCTCTTCTAACATTTACTATTTAGGAAGAAAGTGACCATTTTATTTCTCTAGGACTGAAAATGAAGTTGTGGGGATTGAAAGTTCCCACAGACCTCTTAATGGACTAGCCTAACAGATTCACCTTTAATTTCCAGATGTTCAGGTCACAGAGATGTCACATAAATACATAATCTGTCCATGCACAAGAGTTTGAGTATCTACTAAGAAGCAGCAGTACTTCAGCCACAAAAACAGTTAGGCACTTCATGAACTATAAGCATTTCTGGAGCAATGTTCATGCAGAAAACTTTCTCCATCAGCAAAAAAAAAAAGAATTGTAGAAAAAAACAAAACAAAACAAAACAAAACAACCACACCAACAAAAAGCGCCACTCTAGAAGCAAAACCTCTCCCCCAAAAAATAACACAAATACTACAAGGTTGTTGAGGCCTTTTCCTTTCCCAACTGGTAGAACCAACTTGTATCCCCGTAACCCTGTAATACCATATTGCCAGTGCTAGTAGCAGGCTGTCAGTTTTTGTGTTGAGTTTGCACGGCCTCAGATCTATCTTTATTCTGTTTGAACTTGTCTTGACCCCCCTGCAGCTTTGTTTTACTTGGTTTAGCTGCAACTGCAATTTTTCTAATGACCAGATGGCTATGGCTAATTTGTTTTATTTCTGTTTATCTTTTTATGCTACCACCATGGTTTTATAACTCTAACTCAATGTAATATAGAGAAATGCAGCCATGGTAAGACAAGAAAGGCCTTAAGAAGTGGGGACATGGGATGTAGAGAAGTGGGGTGATAAGAGGTAAGACTGGCACTGGAGACTGCATGGCTATAAATAACTTACTCAGGCTCACTGAAAAAAATAAGGGCCTGGAGCTAGATGAAACCAGGTTTAGGCATAAAAGAGGAAATCATGTCTAAGACATGTGGAAGGTACTGTAACTGGTACATTGGGATGTAGAGATGCATTCCAACTAAAAAAAAAAGAACAAGGTGTGCAACTGTTCTAAGAAGCATATAAGAATGACCACAAGTGGATCCTAAAGTCAAAGAGAGGAAACCACAATCACCACCAACATGCTCCTCCTGGCAAAAGCTCCAGATAGTGGCAACTCAGCACAAACCCTGCCACACACACCACCAGGATGAAACCATTCACCTTCGGACCCAGCAGAGAGGGAGATATGTGAGCATAATACCAGGGAAAGTGACAGAAACTCAGGTGTGTCTATGACAGTCTCAAAGACAGAAGTATTAGTGCTGAACCTTTGCTGCAGAGAAGTGTTCTTTCTTTTTCCACACTAATTAAATGAGGGCTGATAATGATTAAGCAACTAAGATTTTATTATGCTAAAGATAAACTCTTGGCTTTATATTTAAGACATGTTTACTGTTTGCCCATAAAAATGATTCTGAGAGTAATGCACTTTCACAACCAACATTTGCCATCATCTATCAATGCCTGGAAGAGGTACTTCATAACCAGTTTAGCCTGATAAGAGACGATAAAAAGGAGGGTCCTAGTCCCCTTTGCTCAGCATTTACGGCTGGATATTTCTACCTTTTTAGTAGAACTGTGGTCTCTGATAAAGCTAAAAATGCCTCTAGCCTAAATCTAATTGCGCTCACACAAAGAGTAGCACCATGGATTAAAATTTTCCCTAACAACAGTGATAATAACAAGATAGCTGTGGCAGTACCATATTTCAGGGCTACAAGGTTACAGCTGCCTCAGTTTCCTGTTCTAAAATTGCAAGAATTAGCCCCAAAATGCTTCTGTTAAAACTTTTTTGGTGCAGGTGAAGTAAACACGCACACATTTGGAATTGCGTGGCTGCAAAATTAGCAGCAAACATTATAAATTTTGGTGACTGAAAACGAATAAAGACAGGTGGCAGGAGTTGAGGTGGGAATGAACCTTATAAATCAGCTTTGCCATCCAAAAAGGTGTGTGGATGCGCCACAGACTTGCTGCTTGGTGTTCATGATGTGTAATTCCCTTCTTCCAGGGAGTTCAGCTATCCACTGGCAGAACAGTGAGATGCAATTTTTCAGTCATCCAATCAGAGAACATATGATTTCAGGGGTGCAGCACAGTTTACGGAAGAATAGAGAATGAGCAGCTGAAGTGAATAATTCACAAACTATCCATAGGCCACGATTTGTTTGTATAAACTATTTGGTAAATACTTACACATAACGACCACATTCATAGTATTCAGGAATGGTTTGGGAACAAAGGCCAAGCCTCCTGAATAATTTATTCCCCAGGAATTATTCAGATCGTTCTCATGTATTCTCTGGAGCCTCTCTCCATGGCACATTGCCAAAAGGCACTGTGCATTAAATGGAAATTGGCTGTGCCCCAAGCAGGATGGAGTGTGAGGGTCTGGAGTACAACCTGCAATGTCTGGAGAAAACCTTGTCTCCGTCCAAGCCGAGCTGCAGACACCAAGGCACAGATGTGCTGTGTGTCAGTCTCTGGTATTTAACGTTGTTCCACACAACCACGATCTGGTGAAATCAGTACTGAGGCATATGTGATGGGGGCAGAATTTTAAAATACCAAAAACCCAACATAGCAAGTAAAAAAACCCAACAAACAATCCCCCCAGTCAAACAAAATCAAAACAAAACCAAAATAAGCAACAAGTCAAAAATTTACAGAAATTTGGAGAAAACACAACTTGTAAAGCAAGAAAATTCTCCTGATCTTTATTATGAAGAACAGTTAATTATTTTGTTTTATTCTATTCCCCTTACATTATTTTAAAGTTGGCTTATTTCTGAGAGCCGAGGTTCATTAATTTGTTTCTGTTCATATTAACATTTGAGACCTTATCTTCTTTCTGTGAGGATTCCTATAAACGGTGAAAAATACCAATCAAATTTTGAAATCTCAGGCACTAAAAAAAAAGATTACTTTGTTGGATTTTGCTTGAACATTGTGAAATGCTGCTCTCATTTTCATCATTGGAGGGTTCTTACTGCTGTAATTTGTTCACCCTACCACAGTCAAGTATGTGCATAGAAACACAACAAGAAATTTTCCTTTTCTTCAAGTTTAATATTATACCAATAAATTTCTTTCAGTTTTCACTGACCAAAGACAGTTTTGGTAAGTGCCCTCTTGATTGCAGCTGCTGGCAGAAGAGATATTCACTCTTCATTAGGGGAAGTTTTATCAATAATTTAAATGTATAGATTTTATTTTTTGTACAACCGATGCCTAATTTCAGTCAGATTTTTCAGATTTTGAAGGTCTACAAGGAAATGATGATAAAGTTTTACTTTTGCTGGTGGTTTCTTTAGGGAGTATTTCCTTTCTGCCCATTACAATAAAGGGTTATTTTTCTTCCTCACTGAAATTTTTCTGAGTAAAAGACCATCCTTGGCTACAAGGAAAAAAAATCACAAGAAACATTTCCTCACAATCAGTCTATTGAAGTGCACCTTACACACTCACAAAAGGTAAACCTCTGAACCATGATGAATAGGCCTTGATTTTACAGGTCTAAGTGATATTTGAGCCATAGTCATTCCGAACTTGCTTGTTTTTCATTCAGGTTGTAATTATCCAGGTTCCCATAAAACAGCCAAACTACAGCCAGAAAAGGTTTTCACAAGTAGAGTCACTGGAATATTTAAATTTCAGAGACAAGATGACAAAATGAACAGGGAATCTGGGGATGTGTTCAAGGCCAGATTGGACAGGCATGGTCTAGAGGAAGATGAGCCTGTCCATTTTAGTGAGCTTTAAGGTCCCTTCTAGAGACAAAACTGTTCTGTAAATCTATGATTTTGAGTCAAACTATACATTTAATGTATAATTTGGTTTGGTGTAGTTAACTAAAGCATTCACTACTTGTCTTCATTCTGTATGTTTGGGGATTGGTTGAGGATTGGGGTTTTTGGGACTTTCTTGTTTTACACTTGTGTAGGGGTTTTTTGCATGTTTCCCTGCTTGTTTGCTTTGCAAAGTGATAATATTTCAGCACAAATCATTGATTTGAAACAGAACATTGCATTTCAGAACCTTAAGGTAAAAAAAGGTGGATTGTTGTGGTTCAGAGAAACTCTTCTGTCTTTCTGGAGAGCTTGAAGCAACTATCTGATGCTTGCCAAAATCACAAATTTAACTGTTTGCCTGAAATTGTCTTCCTGATTGTTTTAGGTGTGAATTTCTTTGCAAATCCATCTAGTTTAAGGTATTGAGCCTGACTATGTCCAAAGAAAATAAAGAAATCATGGAGTTTAGGAAAAAAAAAAAAAAAGGAGAAACTGATGGCTAGGATGGGAAGTGAAGCACATAGAAGACAGTCCTTGATCAATGAAATGATGAATAGAAGGTAGGTCAGGGAGAAGTGCCCTGGAACCACTAATTTGCAAGAGCCTCCTATATCATTAAGCATCCACTTTTCTGAGCAGGCAAAAATTAAAATTGTGACTTGTTTTAGGGACATAACTCTACATCAGTAAAACTCCATCTTGCTGACCACAGCCATATGCAGCTATTGCTGAACTCAACACTTTGAAAACAGTGGAAGGCAGATTTACCTGTCAGAAAGTGTTAAAACTCTTGCCAGAGTCAAAATTAGAAGTTGAAATGCCCTATTTTATTCTACCTTCTGCAGAAGTGCTGTACCTTTAATTTTCATAATCTCTACAGCTTTAAATTCAACATTTATTTTTAACACATATATTTTAATGAAACATGAAATATAAAATGAAACTCCAGTCTGCCTCCTCTGAGCATGGAGAGAAATCCTAATTACCTGTTTCAAAAGTGTGAAGCTCTTTCTAATTTTCCAGCAGCCAGGTTCCTTAGACAGCACTCAGTATTATAACTATTTATGCCAATTGTGCTATTTCATGCATAAAATTACTGCATTATTGTTGGAATAGATGCTGGAGAGATATCTAAGCAGGGTGTAATCACTTCACTTTCTATCAAATTGTGCTTCTGAAAGGTATCATAAATTTTATTAGAAGGCAAGAGGCTAATGGAAGCCAATCAGTGTTAATGCTGATAAAATTGCTTGTATTTTACCTTATAAAATGGGGAGATATTTTTATCATAAGGTTCCCTTTTGTTTTATTAAGAGCATATCATGGAAACCTAGGGCACAATAGTACAACAGAGGGTTGTCTGTAACTCTCTCCTGTTTCTCTTCCTGGCTTAGTTTACAAAAAAGTTTGTGTCTCAAGATGCTTTCAGATCTTTGATGGTGTAAAGGGAGTGCAAAATAGGTTCCACAAACACTCCGGTCTGCTGACTTGCACAAGTCTTTACAATGATGAGGTGCATCTCTGATGAAAATATTTATGTCCCAAATGTTATTTGGTGTTTTTATTGTTCAAGCTAATTGTTTTCTATTAGGCTGCCTATAGAATCTGGAGAGGGATAATTTTTATGGCTCCCCAGCTTATTTTTAAAGCTCCACAGTAGAAGAATTAGAGTGGATTTTGATATGGGAAGGATGAGAATCCAGAAATGGGGATGGAAAGAAGAAGCTTTACTCATCAAGAAGTAATTGAATGCGATTTAAAGAAATTGGTCTACTTTGATGGTAAATTAAAAGTTCTTTTTTTTTTACCTGTTAATAAAATTCTGTACTTAACAGAGCCAAATTCATGCAGTCATTTGCAAAACAGTTGGTTCAAATTAGTTCCCTTTTCCTTTTTTTTCAACTGCATCAGGTAAGTGTGGTTGTTTCTGACCTATAGTTAGAGAAACTGAAACAGCAAAAGGTGATGAGCCAAGATCCCAAAGAGGGAGTTTGTGGTAGATCTCATACTAGAAATGAGGTAGTGATTCCCAGGTAGTGGCATTTCGTGAATGCATTGGGTATTTACAAACTATGTGTGGTTTTTCATGCCCTGGCACTGCAGGGACAGCACCTCTCCGGGCTATGAAAATCCCCGTTCAAACACCTGCTTTGCCTGACAAGGATGCTTATCTCCATCTGTAACATATACACTGTCCCTGCACATAAAGCAAATATTTACATCGCCACTTTTCAGGACATTGTTTGCAGTAATATTCATGTTATTAGCACTATTTGCACTGCAGTCATGGAGGTCCCTCCAAGACAGGGTGTTCTATGTCACAGTGTACAAACACTTGGCAAAGGACAGTCCTGGCACCGTTGGATTAACAATCTAAATAGCTAAGGTAAACAGAGGCTGGGAGAAACTACCCTGGGTACCCTGAGCAGGCAGGTTTTCCTATGTTTAAGAAGATAGATGACAGGTACCTGATCTAGGATCAGTTCACAACTTTGCCACCGATTTTCTGTGTAATACATTACTTAATCATGCCACAATTCCTTGGATTTCCACAGGACTAATGTCACCAATTTATTCCAAGTCTCCTTCAGGTCTAAAATTGCTGGTGACTCGGCCCAACTCCAGTTAATGAAAAAGAGTCATTGACAAGATTTGGCCCATTACTGAATTCATATTTCTGCCTCAGGTAGTCATGCATATTCCTGTCAAAGCCCACACAGTGTAACACTTGGTGTTAATGGAGTCACAGTAAGGATGGATTTGTTCTCATCCAACTACATGTTTTAATTCAAAGACCACAGTACTGTTCTGGTGATGGATTAGATAAGAGAAAAACACATTTATTTTTTTTAATTCCAATTATGTTTTAAATTTCTGTTTCTGGTTGGCTGTTTTTTATTTTCAGGGCTTTTTATTATTATTTTATTATTACACTGCCTTGGTGTAACTTTTTCTTTTCTAATTTAATCCTCCATTTTTAAATACAATTTTCTTCTTCACCCACCAATAGCTGCATGACTGATTTTGCTGAATGAAATTTATAACAATGACAGAACAAAAGGGAATTTAGTCTGAATCCAAACTAAAGTCATGTTAACAATATATTCAATTTTATAGCCTCAGTTTCAATGGGGCGCTCAAGTCTTTCTGAAGTCAACAGTCTATTCTCATATCCCAAAACCTGAGTATGCTTTTGTATAACTAGAATTAGTATAACACTGTTAACTTATCTGACTTTGCCCCCTGAAATCACTGACTTTAAAATACTTGTCTCAGGCAGGCCACAGTGAAGAATAGAGAATTATAATCACATTCCCAGGGAAAAAAAAAATTAAAAGAAGTTAAAAATGCAAAATGAAATTCAGGCTGAAAGCATTTCTCATAGCCAGGTAGGAAGTACTGCTAGAGTATAGAGATAATTCTGAACACACTTATGACATCCTTGGGCAGTGCATTTCTTGTGTCAAGATGCTACATTTGTGGAATGGATTTTGGTTTTTAATGAGACCCATCACAAGATCACAGTGACAAAACTCTGCCTATTTGCTGTGTGACCAAGACACTTTCTCATGCTATCACTGTAGTTATAACCCACTGTCCTAGGTTACAATGTAAGGTATGCCCAAGATATGTATTCTATCACCATCTTCATGAACTGTTGAAACCAGGTGGGGCAGTGTTTCCCTTGTCCCCACCCTCCGGACTATGTTCTGTTAATGGGCCCATTCATGCTGTGCTGTATGACTCATGGGTAACTCCCATCCGGGAGTTATCTCTGTTTAATGGGCAATCAAGGACCCATTGTATGAGTCATAAAATTACATCGTTCCATTGTGGGATGCTCCTCCCATGGGGAGGAGCCAAGCATTCCCACCTGGATATAAACCGGGATAGCACAAGGGGCCCTCAACCCGCTGGATTCCCAGAGGACAGGAGGTACTGGACTTTTCTACAGGATCACTGCTTCAACACGACCACTTCATCCAGACTGCTACCAGTGCCCTGACTAACAGGTTGTATTATTTAACTTACTTTATTTTACCTTTTTTTTCCCCCTCCTATTAAATTGTATTTTTGACTGGGAGTCTTTCACTGGTTTTACTTTCAAACCAGCACACCCACTGTCTCTGATACTTTCCACATGTGTGGTCAACGTTTCTTCACATTCTTGACCATGCTGAGCAGTCTAACACATCACCACCTGCCTTTCCATCCTGAAAGACCCCTTGCAGAAAGCCCAGTTGCTGGCAATTTAAGTGAAGCTGGTACCACTTCTTAAGGCAGTGCCTCAGTAGGCACAGTAACTGCCGTGGAATGTCAAGAAGATATTCTCCCAGGTGAGGTGAAGCTTTACATGGAGCCATTTTCTCCTGCTGAACATGTCCCCATTGCATGTGCAGCTGAAATGCCAAACTGGGAGATTGGACAGAGGGTTTGCACAGCCTTAGGTCTGGGTCTCCTCATGGAGAGTTCTGCAGTCATTCATTAAAAAGTACCAAAGGCAAACTGAGACACCAAGTTTCTTTCATGAGCTAGATCATGCTCTGTTGGTCCAGGAGGAAGAGGTTGTCTTTTGAAAGGACAAAGGGTACATCTCTGCACTTGCACTTCCTGTCATCTGATGATTCCTCTTATAATCATAGAATAACCTGAGGTGGAGGGGACCCACAAGGATCACCAAATCCAACTCCTGGCCCTCTGCAGGACACCCCAAGGCTCCCAACCTGCTGAAGGGCATGGTTCAAACTCTGCCTGAACTCTCAAAGGCCTGGGTCTGTGATCACTGCCCTGGGGAGCCAGTTCAGTGCTTGGGCACCCTCCTTTTTTGTTTTTTCATTTGATGAGAATTTGGTGTATTTTTCCTTGTGCATGTTAATAACAAGATGCTTTTCAGACATTTATTTTGTTACAGCAAAATCCAATGAAATTCAGACTAAAATAGAGAAGCCATAAACATTTTCAGCAGGTCTGCCTGTATACAGACTGTAACTGAAGACAGATACAGCTGAGAAAAGAGTTTTCAGGGTTGTTCATTCACTGTTGATGATTAAAATACCTCCTTTGAACCATCTAAGCTCTGAATCTGCTTCTGTGATTTGGGAACACCCTGGCACAGAAGTAGCCATAGTGATTCATTGTCAGAACACAGATTGCTCCATATACAGATCTAAATTTGGGCTTTATTAGTCCAAATTATTGGGCTTTATTAGCCTAGGAATGTTAAAGTTCCACCTTTCTTTGGAAGTTGCAAGGCTTTGGTGTTTCAGGAACAAAAGTAAAAGTAAATCTGATCAGGTTTTGTCTTGTTTTAATGCTCCAGGATTATCCAAATTTCATTCAATCTCCATATGAATAGCACCATCCTTATGATAATGGCTTTCAAATACGAACGTCAAATAATTATGCTGACAAAGCACTATACTCCAAACGTTTCTCAGACTGATGATAGAAAACATGAATTACCAGACACAAATATTCCGTATTTTCATCCACATTCTGTTAACATTGCCGGTCTGCAATCTCCCTGAGATAGATCTCAGCAGAAGTACTCAGTTGATTTACAACCTTGTGATTCATTTGTCATAATTTTTTTTTCCTTTGTGTAAAACAAGATGTAACTGCACAAATGCTGGAATCCAAAAGTGCTGGATTAAGGGGATTCCAGCTTGTCAATATCCTCTTACAAAGGAGAAACAAAGGGAGCTTATGTAAGGCAAGACAAAAATACTCTGGCTAAGCATATGAAACAGTTTGTAATAATATTCCTTTTCTCTAGTAGGGAAAGCAGGTTTGACACATTCTGCACGTGAGTAGTCCGTTTCTACCTATGCCTTTTCACTTCAGATCTTGAAGAACACAAAGTATTAACAAACTGAAAATATATATCCAAAAATATGAAGACAGACGATAAGACTCCTAATACATTGGACTATGCAAAAAAAAATCTTTTTAAATTTCCTTCTTTCTGTTGTATGTATGCATCAGTCCTGTGCGAGCAATAAATTGATGTCACGGCACCAAAACATTCCCAAATTTGGGGGAGTTGATAAGGTTTAATGAATGTCATCATTCAAGCAACAAATATTGCCTCTGATTTCTGTGCTAACTTACGATCACCTGGTAAAGAGGGTACATAACAAAAATGGTCAAGTTGCTTTAGTGACATGATATATCCAATATGCAAAATCAGAATTCTGTATAATGCCATAGAGACTGACTGAACAGAATGGATTGATTTTATTTTCTCTTCAAAAAAGTTCAGCTTCTTCTGTATGACAAACCTGAGGTTACAGACTTTGCACAAGAGATGACAGTTTTGTGCTGGAGACGTCAGGATTCTGGATAGAAAGATTCCAGTTCAGCATTCAGCCAGACTTCTTTAGGCAGGCTGTTTGTTTTCAAACTCCCATTTATTATGTAGGGATAATATTTTCTTTTTCCATTCATCTGGCTTGTTCATACAATAAGCTCTTTGCAGTATTATTTATCTCCAATGATGTATAAGTTCCACATGTGCAGAACAGACTTATGTATTTTAATAAATCAATACGAAGATCTAGGTGAGGAACAGCTTTTTGCCCTAAAGACATTTTCAACATTTTTAACAGGAAAATACAAACTGTCTTGAAGTTTGTTGCTTTTTGGTGGAGAAGAATACAAACCACAGCATGTGAAAAGCTTGCATATATTAAATTCCCACTAACCCTGCAGTTAGATGGAACACGGGAAAAGGAAATTCAGGATATTCAGGATATTCAGGATCTGGACTTGAACCAGGCAAAATGGGTACTTGAACCAGAACTGTCAACATTAAAGTTACATGTGCATTTTTATAACTGTGTTACGCATGGTTGTACTGTGTTGCCATTACGAATAGAACTCTTGATTTAACTGGAAAAGGAAAAGAGAAAGAATTGGAGAAAAACACACTGTGAGCATTGAAAGCTTTATTTTTGAAACTTTCTACTCCTTCTTACAAAAGTTTCAGCTTCAATGAACAACACAGCTATACATGTTTAGAGAAAAAGAATTATTAAGCCTGTCAATGTTTTGAGTTTTTTGCCCCTTTTGCTGTCTTTAAACACTTAATTTTCAAAACATTTTTAGTACTTTTCCAAGTTTCTTGTTAAAATTTGTCACAGATGTTCTCCTTCATAATATTTATATACACTAAAACTAGAATGCAAAACCCAGTCTGTTTTCTATTATTTATGTTGGAAAGTAATGTGGCAATAACTGTCTATGACTGAAAAAAGTATGTTTTTCTCTCACTCACTCACTTGTTTTGTAAAGCTGCCTGATAGTATTTATTTTAAAATCATCACTGCAGAGCAAATCCTAAAAAACACCACATCTCAAAACTAGACTTGTAAACCAATGACAAGTGAATGTAAGTAGAGAATAGCATCTCTCTGTTTTAACAATAAGAGAATATAATAAATATCACATTTAATGTACAAATAGCTCCATTTGCTGACTGTATATGCATATATACAAAGAATTTTCCCAGTAATAGACAGCTTTCACCAGATCATTTTCCCATATAAATGATGGAATAGAGTTCTCCATTTTAGACTTAACATACACATAAATAATCACTATGTTTGTTCACACTAAGAGAATATTCATTAAAAAAAAGATGAAAGAAAAGAATTCTTAGCAAAACTAATCTTACCATATATACTTAGCTGTCTCATCTAAACCTAAATTTCACTTGAACATTAATATTGTTTTCAAATACACTGTCCATTTATTTTTTCTGGCCTGACATTGCAAAGAATCGCTGCATTAATGATGCTGTCTGGACTATTTGTTAAGGTAAAAACCAATTCAAATAAAATGCTTCTACATCTGAAAAAGATGAGAAAAAACTGGGGCGGGGGGGGAAGCTTTCCTCTTTTGTTTTGGTTTGGTTTGGTTTGGTTTGGTTTTTTCACTTTTTTTTTATATCAGTTCCCTGAAATGCACAGGGACGAATTCTCATTACAGAAGGAGAAGTAAATATTTAAGACCTCTGAAGAGGAAGCAGAGGAAGTATTTTCCTTTCTAGTACTAACATAAAGGAATGGAGTCATGGGTTAACCTGATCACATTTAAAATTTCTAGAATCAATGAACAAAAACACATTTCAGAAGACAATTTACTCATCCTAAAATTAAAAACTGATACACATTCCTCTTTTTTTGGCAACCCACATGATCTCATAGTGTAGGGATTGGAGGCCCAGAGTAACACAAAATCCAAACCAGCACTAGTGCCTGCATTTAGAGATGAACCAGGATCCATGCATGGAATCTCCACAGTGCCCAGCCCTGTCTTCATAGCTCTTGAGATGTTCAATGAAACGTTCAACACTTTCCAGGTGCTCATGGCCATAGCAGTGCTGTATTTTCTCTTAAACCTCAACAGAACACTCCTCAACTTAACTCAAAATTAGGTGTTGGATGGAGCATACATCCAACACCTATTTTTGGCCCATACAGATGTGTCCTGAATGCAGATATGTTGTGAAAATTCTATCACCTTCCTAAGGAAGGGTCGAAGACTTCTGCAGAGCTTTCTGCAGAGGGTAAGTGCAATTTCTCTGGGAACTAGACAAGCATGCTATTGGAGGATGCTATCAATACTGTCACAGGGTGTCATTAGCATTAGTAGGATGTTAACAACTGGCAGTGCTCATTTGGAAGCATTTGATATCACAATAGAATTCAACATGAACACACAGAACATCTGTACATTCAAGGGCTTTCCTAGAAAACAAAAGGAAATCCCAAAGGGTATAAGGATTTTAGCATTAAAGAAAAAAAGTTGCTGCTTTGATCAATACCCTCAGGATTTGCGAAATGGCAGCAAGTGAGGAACATGCCAAATAATTTTTGGCTTTGGCCCTAACTTATAAGTCTGTCGAGGACTTCTTTTGCCAATTGGTGGAAAATGGATTACTGTCATTTTTCAAGGGACTGCACATCATTTTCCATTGATTGGCATGCCAAATCCTTCACAAAGTAATGAGTCAGGCATGATGCAAATCATCGTTGCACTGTCACTTTGATTGCATAGCCCTCTATCAATGTGATTAAACTGGCGTGGCATCCAAAAGGTAACACACAACTCTGCTTGGCTTCCACAGTGGAAAAGAAAATTTTAGTGCTAGGCAGAGGAAACAGGAGATAAACAAAATGATGAGAAACATCAATCAGTACCTGTTGCCATGCTTGTGAGTAATTGCTTGGCTGAAATGGTAAAATACTGACCATGGCTCATGATAAGATGGCATTAATATGGAAAATTTGCCTTCACTATCATATATGTTTTCTTGTCTGTCACAGACGTTTTAATGCATTTACCAAAACTGCATCTGAAGATAAAATGAAGATTTGCTTCTTAATTAGCCATTCATAATAAAACAGTACCTGTTGCTCACGAGACTATAGACACAGATAATATTATATTTTCAAGTGTCTTGTACTTAATTTTCACTGCAAAATCCTAATGAAACATCCAAATATTGGGAAACGTGGCACATTTTTAAATACTGGGAAACTTTTAGTGTCAAACAATGAAGACCTCATTCTCAAACTATTTTTGATATCAGTGTGTCTCTGACATACACTGAACTTATCTTTTTTTGCTTTTGGATTGAAGGATTAATGCATCTTCTAGTGGCAACCATGTTTGTTTAAGATGGGTATTCATCTTCCCTCTGTGCTCTCTCTTTTCAGAAGGATTTAAGAAATCCTACATTTTTACCTGTGCTGAGGAAATTAATATTTTCTCGCTCCTTTTTAGACCAAATCTTTTTATTAAAGTTTTCAAACTTCTGATCAGATTTGATAATAGTAACTAATGGGCTCCAAAATTGGGAAAAGTGAGTCTGACAGCTACAGGTACACATCTGAGGACAAGCAGAAATAACTGTGGCCATATAGTCAGCACTATTCCATAGACAGGCTAGAAAGTGAAATAAAGCCATGCTAGATCAGTCTGACAAAGAAGTAGTACTTTTCATATTTATTTTTACAGCCAAGAAAGATATTCTGTGATTATTTAGTATTGTCAAGGAGTTAAAAAGTAGATTTAGTGTCTGCCTGTGGGCTAAACCCTTCACAAAACTTTCTGGCAAAGCTGAAAAGTAAGTTAGCATTCAGTTCTCACATACCCAGCATCTCTGAGCTGTCCCTAAGTGGCCTTCCTGCTACAATGCTTCCTTAGTAAAAAGTAAGTAAAATAACTTCTTCATCAATTTGTAGTAAGGGATTTCTACTATTTTCAGACAATAATTCATTCTATTTTTGGTAGTTGAGGGGCTCTTTGCTTTGATTTTCCTAAATGATTTGAGATTCATTTTCATGTTGAGATCACTAGAAATCTAAGAAAAAGGTTCAGATCAAAAATTTCTTATAGAAATTTTGGAGTATTTCTCCAATGGAATCAAGCCTCTGTATTGTCCTTCTTCTGGACAGAGGAATGATTTTATTTAATTTCACATTATTTTATTTTATTTTATTTTATTTTATTTTATTTTATTTTAATCTTATTCCATTTCATGTCATTTTATAAAAAATTATCTAATTTTATTTGCTCAGCAGAGCTGACAAAGTTAACAAAAAAAATCATAAAAAAGTAAATATTCAAATTCACAGTATTTATTTCATCACTGGCACTCCTGTGAATAATATCTAAAGTTTTTAAACTCAAATTTTCATTGCTTTATTCATCTTCTAATACCATCAGATTAGAAAGTATTATTTGCAATCAGTTTTCATAGAAAGAAATTACTAAAAAAAGGAAATGGTAATTAAAATCTTTCCAAAATACACTCATTTACACGCAAGTGGTTCACGAGGTGCAAGTACACATAAATACTCACAGTCTGTGAAAATATTTGGTTCTAGATGTAGTCAGAGTTTTCTTTAGTACCTTAAAGTGATTTCAGTTGTTCTTAGCTTAATTAAAATCAAAGCAAAAAACAAACAAACAAACAAAAACAATCAAAAAACCCACCAAAAAAAAAGAAAAAGAAAAGCAACAGCCCTCCATGTTGGGTGGATTAAATTTAATTTAATCAGACCAATTCAAAAGAATTAATTTTTGAATAGATTGTCTATATGGGGATCTGCCCCCTGAAGATTTACAGATAGACAGAGACTTGGAAAATCTATTTGGTTTAGATAATTTGTTAAAATGAAATTACTCATTTTTTCATTATATTCTACCAATATAAAATCCAAATAAATTCATATAGTTTTTAAGTTTACTCTCTAGTTGATTTTCAGAGTAAATTTTAATTGGGATAAATCCTGCCATTAATTCGTTGCCTGTGGAAAGAAAACAACACTTCTATTCTTTGTCTGACTCTTTTGTCAGTGCTCTCCATCACAGCTGAAGCTCTCTCCCTGCCTCCAAACCCAGACTATATTTTTCTTTCTAGCTATAAACTATGTTCATAGCCAGGTGCCAACAACAAAGGCTGTTCAAAGGTAGAGGTCTGAGAACAAATGTCATGCAGTGCTTTTTTTTCTGACTGAGCTTTGGTCTTCATCAAGGTCTGACAAATATTGGCATTATATGTCATGAAGAAGTAAAAGAGCATGCTCTGACCTTCAAGAATCTTCACAATATGTACATTATGTTGATGTGCCCTTTGTTTTGTCTCTCTTAGTTTGCTTTGGCGGCTTCAGCAATTTGGTCTAATGTAGGGTTGTTTTACCAAGTTTTATCTGCCTCTTTTAACCATGAACTGGACAACTGACTCCCTCTGACATTGTTTTCCCTACCAGCACTCCCATGGCAATCGAGGCAGTCACAAAAGGCTGAGTTCTAGTACATTGCAAACAGTTATGAGCATCCTTAGGAGATCTGCAGATTTCTTTTGGAGGAAGAATCACCATGTCTGACCATGCTTCTGAAGTTCTTTCTCTCTTTGTGTCAGTTGCTGTGAATAGACAAATTGAACACTTAAAGATATTCATCCCCCTCACACATCTCTCTGAAGCAGCTGGCTTAAGTGGCAGAGCTTATTATGCACCACTAATGAAGGCTTGTGCAGTCCATAATACTTTGGAGAATCTCAGGGGCCTTTTTTTCATTTTTCAGGCATAAAATGCCCTGACTAACATTATTTTGTGGCACATCTGTCTCAGTTTGATATGGACTTTTGTACTGAGGAAGCCCGAAAAGTTAGGACAATAACATTTGAGAAGGACATAAAGTAGCTATTCTGAAATATGCTAAAATACAAAATACCGCTTGCTCATCCTGCAGGAGATGGTTGTATTTTATACTTAGAAGCAGAATTAGCAACTGTGTTGCTAATATTTATATAGTGGCATTTGTTTTAAGGCAAGCTCTAAATTACTCCGATATTTACTTTCATTTTGATGCCTGGAATAATTAACTACTCTTAAAGCTTGTAAAACAAGTGAGGTTGGACGTAGAACCATAGGGTTTGGGTTGGAAGGGACCTTAAAATTTGTCTAATTCGAAATCCAAAACTTGATATTAAGTAGTTAGCTGAAGGTGATATGAAAACACATACAAATATATATACATCTTTATATATATATATATATATATATATATGTATTAGGAAGTATCAAAGTCTGTGTTCGCAATATTAACTTGTTATTGAGGTATAGTCACACACAGTAAAGCTTAACAGTTCTTTAAATATTTGACCATGCTTTGTTCAGGAAATATTTATCAAGTTCTGTCTCTTGACAGTCTGACCTATCAGGTAGGTCAGGAATAACCTACAACTCAGTAGATCTTCTTGGCTTTCACTTTTCATGTTTTTAGAGAAAAAAAATATGAAAAAAGATAGATGAATATCTTAGAGTTTTAAAGAATCTCAGTCATAACCAGAAGTACACACATGCTTAAATGACTTCAGAAACAACTGATTAAGAGCATGATTTTTAAAAGGTCTTCTCCTCAGTCTTTTTATGACTCTCTTAAACTCAATGAAGTTAAGTTTAAGACTTAACTGGGCCTCAGAAAAAAGCTAGGAGGCAAGTGCAGAGGTACAGTACATTTACTTGCTAGAAGCAGAAAAGTAGAGCAACTTAGTTACAATGCATCATTCCCCCCAAAGTGATTTATTTTTCATAGATTCATATATTCTTAATGAGGTACTAAAGCATCTACTCTGACCTCCTCTGCACCATAGGCTATCACATTTTTTGCCATTACTATTGAATTCAACCCAAATATTATTTGGAATTTAAATATATTTTAGACAAGCATTCAAAAGCAACATGAAGACTTACAGATGCTGTATCCACTCAAGCCTACAGTCTCACCCATGAGTTCTTTACTATTGATTTGGGGGTCCTCATTTTTTTAAAACTGAATTTGGTTTGATGGCATTGCATTAAGGTTAATATTCATGCACTTTTACTCATTTTAATCATCCTTGGTGTTGGGGGTAAGATTTGGTGGTTTTTTTCCTTATAGAATGTTTTCCTACAAAGTCCCTAGGAGACTAATTACTGGGTGTTTATGGGTGCTTGACCAAAACAATACAAGTGGCTAGGAAAGTGCAGCACAGGGGCTACACCCTCTTTTGGTCTCTGAGAGTTTTTTTCTCTCCAAGGGAAAAAAGAGATACTGCAAGGTTTCGGGCAGGTAAAGGGCAGGGGTGGGGGTGGCTTCGCTCTCTTGCTCTCGGCACTGGAGAGAGGACGGTCAGGCCACCATTGCTGAGGAGGAGTTTTTTCACTGCCATCACCGGGTCCGTTCCTGAGGAAATCTCCCATCATCTCCTCGTGTGCCCAGGAACTCTGAGCTCTCCTCCTCCTGCCCTGCTGGAGCTGGGCCGGCCCTGTCCCACCGCCGCCTCTTTCCTTCAGCACCGCTTTGGATACGCTGTGTCCCTGCACTGCCCTGCCCTGCCAGGACATCCCTGCCCTTCCAGCTACCACCGCGGAGCTTTGGTACATCCCATCCACCAGCCCGGGATTCTCCACCATTCCAGCTTGGTGCTGTCGGAGCCCTGCACTGAGAGCAGACTGCCCCGAGCTTTGTGAAACAAAAGCCCCTCGAGGTTCCTGGTTTTGTTTATCATTAATGCTGTAGTTGTTGTTTGTTTGCCTTGTTACACATACCAGTAAAGAGCTGTTATTCCTATCCCCATATCTTTGCCGGAGCCAACTTAATATCAAAGTTTTAATAATTCAGAGGGAAGGGGTTTGAATCCTCCATTCCAAAGGGAGGTCTTGCCCTCCCTAGCAGATACCAGTCTTTCAAACCAAGACACTTGATACCAGTACCTGGTCAGAGTGGAATGGAGTCTCACTGCAGGAAAGATGGCTCACTTAGAGACATATTCATCCCTGACTCCGTCCTTCATACAGAGTGACAATTGACTCCTTCAAGGTTGTATTCCTCCATCTTCCCCCTGACTCATCCTATGGAGCAACCTCTCATTTGTGACTTGTTTGCATTCTGTTAGGAGGGCTGTAATATTAGGATAGGTGAATCTAATCAGAAGCCTCTCACTTATAGATTCCAGTATCAAGGTGTACCAATGACATCAAGGACAAAATGCCATCATTTGTAGTTAATATATATTTTCAGAAGCTCTTTTAAGTGTTCTGACAGGCTATTTGTTCCACGCTGTGCTAGGATAAAGAAGAACAGCTTCAAAATGAAAAATAATAGGTTTAAAAGAAATAATAGATTTAGAGCAGATATTAGGAAGAAATTGTTCCCTGTGAGGTTGGGGAGGCCCTGGCACAGGTTTCCCAGAGAAGCTGTGGCTGCCACATCCATGGAAGGGTTTAAGGCCAGGTTCAGCGGGGCTTGGAGCAACCTGCTCTAGTGAAAGGTGGCCCTAGCCATGGAGGGGAAATAGAATGAGATTATCTTCAAGGTTGCTTCCAATTGAAAAGCTTACATAATTTTATGATTGTATGTGTTTTCCAAGAATACCTGCAATAAAACTCAGCTTATATCTGCATTTGTACTTTGTTATAGCTATACCTCTTTACACCTATTTAACAATACCTGTTTATATGCATTTTCTGCTATTATTATTATGACTATTATTATTTTCATATACAGAATAGATCATACCCAACATTAAGAGGGAAGAGAAATGCATAATCCCATCTAGATATAATTGCTCTAGATCAGCCTCTTCTTAAGGGCAATTTTCTTAGGAATTTTCCTAAACAGGGAAGGTGAGCAGATTTTAATACCCTGCTCTGACACTTCTAAATAGCTGTTGTTTATGCTCAATTTAGCAAAAATATCACTTCTTACACTGTTGAGTTTGGTTGGTACGTCGGTTTTAATAAAACTAGCTGTAGACATTCTGCTGAATTCCATGACTTCCTCTGAGTGTATGATTAAGTCACTTAGGCAACAAAATGGTAGATCTGTGTAACATCCAGGAGCTAAATGAATTTAGGTTCCTAATGTTCTTGGTCCAATCGGAATGGTGATACCTCTTGGCATATGCTGTGGAACAACCTCAGTTCCACAAGGCCAGTGATGCCTTTAGGGTTTTTACCAAAAAAAGGTGAAAACTTTCTTTGGTGCTTTTACCAGTTATGTATTTTGCCATTTGAATGTAGGTTAAATGTGTCTCTTAAATGCCACTCTTCTGAGATCATCATTACCATTTAGGTATGAGACCTAGGGGTTATGATAGAAAGTTTTATGAAAATGTCAGCGCTGTGTTCAGTAGCAGGCAAAAAAAAAAAGCAAATCTAATGCTAGAAATCATTAGTAAATAATAGAGAATGAAACAGAAAATTGATTTGGACGTTTGGAAACAGAGGTAGTTCAAGCATATCTGTAGTACTGTGTGTGTTTGTATCTTTACTGTCCTCATCATAATAACGAGGAAAACTGGTTAAAAGATTAATAAAATGATAACACGTGGTAAAAGTTATTATGTATTTTCCACTGTTATCTTTTACTTTGAAAAAGGGTTAATGTAGAGGGGTTGTGACAGAACCCTACATAGTCATGAAAGTTTCAGTGATGAGAAATAGGTATCGGTTGTTCACTGACTCTTGAAAAAAGAAAAAAAAAAAAAAACCAGCAAAAAAACCCTCAAAACAAATGGAATCAAAGTGAGCGTTCAAGACTAGGATTCAAAATATGTAGGAGTTCTGCCTTCACTCAATTAGAACAACAGTTGTGAGAAGACCTGTGTAACTCTTTCCAAGGAGCTTATGGATTATAGAAGTTTCAACATGTTCAAAGGGACAATGTTCAAATATATGGAAAAAAAAATCTACTGGTAGCTCCTAAATGCACAGGAACTGAGTCCAGGTAATGAAAACTCAATGTCAAAAGCAGCTGTATTTGGAAAAGTTCTGGGGCAAAACCTTATTCTTGCTGATGATTTTGATTTGATAATAGGATGAAAAACAGCATGTTTATCCTCAATTTCATCATCTTATTAGAAACCTTGGGGATCTGAGGTCTCAGAAAGAACCCCAGATTTTAAGGATTTAGCCTTCTTTCTGCAGTGACTTTTCTGTGAAATTTAGTTTCCTCTTTAGAATGAAACAGCAAATTACCATAGTGAAAGGTTTCTAGACACGGTGACTCTGTGGCATCCATGATTATGTGAGGATCACCAAGAAATTCCATAAACTGGACTTTCTTTCTTGTCATTTAAAAGAACTATATAAAATTTCTCCTGGGAGATATTCCTAGCAGGCATTGTTTTGATAAAGTATTACAATAATGCACCACTGAAGCAGTAACAATCCTGGATATTACAAAAAATGTATTAAAAGAGTAAGCTGTTCTTTCACTGTGTTGAAATGCATCACTAGAGCAACAGATGCCAGAGGAAAAAGGATTGTTAGAGGTCACAGCACTTTAGAGGTTCAGAAAACACCATGAATGATGTTTATTATTATTTATTTGTTGGAAGTTTTCTTTATTTATTGTATGGGCACAAGAGTGGGCTCTGTACAAATCTGTTTTGAAAAAGAGTACTTTGTAAGTTATTTTAAAAGAAAGTCTTTACAGTATATGATTACTAATACACCAGCAAAACCATCCATCAGGTAACTGAAACAATTTTCAAAAATAAAATTTCAAGTTCAAATTTAAAAGAAAAAATATGCTTAAAATTATAATTTCCTTCTTCTGCTCTTGAAAGTTTTAAGATTACTTTTTCTTGGATCCATCAAAAATCTTTGAATCTGTATATATTGCAAATATAGTAACTTTTTATGTAGCTCATGTTACCAGGCAGATTCTTTTGGGGGGATCGATTTTAGCTCCTGGAGCTCTATGAGTTGGCAAAGAGATCTACTTTGCTTTTCAAGTCATTTTCTTAGCCCTAAGAAAGGAGAATAATCACTTTAAAATATGTCTGAAGTACAACTGAAGTACTTATTTAGAAATAAGAGGGCAAGAATTTCACCAAACTGGAAGATAAACATGAATTGCTGTCCTGCTTCTGAAAGTAAGTATCCACCAGAGGAACAAAACCAGGGTCAAATTTGATTCTTTCTTGGAAGAGTTCCCTGTCTAGAGATTATGGACACCCCTTAAAGGGTAGAAGGAGAGCCTCTGTTGTCCTTCCTATTGCAGCTCCTCCTATGTATAACCATTCACATAAAGTCTTGCCCTCCCTGCTGCAACAATGTCAAAGTTATCTGTCTCATTTTACATAAAAGAATACAGACTTTATTATTATTAATTTTTTAGAAGACTTGAATGGCTGAAATTTTTGTCACTTCCCTCCATCTGCGCCTACCCCTTAGACTAAGGCATTCTCCCAGACCAAAGCATGGACAGATTTTATTCAAACCTACCAAAACCAAACAGCCAGAGAGCTTTCTGATGGACTAAGCCCAGTGATATCCCTAGATTTTCCCATATTTTCTCTTTACTTCAGGGTGCCACCCAAAGGTTATTCTGTACCATGATGCAAAAGGGCTTCATTACACAGGGACAAGTGCCCCATTGTTCCTAGATACTCTAGAAAACAGAAAATCCTCAACATCCCTTTATTTCATAGCCAGCCAACAAGCTGGCACTGCATCAGAAAGAACGCAGGCACTTTTTCCAGTTGCCTTGTCAAGAAATGTAATATATAATAATACCTGGCTTCCCTCCTGCAGAAAAATCTTTTTGTTAAAGTTGGCATCTCTGTCTTGTGGCCTTGAGAGCCTGAAATGCAGGGTGCAACTTAATCAGCTGGAACAATGCTGTGCTTGCTGTACTGAATGCACTCCAAAGGTTTTCATGGTGTAACGAATGGTCAGATGGCGTATGGACTGATTCACTTCTCCCCATGAACATGGTATTTTGCCAACATCTGCATTATATTGAGTCAACAACTGCAATTACAGAGTGGCTGCTTTCTTTTTATCTCCCAAATCCATCCATTCAACTGTTCCTGTCTCAGAATACAACACAGTGCAGTTATTTCTAGTAGCCTGATGTTATCCAGCCATTTTTCTTTTACAAACTCATCCTCAATTGTCCCAGAAGGTTAAAAATTATAAATTTTCTGTTAATAAGTTCTTTCTGAGAGACTTAAAATCTCAGCTTTGAAACACTGCAGCTTCTTCCACAGTGCTACAACAATGCAACTCCATACCAGAACCAACACACCATCTTCCAGTGTATTTAAAGGCTGGACATTCCTCATTAGAGTGTCCTCCCAGGACAAAACTACTGGGACACACACGTACCCTCCCAAGGACACTCATTATTATTATCTTTTGTAGTAATGTGGAGGTTTCCCTCAGAACAAATGGGAAGGGCATGGCAAGACTTCAAGACTCTAAAGTACACCTGCTGCATCTGGGGAGGCCTGGGGACATTTTTTGGAGAGATGCAATTACACAGTGAGGTTATTCTGTGCATGTGTAAAAAGCACGGTGCCAGCTGCAAACTGCTCCATCAAACAGATCTGCCATGTGGTAGAAAAGGGCTATATCAGGTGGCTTCTATCTTGCACTGGAAGTAAACTGCCAAACCACAAAATCTCTGCTGTCACATATCATAGAACAAGAAAATGACTGGGGTAGGGAATGGCCTCCAAAGGTTAGCTTTGCCAAATACCCTGCAATGAACAGGGACACCTTCTATCATCCCAGGTTTCTCCAAGCCCTAGCCAACGTGGTCTTGAACACTTCCCAGAATGGAGCAGTCACAGCTTCTCTGGGCAACCTGTTCCTGTCACACCACCCTCACAGCCAAGGATTTCTTCATAATACCTAATTTAACCCAACTGCCTTCAGCTTGAGACTATTTCTCCTTGTCTTATCTTGCCAGGCCCTGTGAAAAGTCCCTCTCCAGAGGTCTTGGATCCCCTTTAGTTACTGGAAGATGCTTGAAGGTCTCCTTGGATGAACAAACAAACAAAAAAAATCTCTTCTTCAGGATGAACAAACCCAACTCTCCCAGCCCGTTTCCTTAGCAGAGGCTCCCCAGCACTCTGAGCATTTTTGTGGCCTTTTCTGCGTTTTTTTTTTCCCAACAGGTCCATGTTCTTCCCATGCTGGAGTCCTCAAATCCGGATGCAGCACTGCAGGTGGGTCTCAACCAGAGCAGAGGAATTGGGCAGAATCCCCCTCCTTGACCTGCTGCTCTTGCTGTGGGATCAACCATGACCTAGCTGGACCGTTCTGGGCTGTCAGTGAGCACTGCTGTGTTACATTGGACTTCTCATTCACTAGCACAATCAGTTCCTTCTCCCCAGGACTGTCCTCAACCCATTCTCCATAGGAATAATTTATTCCAGTGGAAAAGAAATTGCACCATCCTAAAGTGTACAAGGCAGGGGGACTGCTGCCATTAAAAGCCAGTGACGCTCTCTGTGTAACTAGGACTTGAGAAAGAGACCACACAAACCATTACAAGCAAAATAGATATGATAAACACAACACAATTAAAAAAAAATTGCTGTTCTAATTTCTGGGGTTGTAAAACTAAAGGGCAAGGAATTTAAAACACAACATGACTAGGTATACTTGAGTCAACAATAATACAAATAATAAAAGAGTGGTATGAGGAATATGTGGCAGAGCTGGTATTTTCTAAGTCCCAGGGTGAGAACACCCCAGACTATCTTTCTTTTCAACTTAATATTTCCTCTGACAGAGCACATGTTGAAAATTTGTGTTTCCATCATTAAATTCCGTTATTGAAGTTCATATTCATAATCAGGGACTAATAATTATTTTGCTAATAAGAATTAATGTAATTTTCCAAATCTACAGCAAGGCATCATTCCTTAACAATTTTCTTTGTTTCATAGTGGTTTCTCCCTTCCATTTAAATATTTGTAGTCAACATTTTGCTGACTACAGCTCAGACATTTGAAGCTTGATTCACTTATTTATAGAGGTGATTTACACTACATTAGCCACCCTTAGACAACCAATTGGCCATCACCCCCCTCCTCAAAAAGTCTTTTGCAATGCCTTTTGTCACATTTGTCACACATCTGGGACAATGTTTCAGATACCTCCAGGTTTCTCAAACAGGACTAGATACCTATGCTTAAAAAAATTAATTTAGTCCAGGGTCTCACAGGTTAGACTGTAATTTGTTGAGATTCAGTCTGTAGGTTACAGCAACTAATTTTAGGTGTTGTGAGTGCAAGGAGTCTCCTTATATGCACTTGGTTTCCCCAAAATCCTCTTAGACTTGAAGATGTAGACAGTACAGTCATCAGGGTCTGGAGATAATACATTCTGCTATCCCATAGCATGTATATCTATTGGTGATAGCTTGAAAAATCCAAAATCTTTCAATATCACTGGTATGCATGGCACAGCTTTTATTTGATATCTGCAGCCAATAGAGGGGCTGTTGGGCACAAGACAGGATAACCTGACACGTGTCCATTGGCATCAGATGCCTAAATGTCGACAACTGAATTGAGGTCTTCATGTCTACATCATCCACTTGCTTAAGCTACGTCATACCCTCAACATAGCTGAACATGGTTATGTCACCATATAGAATCAACTTCTAGTGCATTGGCCTCTAAATGCTCATCTAAATCAGGAAAAGCCTTCCAGATCTTGGTTTGTTGCCCCAGTGTTGATCTGCAGTCTGCTGGTTCCATCATCTCTGTTTCTTCCTTTGTTTATCATTTCTCTGAGTCACTGAAAAGTCTAGTGGAAGTTAGAAATAAGGAAGGGAAAAAAATCACAGTATGGTTTTGCTCTGATCAGAAACCATTTGAGTTGAAGAACAGTGGAGGAAAACAAAGCGGAAGACACAGAAATATTAAAATACGGTATTAATCTGGATTTTTTTAATGTATATATGGAAAGAAAGTTTTAGCAAATATAGATTAAAATTGGAACCTCAAAAAGAAAAAAGGGCATTCTGTGAGAGACTGAGAAGGTCAAGATGTAGGATTCATTTTTTTTTTTTTTAATTTTTTTATGTGATTATGTGAGTTAACAATCTCTTAATCTGAAAACCAAGAAATCAATGACCTCCCCCTGGCACCATCCCTAACATTCTCTTCTGCTCACTGCAGAATTGCTCAGTGGCATTTTACCCATTAATGATTTTTTTTTCTCCTTTTTTTATAAGTTTGTGCTTGCTCCATGCCTGTTCATAGATTGATTCAAGTACTTCTTACATTTTCCTCTGGACCTGATCTTTCTTTCAGACTATTTTTCCTATATACTGTATATAGACACTACATGAAGTGCCTGTCCTTCCTATCTTACCTGATCCACAGCCTGCTTTCAAGACTGGTCTGCTTGCATGAACTATTCCTGAACTCTCTTTTAATGAAGCCAATTTACTCACACTAATTTCCTCCTCCTCTTTAGTCCAAGATTATATCTTTCCTGTCTATGCCTACACAAGGCTTTCTTTCATTTTTCTCTTCCTGATATCAAAACTCAAACTCATCTTGAGATACATTCTTCATGGATATGTATCTATGCAACACAGGAGAGGTAGGAGCAGCTTTAACACCCCAAACATCCAGGGAAGAGAAGCAGCACCAAGGCCAATTAATGACAGCTCATGAAGCTGAGATGTCTGGACGCAAGTGAGCTCTCCCAGAAACTTTGAATGGTTTCAGACTACACATAAGCTTTAAGTATTTTCCCTGCCATTTGAATTTTAATCTACAGGGAACTAACCTCTTTAGATTAGATGCAAAACATAGTCTTTTTCTGAGAAACCAACACACAGATACATACACACACACACATACACACAAAACCCTGACGAACTGAGCTGAGATGAAAACATTTACAACTTTGAGATTCTGCTGGTGAACTTGAATCTTAGTCTTGAAGGTGAAATCCATCTTCTGAGTCCACAGAGCTTTTTGTTCCCCTGGAACTTCTTACTATGTCTATAAAGATTTCTGCTCCTAACCTTTCTTGTGTTATAAAAAGCACAGCCACATTCCTCGTAACTATTTGATGTCCTATATAAAACCCTTTTAAAAAAATCCCAAGATAGCATCAAAAGAAAAAGTTGCCCAGAGTTGTCTTTAAATGCCATGCTTATTTAATATTGACATGAATATAGAGTCACTGTTCTCCGAGTCTCAGAATCCCAGACCAGAAATGGAGGCGCACAACCTAAAATCTGCCAGTTGTTTAAAAAATAAAAATAAAAAAAATTCATTCCATAGGGAAAATGTTTCAAGAGTAAAAGGCAATGAGGGTGAATTTTGGACAGAATCCAAATGCAATTGTAAGAAAGAAGCTGATTTTTTTTTTTGCATTTTTTTTTCCCCAACAACCTCCTGACATGCTCTCTTCCGTTTTGCCACAAAAGTTAAAGTCTTTCGTCAGGAGAAATATGCATGTCTGCGTATGTGTGCACATGTGAGCTATGGTAGACCCAGAAATTTTAGACACAACCAAACCTGACATGAAAGGGAGATGGAAGATATAAGACCTGCCTTTTCAAAAAAAGGACATATTTCAAATAGTCTGCCTTGGAAATATGTCAACTACCAGATCCTTGCAATTCTAATTTAATTTTATTTTATTGTTCCCCGCACACACACATGCCCACAGGTACTCGTGTGTAGTCAATGTATAATGTGTATGTATATTCTAAGGAATAATTTATTTTGATTTGCTATACTCAACGTATAATTATGTGACAGGTCTGATCTGCAGGATGAATCATTTTTTCCTTTGTGATATGATGAGTATGTCATAACACATTAACATCCTACTGACAGCTGCAAAACATAGAGAAAATCAAAAGCCAGACCAGGAGGGCAAGATAAAATAAAAAGAAAAATTGTAGTAGCCATCAGGTACTGGTTTGTCTCAGTTCCCATTGACTTCAGTAGTGCCTAGGATTGTGCAGAAACAAAGATATGTTCATGCTTATCTCTATCATAAAGAAACAAAGAAAACTTTATTTTGACACTCCACTGAAGTAAAAATATATTTATTTCTTCACAAGTACATATTTTTTGATAACAGTGCAAGCAATCTATTTGCCTGATTTTATATGCATCTTAAGAAGTAGCTTGAGAGGCTGACAATAAAGAGATTTTGCCGCCCTTCCCTCTTTTTGCATGTATGCAATTCCTTTTTGGTAGCAGAAATATCATTCCTAGATGATAGGATTAGCACCCAGGAATTTCAGTTTACAGTTATGCCTGGAGGGCTGAATCAGTACTGGAGCTAAATCATGTACTCTTCAAACTCGTGAGTCCTCAGAGAACTTGACATCTAATTAGGAATGATATTTGCATAGCAAATAACATTAGCTCCAAAAAAAAAAAATTATTGGTTATTTTTTCCTATTTTTCTTATGTAGTGGGGAATGGAATGAAATGCATTGATTACAAATATGAGAGAAAATAACGGGAGGGGAGGCTAGAAAATCAGAAAAAGAATAAAAGTAGATCAATTAGAGACAGGGATATGACAGAGGGAGAGGATAAAGATAAATAAATCTAGAAACATAAATAAACAAGACTGTTAAACTAAGTATGAAATCCCCAGAAAATATCTTCTCAATCTAGGTTGGTTGGTTTGTTTGTTTTTCCCTTGTTCACATTCTCTCCATAGACACATCAGAGAAAATAAATTGGGCTTAAACTGCTCCAGTGTGAGCTGTTGATGTTCTTCACTGGGTGTTAAGTGTCTTCTGCTGATGAAGACACCATTGCCTTCCTGTTGCTATTAGACCCAGTTACTTTTGACAAAAGCAGAATTTCTGAGCTCCCATCCATATCAGTGGAGAGAAGCAGAGTCCCCACTAGAGATCATTCAAAGCTGCCACCAGTTTAGTTGCTCAGAAACACAACTTGGACCAGGCTCTCTGTTCCGCACTGGCTACAGATTGAGATTATATTTTGTATATACACATGTAAGCCCTCTGTGATACACTACAGAGTCATTTCTGGATAAGTTCTTGTGTCCAACTCACTGTGGTAGTAAAAGTCATCCCTGAGGGTGGATTATTCCAGTACATCCCAGTTCTGACAATACCACTATAATTCCATGTTCAGTGTGGATTAAATGATGCTCTAAGTCTAAGTGGTTTTGTCATCAGCTTTCTCTACGGTTCTTACCTGAAGGAAGTAGCCACTTCAATCTATAAGAAACCATTTTTTTCTTTTTCCCCTCTGCTTTGTATGTCCCTAACTCCATGATTTGCCATGGTTGTCACAGCCTTGTGTGTGTTAATTTGCAGCATTTTAATCACTGCTAGAATATCATACAGATCTTTTTTTCTTAAACGCAATAGGTAGTTTGTATACAAGCCTGCATGCAATCTTTCAGAAAGCTTCTTTATTGACTAACATTTACCTAGCTCAGAGGTCTGTGTTCAAAAATACTACATCAAATATTCACAGTGCTAATGAAAAAATCCATCTCTCTGGTACTCAGTGAACTTTTGCCCATTCTTAAGAAGTGAAATTCATTTAAAGAGCAAAAATGTTTAAATAAGTTTAATTTTACTTGATAAAATCTTTTTCCTTTCTCCTGAGGTAAATTAAACCAGCAGCCGAATATTTGTCAAAATTCAAAATTTCTGCAGTACTGTTTATAAAGAGAAATATAAAATAAAATCGAATATGTGCAGATTTCAAAATAGATAGCAGCATAATAAAATTTCCACCTTAAATTAAATATATTTTGTTTTCACATTGTTTGTTGATTCTAAAATAACAAGATCACATGAAAGTTTTACTATATTAAATAATGTCTGTTTCATGTTTTGTATAGTATGTCCTCTATTGGAATTGTTTTTCATAAAACAGAGGGGAATTTGTGTTTTATTATAGATTTTAGGACCTGTTGCCAGGTGTCAATGAAAATGAAATGATGAAAATGTCAGGGAAAAAATGCCACACAAACTTGGGGTGGGGGGAGGGCAAGACGTGGGTTTTCTTTGAACTTCAGGAGTTTGAGTTTCATCTTTTCTCTTTTGCACTTTGCTCACCTTGTGCAATGACAGCCTTGTGTAAATGACAACCACTGGATACCCCAGCTTGTGCTTCTTGATTCTAACAGCCCATAGCTATCAAACTTTCTGGACAGAGGAGTCAAACTACTTTATAGAAGTCTGTGGATAGGATTACAAACTGGAGACAGTAATATCACTCCCAACTATAAGAAAAGATCAGCTGATAGCAGTGCACAAAGGTCAAGTCTGGAATATTGTCAGAGTCCTCTGATTCCAGGCATTGATTAACCTCTTTTCTGCCACAAGAAATGTCCTTTTCTTTCCCTGCCTCCCTTTCCTGTACTTCTTACCCTTTTCTTTGTCTCACTGCAGCATTTCATTTTCCTCCTGGCATTCCCTTAGTTTTCAACAATTTCCATTTCTTTCCCTATCTCACCTTTCATCAGCTGAAGAGATGAGCAGAGAAGCAACTAATATTGACATTAACAATGTTTTCAATGCATCCATGAGGGTATCCTCACCTTAGGAGAAATCTGTGTAACACAGAACAACCTATACACAAATCGTTGATGTCCCAGAATGGGAGCAAGGGCCAAAATGACCATATTAGCACATCAACTGTGCAAATTAACTAGATTGATAGTGAGGTTATATCAATCCAGCCAAGCTACTTCAGTCCAGCTGAACTGCTACTGCCTATTTTTTTTTATCATTTAGGTTATTCAACCCCAGACTTTTCTTATATGTCTCATCAGAAACTTATAAGGTCTTGATAGGTTTCATTCAAAGACAGGTTGTATGGCTGACTGTGTTTCTGAATCAGCAGTGTGATTCAAAATACATCTTCTTTGTGGTCGATAAACTGATAATCTTCACACTTCAAATCTAAACACAGGTACTCCTTTTCTTAGGTGACATCTGGGACCAAAATCATGATTTTTAATAAAAAATTGAAATTTTACAGTGCAAAGTATGTAATCTTTGCAGAGACATCAACAGTTCTTTTGAAAAATGTGGTCAACCCCATTCCAAAAACCTTTATTCCTACTGGAAAAAGGTCTTTCTTTCTTTTCCTTCCTTCTTGCCTTCCTTCCTTTCTCCCTTCCTGCCTTCCTTCCTTTTTCCCTTCCTGCCTTCCTCCATTCCTCCTTTCCTTTCTTCTAACAAGGAAAACTTAGTGCATATATTTTTTGACAGTGCTTTAACTTGCAATCAATTAATTTTCTAAAATACATAACAAATGCTATATTATTAGTCTGGTCAAGAGCTAAAGACCATTGAAATTAATGGGAAAAGAGAAGCCTTTGGGGAAGAAGATTGAAACCCTGAGTTTATGATTAGGCAAAAGTATCTGTCCTTTTTGAAGGGGTTTTGAGCTATAACTTCATTTCCTTGTCTATGGTGATGACTGTCCAGAGAAGGTCAGACTTTACTTTTAAATGTCTAGTTTGTGATTAGGAAAATCTCATTCAGGTTTAGAGTGGAGTCAATCCTTACTTGTCTGCGAGGGGACAGGACTCAGCACATAAAGAATGATTTTCAAAGAAATGGAACTCAATAATGTTAATATCTTTGTAAGAAAATAAATAAATTGTGAATGTTATTATCACCAGAAGATATAATCCAGTTGGAAATAATCTATTCCCTGAGTTGTAAATGTCCATGAATTCTCCTTTTAATAAGTAACTGAAATTAAAAGTTTTCATGGAAATTTTTCCTCATTCAGCATGTTTTTTATAACTCTTCTGCATATTTTTTTGTGCATGAGCAAATCTCTACTCTTAGAAAATACATGTTTAATGCTGGAGTTGTATCCGTAAGGCAAAAAATGTCTCTCAATGTGAATTCCTGTTATTGGAAACTGGGATCAGAAAGTAGCTTTAGTAGGACAGCTGGAGTTAGAAGCTAAGTCGTCACGTGCCAGTGTTTTCAGTTGGGCCTTGGATTGTCCTTGATCTCACCTTACTCCTACACTGCTGCTGCAAATGCTCTCACTTTAAGCTGTTGCACACTTACTTGAGCACTCAGGTTGTTTGTTAAAGAGGGAACTGCTTCACTCAAACAGTGATTTTCATTTTTCAGGAGGACAGCACAGTGTTTCTTTGTTTAGATGACTACTCCTCAATCTGTGATAAAGATTGATTGAGACGATCAGTAAAGGCTTTGAGGTAGAGGTGCTGTCATATCAACAGGTTTTTAATACACAGGAACACCCAATACGGCAAAGTACTTAAGCACATGCCAAAATGACTTCCATTGACTTTATTCTCACTCTTTGTGTATGTAAAGTTAGAGACATATTTAAGTACTTTGCTGAGTCAAGATTGTTCTGAGCTACAAAATAAGGTGGTTAGCACAAAGGCCATCAGTGCCCTCCAAGCTACCGGGAGCAAGTCATTAGTGAGTAGGGAGTAAGGCTTAGATCCACAAAATGGAAAGAAAGGGGGAAAAAACCCAAAAAAACCTGAGGAATGATAATAGAAAAAACAGCCTTGAAAAGATGCGACAACGATGACATTCATCCATAAAAATGTAAAGAAATCCAAAAAGCGAAGGTCACTGTTCCATCCTTTCTTCATCAATTGCGCTGAAGTAATTCAGCTCATGGCCTATTGAATGTAAAGATCCCCTGCTGTTCTCAAACGCTGAGTACAGAAATACAATGTGCCATCGACAACTTTTAGGCCCCAGAGAGGTGAACTAAGGACAAAGTCTTTCCAAGTACCGATCTTTTTCTGCTTTCTGGGGTGAAATTAAACCCCTAACAGAGTCAGTATAAAATTCCCAAAAGCAGGGGCCATTCCTGCTGAGGCTGAAGCCAAAAATGTATCAGTAACTTATTGAAAGATTCATCAAGGATTCAGTTTTGATCCCATTTACCTTGCAAAACTGGAGTAACTTCACGGAGGGCAGAGTGATCAATCTGTGTAGAGAAGACAGTGCTGGTAACAACAAAAAAATGCAGTTTTGTCAGATTTCTGTGTAAAAATGCCCTGAGAAAAACAGAAAAATAAAACACCACTGGGCACGAGGGGCCAGCCTTGCCAAAAACCACGTGTGAAATCCCACTTGGAAGGGGTGTTTTTCCTATCAAAACAGTTAATGAAAAAAAAAGGGAAAAAACAACAAAAAAAGAAAATGTTCTCCCACTGTACTGTTAAAAAATTATTGCATCCAACCTGAGTACATGTCCTGAGCAGTAAGCCAGGTTATGCCTGCTGATCTTTTCAACTGGAAAATTTTTTCTAAAGGGCAAAATGCAACATTATGGATCACAGTCTATACAAAAGAAAAAAAAAAAAGAAGAAAAAAAAAAAAGGGGGAAAAAATAAAATTGCCCTGCAAGCTGATAAAAGCCCATCTGCCTGCTTTTGACAAGGCACTGTCATTCTTCACAGCTTCACATCCTGTAGACATTTAGAGGGTCATAATTTGCAGTTCAGTTTTCTTTTTCTTTCACTCCTCTCTGGTCTGAGTGATGCAACGTTTGAAGAGTAGGCTAAGACAGCCTGAACTAATTCATCTTGTGACCTTTTAGTGCCTTCAGAGCAAAGTGATTTAATAGCACTTAATCTGTCAAAAAACTGAAGCTTTATAAAAACTGTATATTAAGCCAGTTTTTATGGAGCATTAGCTGAAGTCCTTTCAGTTTACAAAATGGGGTGGTACCTTGTCTCTTCTCTTTCCTTTTTTTCTTTTCCTTCCCTTTCTTCCATGAATCCCTGTTATTCAGTAACACCATTTTGTATTTAAGGAAGACAGGGAAATACTCCAGACAGGTAACTCCATGTGTTATAGGGTCATAAGAAAGGTCTCTTCCCATCCTTTTGTGATTTATGGCAGAGGGCTCTTGGAGCTGATGGGCAATGGAGCCGATGGCACACTCAGCTTCCACTGGCAATGGAGGGATCTTCTCAGGCTTGGCCATGTGCCCCAAAGGTGAGTTCAGGTTTCATAAAATAAAAAAGGAATTATTTGAAGACAGAGTAGTGAGGAAAATTTGTGACAAGTAATTCCTGCTTTGACAACAATTGTGCTTTTGGATTGCTTTCTTTAAATTAACTCCTTTAATCTAATTTCCTTATCTTTAATCCAAGGAATAATAATATTTCCCTTTTTTTCCAACTTCTTCATAACACTGAGGCTAAAGAAATTCCATGAAGAAACTGTCTTCTCGTCTGCCTGTACAAGGTTCAATGTGTACAATTTATCTACTAAGGAACTTAATCTTTCTGAAGCACAGTCAAGTAAGAATGAAAATAAAACAGCAATAAGAAAAATGAGCTGGTCAAAGATCCCAGTTTTCAAGTCCAATGTTTTCACATTTACTATCATCCTGAAACAAGAACCCATAAACCTGAAAGACTAGAATATCTTTGTTAATAAAGAAAATTAAAATAGATAGATTTTTAAATGTTTTCCCTGTCTCTGTGATTGAGACTGAACTGACTTTTCTTAACACTTGCTGAGAGTTGTAGCCTGGAGATAGGATGTGGAGAATTGTAAGGGGAATGCATTTTCCAAAGAAGCCTATGAAAGTCTGTTTCACATGTTCCCTATATGTCTTCTGCCTCTAAATCTCAATTTTCCTACCCCAAATATATGGGACAAGGGTAACTTTGCAAATTGATCTTAGATGGACAGAATTTTTATTTCAGTCAAGTTAGCCACCTGAACCTGGGATTCCCAGTTTAACAATTTCTTTCCCTCAAAAGATCTCTAGTTAAATCTATTTGTTGCTTGTTTTAAGAATCTTACACAGAATTCACTGAAGTTAAAAGTTCCCATTACTGTCAACACATTCATGTCTTCCAATTGACTCCTAGCCTGCTGCTCCATATAACGTGCCCTTGCAGGAAAGGACATGTAAGAGTTCAGGAGAAGAGTTTCCTTTCTCAGAAAAAAATTTCTAAAAGCAAACAGTATCTTTATTCTTCCTGTTCATGCCCCAGCTCTAGAGGTAATTTCCCCTCATGTAAAACTGTGCATTCTCCTTACTACTGCCTTATGGAAAGTTTAATCAATTTTGTGGTTTCCCCTGCTTGGCCCTTCTCTGTCTATGGTGCTTATAGAACTGAAGAGATTAGGATCCCGCCTGTAGGTTTACACTGGCTAGAATAACAGTAAACCCACAGGTAGCCACTTAGTGCTCTAATTAATTAAGCCAAGACATGCCAAATATCACCAAATCTTGGGTTTACATGGAAATTTCAAGGTTTTTGAATGCTTTGTGAGATGGTTTGGAATATACACACAGAAAGTGAGTTTACTCCACTACACCCCCATATCTTGGACGTCTTATTTATTTTGCATCAGTTTTGGGGAAAAAAAAAAACCAAAAAACAAAAACCAAAAAGCACAAGAACAACAAACCCAACAAAAAAAACAAGACAAACAACCAAACAAAAAAAAAAATAGACACAACAAGAAACCCCTAAACCAAATACCAAAACATATACTTTAGTCAGGTGCAAGTCCATAAGAATCTTCATTCACGTTGATTTTACAGGCAGTGGCAGGTAGAGAATCATTATTAAAGCTGTAAAGAAAGGCTAGTTTCAACCATAATGATATACAGCAGCAGTTCTTCATAACAGAGCAACAAACTGTCAAACTGCCAAATAATTACTTTTCTAGATGTGAAAACATCAGTTTTAGTTAAAAACCAAGCAAACAAACAAGGGAAAAAAGAAAGCTACATCTAACTACTGTTTGGTAAACCTTCCTTCCTGCAGCATCTCTCTCCCTCCCTCTGTGTACATCTCAGATTATTATCATTATTATCACTATTATCTTAATGTAGTGCTTAAATTAATCCTTTGTATTTTTTTTTATAAATACACAGAATTAAAAACTTTCACAGTCCTCAGAGAATGCAAGTTAGGCAAGATGAAGCACAGATAACTAGAGGGCATGATTTAAGACAGACAGCTCCAACTCTATAAATTTTCCCAGTCAGCATTAGAGTCGCTTAATATTTTATGTAGTATTCCTTGCTTATATGTGACATTTTGAGCTCCTAATAAAGATACAAGTCTGGGAATTTTTTTCCCACTCCCCTCTCATCTTTTTTGTAGATTTGCAATTATCAAGTAGTTGACAGTGGATTTCAGTGGATTTTTATGTTCTTCTTTCTTTTTTTTTTTTCCTCCTTTTTTTTTTTTTTCCTTTCTGGTGTAATCTATCCTCATTTATCAATAATTCTGTAAGATTCTGAATGCAACTCTATAATTATCATTCTAGACAGTTTTTTTTTCTTTTTTTCTTTTTTTCTTTTTTTTAACTGAGTGGAAAATTGGTGTGAAATTTGCTAGAGTGATGGTTTTATAGCCTTTGCATCTTCTATGAAGGTTTTTTTTCCATATATTTATTGCAAGTAGTTGTGAGTAGTAAATCACCAGAATTTGGCTATTCTTAATGCTTTACCATATATCCACTCTGCCAATATAATCAGCAGTTATGCTTACCTATTAAACCATCAATCAAAGGCAGCTATTCTATACATCAGCCCTTCTCTCTCTCCACCCTGCAATATCCCTGGTTTCTAAAGTCAGCATCCTCTCCCTTCACCTTAGGAGAACTCTATCTTCTCCCAGTGCTCATTCCCTTCCATACCTTTTTTTTTTTTCAGATCCCTATGTGTCTGGACTTGCCAGTTCATTGGTTCAGTCCATGATTTCCCATTTCCCCAGCTCCCACAAAATTTTTGGTCAGCAGTCACTTCCTGCTGAACATGCAGCATGTACAAAATTTTTCTCAGGGTGATGGTGTGGACAAAAACTGACCCACATGGGTTGTGTCTCCCTGTGTATATAAAACGCATGGAAAGAAGAATCCTAGGGTGGGTTAGTATCACTCAGCATTAATAAGACCTCATTCATCAGGAACACTATTAATAACAAAGTCATCATGCAGCAACACTGTTTTAGTGCAGAGCAAGCCATTTCAGTGATTTCAGTGAATCCATATTTGTTTCCTAAATGGTAATGTGTTTCTATAGTTTGAGTACTGAACCAAGACATTAGCTTTCTCCAGGGTTCTGCCACTAATCTGGGGCAGGTCACCTAATCTCCATTTTTCTTTGTTTGTCTTGTCTATTAGGATGCCATGTTTTATCAATACAGATGGAATCCCATTGTTCTTAGGGACTGCACCCACAAAATGGAGCTCTGACCTCAATTAGGGCATGAATGTGCTACCAGTAACTATAAAATCAGGAATGCACCTAGGGTTTATCTAACCAAATTTAGGTGTTCAGGAGACCAATATCTGTGTATCATCTGCACTCCTACTTTCTCTCCAGTGGCAATGGAAGGAATAGATATTTTATGGAAGAGGTCCATATCATTTTCACATAGATATCTATGGTGTCTTGGATGAATTTCACCTTGAGAATGTCTATTTTTCATCATGGAGAGAAAGAGAGACATAAGTACCACGGTGGCTGACCACTGAAAAATAAGGATCTCTGTCACTGAACGTGGAAGTTACATGAGAATGGGACCAGGTTAATTTTCCCTCATCATTCAAACACCAAGAGTAACTCTTGTTATAGTCATGATGATAAAAACTTGGTAAAATGGGATGAAAGGATACTATTCCAAATAACAGCAGGGTTCAATGCAGTAGCAAGTCTTGATGCATATTTGGAAACACAAAAAAATACACATCTGAAAGAGAAGATGGAGAAACCAAGCCCTTAGCTTATTTCATGTTTTGCTAAGCAATAGCAACAATAAAACATGAATTTTTTCCTATTACTTTTAATTGAAATTGAATAGCAGTGTTCAGAACCTGGGCACAGACAAAATAATTCCCTTTTTTTCCTCTCCTATCATCCAAGAAGGATCCAAAACAGGAAGCACACTTCATTTTAAATAAGCAGAGCTGGCAATATTCTTTTCCATAACTGCCTATGGATGAAAGTTAATAAAGTCATTGGGCCAAACATGTGCATGTGTAATTCCAACTCTATCACAGTCATGTTTAATATAAAACCATCAACCTCGTATTCAGCCTGGGAGCCAAGCCCGCTACTTCAGTGTAAGGATGAATTAGACGATGGTCCACTTTATAGTAGTTCTGTACAAGTAAAACGTTCTTGCACTTTCTTGATCATTGTTGAAATTTAATTAAAATTAAATTAAAATAAAAATTAAATTAGACAATTTTTCAGGTATTAAATAATATTTGAACATCCTCTTCATGTTTGCTCTCAAAATAGGGAGTAAGTGCAAGATTATGTTTTGGCCAAATGAATTTACTTGAGGATCATTAAATACTAT
>WBMY01007849.1:0-15488 GCA_013397315.1 Donacobius atricapilla
TACCTCGCAGGGAACGCGGCGGGTGGGCGGACAATGGAATAGGACTCCAGTTCTATTTTGTTAGTTTTTGGAAACAGAGTCATGATTAAGAGGGACAGCCAGAAGCATTCGTATTGTGCTGCTAGAGGTGAAATTCTTGGATCAGTACAAGACAGCCTAGAGTGAAAGCATTTGCCAAGAATGTTTTCACTAATCAAGAACGAAAGTTGGAGGTTTGAAGACAATCAGATACCATAGTAATCCTGACCATAAACGGTGTCGACTGGTGATCTGGTAGCATTATTCCCATGACCTGCTGGGCAGTTCCTGGGAAAACCCAAGTCTTTGGGTTCCAAGGGGAGTATGGTTGCAAAGCTGAAACTTAAAGGAATTGACAGATGGGCACCACCAGGAGTGGAAGCTGCACCTTAATTTGACTCAACACAGGAAACCGCAACTGGCCTGGACACGGACAGGATTGACAGACTGAGAGCTCGCTCTTGATTCCGTGGGTGGTGGTGCATGGCCATTCTTAGTTGGTGGAGCGATTTGTCTGGTTAATTCCAATAACGAACGAGACTCTGGCATGCTAACTAGTTACGCGACCCCCGAGCGGTCAGCATCCAACTTCTAAGAGGGACAAGTGGTGTCCAGCCACCCAAGATTGACAAATAACAGGTCTGTGATGCCCTTAGATGTCGGGGGCTGCACGTACGCTATACTGACTGGCTCAGCTTGTGCCTACCCTCCACCAGCAGGGGCAGGTAATCCATTGAACTCCATTTGTGATGGGGATCAGGGATTGCAATTCTTCCTCGTGAACGATGAATTCCCAGTAAGTGGAAGTCATAAACTCACGTTGATTGAGTCCCTGCCCTTTGTACACACTGCTCGTTGCTACTACCGATTGGATGGTTTAATGAGATCCTCGGATTGACCCTGGCGGGGTCAGCCACAACCCTGCCAGAGTGTCATGAGGACGGTCGAACTTGACTATCTAGAGGAAGTAAAAGTGGTAACAAGGTTTCTCTAGGTGAACCTGCAGAAGGATCATTACTGGTGGGCTGGCACCTGCCACCTTGCCGGGCCATCCAGCCGACCGTATGTGGCGTCTGACACACCTGCTCTGTTCACTCACTCGGCCCCCCGAGGCTGGCCTCGCTACCACTGATAGCAGGGTGGCTGTTGGCTAGCCTCCGCGCACTGCACACACAGCCCCAGAGAGAGGGAGGCACATGGCACGCTGGGGGAAAGGCACTCAGCAGGGCAAAGTGCCGCGGTGTCGCGGTGCCTTCGGAGAGTGTCTCTCCACACACCCGAGCTAGCCCTGGCACCGGCGCAGCAAGGCAGGTATGGTTCCGGCTACGGGAAGCCAGAGCCGGTCCTGTGGGTTCTGCGAACCGCTGACCCGCTCTTCCTCATGGCACAGTGTGTGAGNCTGTGGGTGCCTGCCACCGCATGCGCAGGCGGGCTCTCCCCATGCTAGACCACATGCTGTGACTGGGTATCCAAGCCCAGCGTACTTGCCACTGTCATGGTGGCTTCCTCCCATGCAGGGCCACTGCTGAACCAGCCCTGCCAGATGGCCAGGGGGGCGGCTGGGCCTGAGCCTCGCTGCCATGGCTTGCACCACTTAACCCTGGTTGCTGGTGCTCACCCCAGCCCAGGTGCCTGCACGGACACAGCCCGAGTTCTCCCAAGCCTGGCTCTCCTTGGCATGTGAGAGCCGCCTGCATGCGGCAGGGAGGGGTGCTCAGCACAGCCCCCCCCAGAGGTGCGCCTGCCCCTTCCCTTGTCCCTCCTGCTCATTGGGTGATGGCTGGCCATCCAGCCACCGCCATGTCAGCCGTGTCATGCGAGAGATCAGCAGGCAGTTCAGTGTCTGTGTGAAATCAAGTCACGTAACTTTCTCACAGTAGGTCTCGAGAAATTGAGGCCTGAGAATTCAAACAGTCCTTGGAGAAAGGAAACAACCTTTGCAGCTGTTGTTTGTCACCTTATTGTTTACCTGCAAGAAACAGTCAAAATATGTTTTTCCTAACTGTCCAATGATGGTCTTGTGTTAGTTAGATAGCAATGAAAGTTTTACACTTTCAGACCCTTTCAGAATGATCTATAAAAGAAGATCTTGAAGAATAAAACCAGCTCTCTTTTGCAACTGCGCTTGAGAGTCTGTATCTCTCGCCATTCCTAATACAGTGAGACAAAAGGGATGTGGGAAGCCTTCAGGTCTTGGAGGAGGTGGCTCCTCCAGCCCTTCCCGCATTGGGGAGGGGGCTTTGCCACCCAGCAAAGTCCCTCTCCCAGCTGAACGGTCCCTTACGCGGCAGAGGGAACTCCCAGGGCTGGGTCCCCAGGCATTCCAAGCTGCACTTCAGGGTGCGTGCGTGGGGTGAGCCGCCGATGGGTGTTGTGGCGGCAGTTCTCACCCCGTCATCACCATGGCCTCTCAACAGGGTATGCGAGGTTCTCAGTGGCCAGACCACGTCCCCACACCAGCAGGGTGGTCCAAGCCACGGCGGTCCTCTTGGGTATAGTGCCAGGCTACTGAGGGAAACCTCAGGCCCTGAGATTGGATACTGGCTGTGGCGGTGGTCAGCCAGTGCCCAGAGGGAAGGCAATGGGAGTTGGTGAGGGAAGCATTTTCCTCAGCAGCCTCAATCCTTTCCCTGTGGCCCGGTGGGCATGTCGTTGTGGCTGTCAACACCATGCAGGGCCTTCCTCCCGCTAAATGCAGACTCAGGGAGTGCTCTATAGCTTCCCGCTCCCAGAGCAAGGTCGTCCTCGCCGGGGCTGTGCCGCGGTGCAGTGGCAGCGGCAGGGGGGAGCAAGAGCTAGCACTGAAAATGCCACTGAGGGCCAAGAGAGAGGGCGGAGAGGGAGGTGAGGCTCGGGTCTCGCCCCCAGGCTCCCCCTGTGTGGGTGACTGTCTGCCGACAGGTACCATGCGAAAATCATGCTGTGCTGCCATGCACGTGAGGCACGAGTGCCGGAGACAGGGGTGACCCTCTCCTCCTTCCCCTTCCTCTCTGTCGTCGTCTTGGGCATTAAAGGGCGTCATGACTTTTCTCTTCCTGCCGAAGCCATTGTGCAACGTCCAGACACTGCCCTTCAGGCCCGTCACTGCCATGCTTCTTCTCAGCTCTTGTCTCCGGTATGGGGGTCTCCATGTCTCTCTCTCATCCCTTGGTGTGCAGGCACAAGGGGAGGGTGTGAGGCAGAGAGACAGTTGTCCCTCCGTCAGCGCACTTCTTCTGGGAGTGTGCTGGCAGCACAGCATCATTTTGGGCTTGCGACCTTCCGATCAGATGTGCCGACCCACTGAATTTAAGCATATTAGTCAGCGGAGGAAAAGAAACTAATGAGGATTCCCTCAGTAACAGTGAAGGAAGAGGGAAGAGCCCAGCACCAAATCCCCGCCCCATGGTGGGGCGCAGGACATGTGATGTACAGATGCCCCCCTCCCCGGCGCCGCTCTTGGGGGAACCAAATCCTTGTGATCGAGGCCACAGCCCACGGACGGTGTAAAGCTGATAGCGGTCCTCCAGCATGCCAGGCCTGGGGATTCTTGGAGTCTGGTTGCTTGGGAATGCTCAAAGTGGGTGGTAAACTCCATCTAAGTCTAAATACCAGCACGAGACCAATAGCCAACAAGTACCGTAAAGGAAAGGGTAAAGAACTTTGAAGAGAGAGTTCAAGAGGGCATGAAAATTAAGAGATAAATGGGTGGGGCCCACACAGTCTGCCTGGAGGATTCAACCTGACAAGTTGCAGTCGGACAGAGTGGGTTCAGCGGACCTTTGCCTCTGCCTCCCCTCTGTCCCCTGCGCACCTTCCTGCGGGGCTGGGTCAGGGGGATGGGCCGGTGCGGGGACCACCACCTGGGCACTGGCCAGTCCTGGCCAGGCGCATTTCCTCCATGTCGGTGCACTGTGATGGGGTCTGGGTCAGCTGGGAAGGCCTCCAGCAGGCAGGCGGCCCAGTGCCGCATGAGCAGTGCCAGGTGCTACAGCCCCCACCCCCTTCTACAGCAGGTGCTACAGCAGCAGGTCTCTTCAAATCCTGGGGCTGAGGGAGAGGACCACCACTGCGTCCTCCTCCCCACCCCGTTGGCGTTGCCATAATGGGGGGCATCGCGTTCCCTCTGGGGGGGCAGTGTCCTCGCAGCACAGCATTTTGCGCTGTCAACCAGGGCAGACTGTCCTCAGTGCACCCTAACTGTGCAGCGCCATTGGGCATGGCTCACAGGCCATGCTCGGGTACCCAGGTTTGCAACAATGTTGACTACCCACCCGACCCATCTTGAAACACAGACCAAGGAGTCTAGCACGTGCACGAGTCAGGGGCCCTTGTCAAAAGCCTGCAGTGCAATGAAGGTGAGAGCTGGCGCACGCCGGCTGAAGTGGGATCCCGGTGTGCGTGTCCTGCCTGGCAGCCCATATGGTGCATGACCAGTCCATCTTGCCTGCCACCCTCTCATGCAGGGAGGTGGAGGGTGAGGGTCCATGCTAGGACCCGAAAGATGGTGAACTATGCCTGGGCAGGGTGAAGCCAGAGGAAACTCCGGTGGAGGTCCGTAGCAGTCCTCTCATGCAAATCCATCCTGGGTCTAGGGGTGAAAGACTAATCGAACCATCTAGTAGCTGGTTCCCTCCAAAGTTCCCCTCAGGAGAGCTGGCACTCGGCAATGGGCAGTTTTACCTGGTAAAGCAAATGATTAGAGTTCTTGAGGACAAAACGATCTCAACCTATTCTCAAACTTTCAATGGGTAAGGGGGCCAGCTCGCTGGCATGGAGCTGCATCGTGGAATGAGAGTGCTCAGCAGGCCACTTTTGTTAAGCAGAACTGGCGCTGCAGGATCAACCAAATGCCAGGTTAAAGCACCCAATGCAGACACTTATCAGAGCCCAGAAGAGGTGTTGGTTGATCTAGACAGTGGGACGGTGGCCATGGAAGTCAGAATCCACTAAGGAGTGTGTAACAACTCACCTGCTGAATCGACTAGCCCTGAAAATGGATGGTGCTGGAGCGTCGGGCCCATACGCGGCCATCACTGGCACTGCAATGCCCACGGGGGCTAGGCCACAATGAGTAGGAGGGCCACTGCGGTGTGCCTCGAAGCCTGGGGCATGGGTCCAGGTGGAGCTGCCACAGGTGCAGATCTTGGTGGTAGTAGCAAATATTCAAATAAGAGCTTTGAAGTCCAAAGTGGAGCAGGGTTCCATGGGAACAGCAGTTGAACATGAGTCAGTCGGTCCTAAGCAATAGGCGAGTACCGCTTTGAAAGGGTGAGTGATGGCCTTCGTTGCCCGCAGCCGATCAAAAGGGAGTCAGGTTCAGATCTCTGAATCCAGAGTGGTAGAGACGCCATGAGGCACCCAGTGCGGTGACGCAACCGATCCCAGAGAAGCCAGCAGGAGCCCCGGTGAGAGTTCTCTTCGTTATGAAGGGCTGGGTGCCCTGGAATGGGTTCACCCTGAGAGAGGGTCCTGTGCCTTGGAAAGAGTCACAGTTCAGGCAGCATCCGGTGGCAGTGAAAAAACAGGGGAGAGGGTGTAAGTCTCATGCAGGGCAATACCCATATCTGCAGCAGGTCTCCCAGGTGAACAGCCTCTGGCATGTTGGAAGAATGTAGGTACAGGAAATCAGCAAGCCAGATCTATAACTTCAGGAAAAGGATTGGTTCTAAGGGCTGAGTCAGTTGGGCTGGGGCACAAAGCGTGGCTGGGTGCACACTGCAGCTGGATAAGGCGCTGTGCACGGGTGAGAGCACACCACATGGCCTGCCCAGGTGCCAGGGCACGCGCACAGTGGCTACTTCTCATGCATGCCGGGCCCTTCCCATGGATCGCCCCAGTTGCGGTGTGTGCCTCCTGCCCCCCCCGCCCTTGGCCCACCCTCAGCCTTGTCACAGCCAGTGCTCCAGCAGCAGCCACTGCCATTGTCACTGCATGCCACCACCCTGTCAATGACCACTGGCAGGGTTCTTGTGGCACACGTTGGGTGGCCAGTGTGGCCACGGCCAGCGTCAGCCAAGTGGTTCGCACAGGGGAGGGTCCCTGGGGAGGGTCCCTGGGCCGGCGTCCCCCCCTCAGCCGGTGCCTAGCAGCCAGCTTAGAACTGGTGCAGTACAGGGAAATCTGACTGTTTAATTAAAACAAAGCATTGCAAAGGCCCAAGGTGGCCCAGTCCTCTGAATGTCAAAGTGGAGAAATTCAAGGAAGTGTGGCTAAACGGCAGGAGTAACTATGACTCTTGGGGCAGCTTGAGAGTGTCTGGTTACCAACTGGGTGCAGCTGCAAAAGTCACACCTCTCCCTTTATGGATACCCATAAAGGGTAGCTAAGTTGACTTCTGCCCCAGTGTGAGCAAGAGAGTACATGGTACCACTCCCTGCTTTTGGGACTCACCCTCCAAGTTGCAGTTTCACAACACGGTGTCAAAAATCTTGACTGGTTGGTTGAGTCTGTCAGAGACACTCTTCCTAGAGCCTTGTCCACGGGCCTAATAGCTAGACAAATATGTTGGCCGCAGGGGAGCAGGTGCTACTGTCAACTCCAAGTGGCTTCGCCAACCACTTGGTAGTATCCTGGTGACAAAAGCTAGTGCACAATGCATGATTCTCAAGCCAGGGCAGCACAAGCCACCAGGCCCTGACCCATAGGGTGGCGATGTTGGGTAAAGCGGGCAGCGCTCAGCGGGAAGGGGGGGCGGTAATGCTGCCATATCTCTCGGGACCTCCCACATTGAAAGCGGTGTGCCGGTGTTTCTAGCCAGGGCCAGTCTAAGTTGACCTCTGTGTTTGGAAGGAAACATACATTAACTCAGGCAACTGTGTGAAAAGGCTTGTGAACAAAATTGTAGACCCAGGATTGGTTATCAATATGTGGGGGCAAGCCTGGACGTGACGCCAACTGCCACACTGGAAGCTCCGTGATGGTCACAACCCAGAGGTGCTCAAACGGTGGAGTTGTGCTACGTTGTACCAGAGCCCATCATGACTTCAGTTGCAAACTGGGCTGTCTTGAAGGGCACAGGCAGTCATGCCATCCAGGGCCATGTCACCTGTAGTGCATCTAGTTACACCCAAGTCCAAAGACAAACCAGACTCTTGGTGGGATTCTCACTTCCATGCGCCGTGTGGCCATGTGGCACAAGCATGTTGCTGTCCAAATTTCCATCTCAAACAGACAAAACTACTGATTTCGACCTTGGTGGACAGCCACCGTTAGTTAACCTGCAAAAGGAGAGACATGCGAGGGTATGCTCATTAAATAGCCAAATGCCTTGTCATCTAATTAGTGACGCGCATGAATGGATGAACGAGATTCCCACTGTCCCTACGTACTTTCCAGCGAAACCACAGCCAAAGGAACAGGCTTGGTGGAATCAGCGGGGAACGAAGACCCTATTGAGCTTGACTCTGGTCTGGTGCTGTGAAGGGACATGAGAGGTGTAGAACAAGTGGGAGGCCAGGAGCGCACTTGGCAGTGCGAGGTGACCCGCCCATCGGCGTCCCTGCCATTGGTGAAATACCACTACTTTGATCATTTTTCACTTACCCAGTGAGGTGGAGGGGTGAGCCCCAAGTGGGGGGGTCTTGCTTCTGCTGCCAAGCAGCCGGCACATGCCAGCTGCAACCCACTCTGGGAACAGCAGCAGGTGGAGAGTTTGACTAGGGCGGTACACCTGTCAAAGCGTAGCACAGGTGTCCTAAGGTGAGCTCAAGGTGGACAGAAACCTCCTGCGGAGCAGAAGGGCAAAAGCTTGCTTGATCTTGATTTTCAGTACGAATACAGACGGTGAAAGCAGGGCCTCACAATGCTTCTGGCTTTTTGGGTTTTAAGCAGGAGGTGTCAGAAAAGTTATGACAGGGATAAATGGCTTGTGGCAGCCAAGCATTCATAGCAAGGTCACTTTTTGTTTCTTTGATGTCAGCTTTTCCTATCATTGTGAAGCAGTATTCACCAAGCATTGGATTGTTCACCCACTAATAGGGAACGTGAGCTGGGTTTAGACTGTCGTGAGACAGGTTAGTTTTACCCTACTGATGATGTGTTGTTGTAATAGTAATCCTGCTCAGTACAAGAGGAACCACAGGTTCAGACCCCTGGTGCATGCGCTTGGCTGAGGAGCCACTGGTGCGAGGCTACCATCTGCAGGCTCATGACTGAATGCTTCTAAGTCAGAATCCCACCTAGATGTAGCCATACCGCAGTACCACCAGTGCCTCAGTGGGCTCATGATAGCCAGCTGCCCACCCATCTGCAGGCAGGCCCGGTGAGGAGTGCCACTCGTGGTCAGGGGTGGAGGGGCGGACAGATGAGGCACCACCTCTCCCCCATAATGTACCACATGACTGTGGGGCACCCGGCACTAAATCATTCATAGACAAACCTGATTCTGGGTCAGGGTTTCATAAGTAGCAGAGCAGCTCCCTCACTGTGATCTATTGAAAACCAGCCCTTGACACAAGCTTTTGTCCCTTGAGCAGCCAGCCCACAGTGGGCATAGTACTTCCTCCTCCTCTTCCTCCAAGGCCTCTCTTGGCGGGCTGGGGTTGGTGGAGGCCCTGGTTGCCCGAGCACATGGGTGCCTTCACACTCTCCTCTGCATGGGTCCCAGGCCTGATATGTGGAGTCCAGGGGCTGGGTGCAACCGTGCAAAGAGCCACGTGCCACCAGCAGCACACTGCAGGTGTGCCAGAGAGAGGCCCTGCCAGGTCATATGGCCTTGACTTCCCTCCAGGCGGCTCCCAAGCCTGGTACGCAAGGCGAGGGCTTGGCTGTGCAGGTGGCGGGTTTCCCTTCACCATGTGAGAGCATGGTAGAAGGGGGTCATCTGCTGCAGTCTCTGGGCATGGAGGTAGACCTGGTGGCCAGGGCCAGGCTGGGGGGTGGGCAGCTGCATGTTGTGCCCCTTGTAGCGCTTCTGCCAGCATCATGCTGGGTGCCTGGGGCGCAAAGATGGGTGTGCATGCTGTCCCATGCCGTCCCACGCCCTGTCATCCTGGCCGATGCTGGGTAAACAAGGTCCCCTCATCTGGGCTTAGCCTCCTGGCGAGGGGACAGCAGAAGATCTGTTGTCCTCCTTCAGTCTCAGTACATGGTTGCTAAACACTGGGTACACCTGTTGTCCTGACTTAGTACAAGGTTATGATAGCCTGGGTAGACCGGTTGTCCCCAGGCTGACTTGGTACCTGGTGGTAAGCTCCGGGGTAAACCTGTGATCCTCAGCAGGACTTAAAACCTCAGTACATCTCAGGCCATTTGGTGGCATACACTCCATTTCCGAATTTTCTCGGGTTTTTTGACTGCAATTTTTTTGATCATATCTCCTTTCCAGAGCATTCGTTAGACTTTGTTCTCTGATTTCAAGATTTCCTTCCTTTCCTGAAAGGAAAGGGAAGGAAATCTTGCAATTTCAATGAGCATTAATTGGGCAAGCTTGGGTCCATTTCCCTGCACTTCTTGTCATCCCATTCACTTTTATTGTTTTCACTTGGTTTCAGAGTTTTTCTTTCCTTTTTCTTACATTTCATTTTTTCAAATCCTTTTCAATAGAAAACAAAAGTAACCCTCCCAGGTTCCTGATGTCAGTTTGGAAGAGGCGTTAGGCATTTCATATGCAGCTTTTGACCCAAGTTTTTACAACTTTGTTCTTGGAAAAAACTTGAGCTGTTCATAATTTTAGGAGGCAGAAGCCCACTCTCAGCCACCCAACCCTGGACACAAACGGTGGCCCTTCTTTATAGGAAACAAAATTCAGACCCCCAGGTTACACATGTCAGTGTGGAGGAGGCATTTGGCACTCCAAGCGCAGCCAGAGTCCTAGGTTGTGGCAAAAGTTTTCTGTGAGACAACTTGCCATATTTGTCATTTTAGGAGGCAGAAGCCAAGTCCTGGTCAAAGGCCCCTGGACACAGAGTGGTCCTTATCCATGGGAAACAAAATTCACTCCCCCAGATTCCTGATGTCATTTTGGAGGTGGCATTTGCTACTCCAAGGGCAGCCAGAGTCCTAGGTTTTGGCAGCTTTGGTCAAGAAGAAATCCTGCGATGTTTGTAATTTAAGAAGGCAGAAGCTCACTCCTGGCCACCACACCCTGGACAAGAACAGTTGCCCTCTTTCATGGGAAACATAACTCAGTCCTTCAGGTTCCTGTTATCAGTTTGGAGGAGGCATTTGGCACTCAAAGCACAGCCAGTGTCATGGGTTTTGTCAGCTCTGTTCTGGGAGAAATCCTGCAGTGTTCATAATTTAGGAGGCAGAAGGTACTCCTGGTCACAGGCCCCTGGACATGAATGGTGGCACTCTTCCATGGGAAACAAAATTCACCCCCACAGGTTTCTGACGTCACTTTGGAGGAGGCTTTCTGCACTCCAAGGGTAGCCAGAATCCTAGGTTTTAGTGGCTTTGGTCTGGCAGAAATCCAATGCAGTTTGTAATTTTAGAAGACAGAAGCCCACTCCCTGCCACCAGACCCTGGACAAGAACAGTGTCCCTTTTCCATAGGAAACAAAACTCAATCCCCCAGGTTCCTGATATCAGTTTGGAATAGGCATTTTGCACTCAAAGGGCATCCAGGGTCCTCGGTTTTGGTAGCTTTGATCCGGGAGAAATCCTGCACCATACATAATCTTAGGAGGTAGAAGTCTACTCGAAGCTACATGTCCCAGGACACGAACGGCGGCCCTTTTCCATGGGAAAAAACTCCTAGCCCCCAGGTCCCTGATGTCAGTTTGGAGAAGGCATTCAGCACTCCAAGGGCAACCAGAGTCCTAGGTTTTGGCGGCTTTGGTCTGGGGCAAATCCTGCAATATTCATAATTTTAGGAGGCAGAAGCCAACTCCCAGCCACCAGACCCTGGACACAAACAATGGCCCTTTTCCATAGGAAACAAAACTCAATACCCCAGGTTCCTGATGTCAGTTTGAAGGAGGCAGTTTACACTCCAATGGCAGCCAGGGTACTCGATTTTGGCAGCTTTGTTCTAGGAGAAATCTTGAGCCATTCATAATTTTAAGAGGCTGAAGCCCACTTCCAGCCATAGGCTACTGCACAAGAATGGTGGCCCTTTTCAATGGAAAACAAAGCTCACCCTCCCAGGTTCCTGTCCTGGTTTTGGAAAGACAGTTGTCTGCCAGGGAAAGCTAGACCTTCCGTTGAAATGGAGAATGTAAACCCCTGTCCCTCCAAATGATTATAATTTTGAAATTGAGGTGCATTAAGTGCATTTTTTTCCCTTTTTTTAGCCAATCAGGCTTAAACACAAATTTTCTATGTTTTTGCTGGACTTACCCTAATCTGAGATTGATGTGCGACAATATTCGTAATTTCTCTCACAAATTCCACTAGTATAGCTCTATCTTTTCCATCTAGAATGTTTAGAAAGGCTACATTGTGTTCATTATGCTTAGAGTTTAACTATCTTGCAATGCCACTGAACTTTAAACCTGGTTTTAGGTCCTTTTCTTGCTATCTAATTCAGTCTCTTATTTGCTTAAGGCACTTTAAAAATTCTCTACTTATTTAAAAATAAACTTGCATCTCTGCCTCATGTCTGTGTGCATTTATGCATTTTAGTTTCTCTGAAGGTTTTCATTCAGCTCTCCCATCCCTGGACACTCCTGCACCTGTGTGAATGGCGCCCGGGGGGATTTGTGTCTGACATCTCCCCCTCCTCTTTGAGCCATGAAGACTCCCTTAATTGCTTTATTAATCTTTTATCAAATGGACTGGAGCAAACAAGGCATCATTATTAGCACAACTATTATGATGACTAATATGTGTAGACCCATTCTTAAAATCTCTTTCACTCATGATGTTAAATTCCATCTATCAAATAGGTTATCTAACCAAGTCCCATCATCAACTCTAAATTTTGACACACTTTCTCTTAAATGTTGTATGCTTTTATGGATGGATTCTGAGTGATCAGATAAATTCATAAACACCTCCTTTCAAATCTTCACACCCATGTCTGTGTGCTAATAAGAGAAAATAAACTGCAGCCCTGCCCTGTAAGGTTGCATGTGTACTATCCTTAACATCTGTTAACATATCACTTAATTCAAGAGAGGTAGTATTGAATTGCTTACTCAGCCAACACCCCAGCCCATCCAATTGTTTTAGTGCTACTGCTAAACTGAGTTGTGGTAGCAAGATAGATGCTGAGAAACTTTTTCCAAACCTCCATGGTTGAAGATCATTCTTGCAATTTGGCTCATATTGATGGATATTATCTTTTCCCTCTGCATCTCATGAGGGCTGGAATAGCAGGCCAGGCTCCATCTCCACAAAGGAAAAACATTCCCTGTGCTAAATTAAAGGGGATATTGTTAAATGCAGACTGACCTAAAGAAGTATGATTACACCCATTAGTCTGATTTTTGTATATAGAGTGGTAAGGAGAAACATCCTTGATCAGAGACTGATCTTTCTCTGTATAGTTAAATTTGGCACAAAAGGTCATATTCACAGAACCAAGGATGTCCAATTCTTCAGGTTCAAAAGATGCCTTGGGAAGGTGAGGAATCCACCAGTCCCATGCATCTACTGGGGACCAAAGATCCCATGTGGGTGATCCTGTGAGTGTACCTAGAATGGCTCTGTCAATTTCTTCTGGAATTGGCCAAGCATCCACTGGCACACCCACTAGATAGGTGGAAAACGGCTTTTCTGGAGTTTTATTGGACAGGCATATGGTATCTAAACCTGATGCTTTAGCTAAAGCCACCCATACACTTGGTTTTGGTTGTCTAACTGGCAAATTTGTGCTACTGAAAGCAAGCAAATTACTAAAAGCAAGCAAGCAAAAAAGCATAAGCATACCATTCAATTGAACCTCTCGTTTCCCTTAAACTGTCATCTAACAAAGGAATTCTGTAACACTACAGATCCCCAGACATTGGTCTTTAGTTGATTGACAGGTAACGGCTGCATTACTGAAGACAAATGAAATAAGAAGACATAGATATGATACCTGATTTAAGTTCATGCTTCTTTGGCAATTTTTTTTATTTAAGGCGCTTTCTTTTTCACTCTTAATATCCAAGCAAATCTTTTAGCACATTCCTTTTTTGTTTTCTCCCAAATTTTTTCTGGGACCGACCAAATGCAAGGCACTAAATTATTTTGTTTGCATTCAACTCTGTAAATTTGAATCTCTTTTGATTCTCTCAAAAATTGATTTGAATCTCTTTTGATTCTCTCTCCATCCTTCGGAGGTGGTCCAGGCGCTCGGGCTTGGCCTGGCTTCTGTGTGGAGGGCCACACAGTGTGCATCGAACCACAGGGGCATGGTGGAATGCCAAGCCTCTCTGTCATTGAATGACACATAGACAAGGCCAGCAGCATGGCTGTTGGCCCCCACTCCTGCTAACGCCCTTGACAGCTCAGCAGATTCACAGGTGCCTGCATGGGGGTGAGCATCAGTGACCAGCAGTCCGTGGCACGGGTTATGGTGGTGAGGCTGTGGGCCAGTCGCCCCCGCAGCCCTCCAGTGGGGATGGACTGGCAGTGGACTGGTGTGGGGGGAGCCACCACAACAGTGGCAAGCACACCGCCTTTGATGCCCAGCCACGACATGCAGTACAGTGTGGGGAGCGCTTTTACCCCTGCATGTCGTGCACCTCCATCTCTCTCTGGGGCTCTGGGCATGGCATGCAGTGGCTCACGAATAGGCGTCATGCCATTAGGAAGGGTGTGTGAGCCCCCCCAAGGCTGGTGTCAGTGGAGCCAAGTGAGCGAAGGTATTAGGAGTGTGAAACCTTGCACGCGGCCAGCCAGACAATCCAGCAACACAGCAGGAACTAGCCCCACCAGTAATGATCCCTCCATAGGTTCACCTACAGAAACCTTGTTATGACTTTTACCTCCTCTAGATAGTCAAGTTCGACCATCCTCTCAACACTCTGGCAGGGTCATGGCCGACCCCCCCAGGGCCGATCCGAGGACCTCACTAAACCATCCAATCGATAGTAGCAACGAGCAGTGTGTACAAAGGGCAGGGACTTAATCAAAGCGAGCTTATGACCCGCACTTACTGGGAATTCCTTGTTCATGGGGAAGAATTGCAATCCCAGATCCCCATCACAAATGGAGTTCAATGGATTACCTGCCCCTGCTGGTGGAGGGTAGGCACAAGCTGAGCCAGTCAGTGTAGCACACGTGCAGCCCCAGACATCTAAGGGCATCACAGACCTGTTATTTCTCAATCTCTGTAGCAGTGTGGATTTTTCATGTTTATTTTATATGTTAAAATGGTTTGTTCTGTTCACCCTTTTGGTTTCTGTGTACTTGGTTGCTCCCTGTTCTGCCCCAGCAACACAATGTATATTTACCCGTCTCCCTGAAAACCCAATGTACCCCCTTCACTGCTCCTGTGAGCTGCCTGTCACTCGGGAAGCCGAACCAGCTTCTGGAAAGCTCTGGGAAGGGTATTGAGTGATAGGCAGCAACCAGAGGGATTCCCTTCCTCCCCAAGGAAGTTGGCTCCTGAGGGTGTGTCACGATCTGCTAATGCAAACGGGGGTCGTGATGGTTCGTTTAGGGATCTCAGANTCCGCTCCCCAGTTCAACAGTCAGTGTCAGACTGAGTTCTGGGCTTGGGCTGGGCTGTAGCTTCAAGGAAAGGAGGTCCCACGTACGGGCCCTCCAACAAACTTTTTTGCTCCCCCAGCCCGAGACTGCATGGCGCAGTCATCCTCATGGTCCTCGTTCCCTCCTCCTTCTTCCCAAAATCCCTTTCTCCATCCCACCAACCCTCTCCTAGCCCCAACTCCACCCCTTCCCAAGGACACCTCCCCATCTCCACCCCTTTCTAGCTCCACCCCAAGCCGTGCCTCCCGGAGGACGTCCCCACAGATGTCACCCTGTTCCCACACCACCCCTTCTGGTCGGCAGCCATCTTGGAATGGTTCCCACGGTCTCCTTTCCAGTTCCCACGCTTCGGATCCAGAAGACGAGGAGGGGGATACTGGGATCCAGGATGAGGCCCAGGTCCCATCCCTTGCCCCAGTAGCCTTCCATCGGTCGCAACGTGGAGGGCAGACCAATATAAACTGGGAGCCTTTTTTGCAAACTATTATTAAAGATCTCTGCAAGGCCCACAAGGAGTACGGACACGAAAGTCCGTACTTCTGTGGTTTGTTGAACACCAATCTTGCCAGGACAGTGGCCATTCCATATGATCTCAAACAACTCTTTTCATCCCTCCTGTCTCCCACAGAATACAAGCTCTGGGAGGGGACATGGAAAGAGCTGTTAAGGAAGGCCCTACCCGAGTTGCGCAGAGATCCAGATACCGCAGCAGATGCGAATGGTGTTCCAATCACCATGGATCATCTCTGCGGTGAGGAGCAATGGGCACTCGCTCCTGTTCAGGCTGCCAACCTTCCCCCCAAAATCCTTCAACACATCAAGGAAGCGGCCGAGAGGGCATTTTTTGGCATGCGGCCAGATGGGCCAGTGCTACCCTACGGAAAAATTATGCAGGGTCCCAGCGA
>WBMY01007850.1:16804-30666 GCA_013397315.1 Donacobius atricapilla
GGGTCTCATCGGCCCCGTCGGCGCAGTCCTTGTCCCCGTCGCAGAGCCAGCGCTCCGGCACGCACACGTACGTGCCCGGGCACTGGAAGGACCCTGAGCTGCAGGTGGTCAGCTCTGGGGAAGGGAGGAACAGGATGGAGTCCGGTCACCTCACTGCTGGAGGCTCTGGGGAGCCCCGGACAGTGGTGAGACCATGGGCGGGAGAAGGGATGGGCAGAGGCAGGAACATGGATGCAGGAACGCGGTGATGGAGCAGGCAGGGACTGAGATGGGGATAAGGGCTGGAGCAGACTCACGGCAGCGACTGTCCTCGTCAGAGCCATCCCCACAGTCATCGGCCCCATCACACACCCAGAGCTTGGAGATGCAGCGGTGGTTGTTGCACTCAAACTGCACAGGGTAGCAGAACTTGTCTGGGAGGGGAGAAGAGGAGGAGATGGGGGTCAGAGCGAGGTGATAAAGGGGAGGAGACACCAACAGAGCACAGCCAGACTGGGCTAGCCAGGCTCCAGGAGCCCAGGGGGATGTTGAGGATGCTTGTGGTCATACAGGGCTGGTGTGGGACTCCCTGCTCCTGGGCCTGGGGAAGATGCCCAGCTCCTGAACACTGTTTGGGGCTTGTTCCAGGAGCTTAGAACTAAAAATGGAGCTGAAGGGAGCCACAACTGTTCAAAAGGGCCGCGGACACTTGTGCACGTGCTGAGCAAACCAGCACACAAGGACGTTTATACTGGTCACAGCTAAAAGCCCAAGAGTGTGGAGTAAAACCACAGAGGGGGAAGAATCTGGGGACTATCCTTGGCAAAAGGATGTCAGGAACAGAAGAGGGTCCTGCCCACCCTCCAGCACCGCCCCATGCCCCAGACCAAATCCTGGCTGTCCCTACCCTGCCGCTCACTGCACTGGGTCTCATCTTCGCCGTTCTCGCAGTCATCCTCCTTGTCACAGGTCCAGGTCATGGGGATGCACCTCCCGCTCGGGCAGGCAAAGTAGTTGGATGGACATTTGGGCTTCCTCCCACCTGCTTTGTGACAGAAACATCAGTGAGGACAACGGCATGGCCACATCCTGCCTCCTCCCAGCCAGAACTGAAGGATTCCTCCCAAAACCCCCCTGAGGTCCCACATCCCAGATCCCTGCAGCACCGTCTGTGCAGGAGCCACATGGGCAGAGGACAACAGTCCCAGTGGGCAAAAAAAGCCTCCACGGCCCAGGCAGACCCCAAAGGGCCACCCCTGCCCCCAGAGCCCCCTCTGCCCTCCCGCTCTCACCGGGGCAGTTGCGCTCGTCCCAGTAATCGCCGCAGTCGTTGGCGCCGTCGCACACCCAGCTGGGTGCATAGCACAGGGACGTGTGCTCACACTTCTGGAACGTGGTGCCCTTCACCCCCAGCTTGAAGTAGCTGCTGCAGTCGGTGGCAGCTGAGAGGAATCACAGCAGGAGCCCCAGTGACACAGCAGGAACCACGGCAGGAGCCCCCTGGTCTGGCTCCACCACGTGGCACCGGCCCCTGCCCTGCTGCTGGAGCCCACCACACACCCCCAGATGTGCCCCACACGCGCCCCACGCATGCCCAGAGCTGCAGGGATCCATTGGGTGGTGGGGTGCTGAGCATGGCACACGGGGGCTGCAGGGGTGGGCTGGGGCTGCCTCATCGGGGGCTGCAGGACAGGAGCAGGACCCTCCTCCCTCCCTGATCCAGCCCAAATCCCAAAAACCCAGGTCCCTGCGGCCGGCACCGAGAGCAGCAGCATCTCCAGAGCTGAGCAGGGGCCAGGGGCAGCAGCTGGGCACTCACTGCAGTTCATTTCATCCGATGCATCCTCGCAGTCGATGAACTGGTTGCAGCGGCTGGAATTCCCGATGCAGGTCCCGTCCCGGCAGCGGAACTCGCTCGCGGCACAGCTGGTTTCTGCCAGGGGAAGGAGACCCCGCAGTCTCTGAGGCAGGGTCCACACCCACCCCATGGTACCCACTGGTGCCGTGGAAGGGCACCCATGCCCCCAAACTGCCCACGCAGCTCTGGGCTGCCCAGAGTGCTCCCAGACCCGATCCCCTTCCAGATGAGACCCGGTGCCTCCTGGTTCACACTCTGCCTGGCAGCCTGAGCCCCTCTCCCTGGCACAACCAGGACTCTGAGAAGCTCCCAACCGCCCCTGCCAGTTTGAAACCCAGCAGACCCATCCTGCAGCCCCAAGGGGATGCTGCTGCCTTTGGTAATTCCTGGGAGCCGCAGAAGCCGTGAGGAGCAGTGACAGGAGGAGCTATGCCCTCTGCCTCTCCTGGCTGTCAGACCACTCTCACTGGAAGGCTCTGGGTGCTGTGTGCCCGTGCCCAGGAGTTTTTCCTCTGAGCTGTCACTCTGTGAGCGTTACAAAGCAGCACAAGCTTGACCTTGACTCTCCGTTAAGCCCTGGCTCTGCTCTGCTCCTGTCAAGCTGATGGTAACTCCCTCCTGAAGCCGCTGTCCCTGTCCCAGGCAGCTGACGGAGCCCTGGCCGGGGCTGGCCTGGTGCCAGGCAGACACTCACTGTTGCAGGGCACCTCGTCCGAGTTGTCCCCGCAGTTGTCCACGCCGTCGCACCAGTAGCGACTGGCGACGCAGCGCCCGTTCATGCAGTGCAGGTACCCCTTCTTGCACTTGCGGCTGCCTGCCAGGGAGGAAGAGGAAGAGGAGAAGGTGAGTAGAAGGAGGGTGAGCATCCCCGAGGGTCTCAGGTCCTCGAGGACCTTTCAGCAGGGGAAAAAACCACATAGCAGGATCAGGGAAGCCGCTCCCTCGTGCAGAGGGGTAAGGGCTGGTGTTTGAGCGTGGTGCAGCACCCACTGGCTCGGCTCCAGGTGTCCTGCCCTGTCTCCAACACTGGGAAAGGTCTGGAGACCTTAAAGCCAGGCTGGTACAGCTCTGGGAGGGCAGGAGGGACTGCGAGCACCTGAGGGATGGAAGGACACTCCAGAGTCCTGGTTCCCTTTGCTGAGCAACCCTGGCAGTGTTCAAGGCCAGGCTGGATGGGGCTTGGAGCAACCTGGGCTAGTGGAAGGTGGCCCTGCCCACGGCAGGGGATGAAATGAAATGATCTTTAAAAGTCCCTCCCAACCCAAACCATTCCATGATTCAATGATCTTGAACACACGAAAAAGGACTGATTTACTGGAGCGCTGTGAAATCCTGCCTTTGTCATCTTCCATCCTCTTATGTTTTTGCCTCCATCCTCTCTAAGTTTTAACGGCAAATTTGAAGAGGCTCCAAGACTAATAAATGAGGGACAGACCTTGCAAGGCTGTGTGGAGGTACCAGCCTCGTGTGTTTGGTTGCCTTGAAGGGGAAGCCCCTGATTTTGGTCCCTTCCAACCCAAACCATTCCATGATTCTCTGAGCGGAGCTGGCAGCTTGGGCAGGGTGTCTGGGGGTGCCGTGGGTGAGCAAAGCAGCAAGAGGAGGAACCTTACTGCAGTAGGACTGCTTCTCGTCCGACTTGTCCTTGCAGTGCGCGACGCCGTCACAGGTGCGGCTGAAGTCGATGCATTCGCCATTCCCACACTCAAACTCGTAGTGCATGTTGCAGGTGGAATTCACAGCTGGACAGAGCACGGGAATGTCAGCTCTGCCAGGCTGAGATCAGCCTCACCCCCTCCTGTCCTCAGCCCCTCCCACCCCCCTCACCTTTGCAGGTGAGATCCTCCTGCAGGACCCGCTCGCCGCGGCAGGAGCAGTTGACGTGGCCCTTGGGGGTGAGCAGGCACAGGTCCTGGCAGCCACCGTTGTTCACCCGGCACGGGGACAGCTCGCCTAGGACAGAGGGACAGTGGTCACACCAGGGATGGACCCAGCAGCCCCTGCTTCTCGTCCTCCCTGCTGGGACAAAAAGTAGGGATCCCTCCCCAGGCTCCTCCCATGGGGCTATGGAGGGTGTAGGGGGCTGAAGACACCCGGCCTCCCCAGATTTTACAAGGAGATACCCTGGGAAGAGCAGGGACAGGAAAAACCCTCTCTGTCTTCAGCTTGCATTGGGTTTGGGGACAGACAACTCTCGCATGAGGATCGTGACAGGGCAACGACAAGCCGGGAAGAACAATGGGATGATTCCCAAAGGACTAGGAAGGACGAGGGGATGGATTCCTGAAGGGTCAGAATGTACAGAGAGATGGCGTCCCAAAGAGCCACGAAAGCACAGTGGGATGGGCTCCAAAAGGCCAGGAAGGACGGTGGGATGGATTCCTGAAGCGCCAGGAAGGACAGTGGGGTGGGCTCGCCTTGCTGCCAGGGTGAGGGGCAGAGGGCAGGGACAGTGCAGCGACACCAAAGGGTCCTCACAGCTGTCGGTGTCGTTGGCCACGGCGATGATGCCCATGGGCTGCTGGGGGATGTCCACACGCAGCAGCTTCATGTCGGTGCCCACGTATTTGTTGGCGCGTTGCACGGCCCGGCGCACCCAGTCTGTCCAGAAGATGTAATCACCGTACACGGCCAGGCCGAAGGGGTGCACGGGCTCCGACTTCAGGATCACCTGCCGGGCACGGAATCACGGAATGGGTTGGGTTGGAAAGGATCTTCAAACTCATCCGGTTCCCTCATCCCTGCCATGGGCACCTTCCAGGGCTGCTCCAAGCCCCATCCAACCTGTCCTTGGACACTTCACAGAATCCTTGAGGTTGGAAAAGATCTCCAAGATCAAGGTCAACCTGTGACAAAGCCCCTCCAGAGCACTCAGTGCCCGGTCCAGCAGTTCCCTGGACACCTCCAGGGCTGGTGACTCCATCACCAACCCGGGCAGCCCCTTCCAATGTTTAACAACCCTTTCCATAAAGAAATTCCTTCTCATGTCCAACCTGAACCTCCTCTGATGCCACGTCCTCACTTCTCAGGGCCACAGCCAAACTGGAAGCAGGAGGAACCTGCTGTGCGAGGCAGCCCCACAGCTCCCCAATCCACCCCAGTAGGATGCCTGACCTCCCCAACCCCAGGAACAGCTCTGCTTCCCTCTGAGCACACTCCAGCCCCAGTTTGGGCACTCTCCTCCCCATCTCATTGGCCTCGGACTCACGTGGCGATGGGAGCCGTCGTATTCGCAGCGCTCGATCTTGTCCAGGGTGGCGTCAGAGAAGTAAATCTTCTCAGCCTTGTGGTCGATGGCCAACCCGTTGGGCGTCCGTATGTCCTGGTCGATGATGATGAGGACATTGGCACCGGAGAGGGTGGCCCGCATGATGCTGGGGTGCTGCTCATTCCAGTTGGTCCAGAACATCAGGCTGGGAGGGGAGGGACACACAACACCTTTGGAGGCCCAGCTCAGCCACATCCAGGCTGGTTCAGCCCACCCCTCCATGGCTGGGGGGCTTCCAGAGACTGGGGGATGGATGGGGCATCGTTTCCACATAAAAAGAGTGGGAAGGGGCTGAATGAGGCTGCTGCAGCCAGCTGGGAAACGTGGCACCCCATGGACGGGGATGGGACAGGGGGTCTGGAGCTACTTTGGGGTGCTGAAGGATTTGTGGGGAGGGGGCTACAGGGTTTTTCCTCCCTGGGTGTCCAATCCTCTCTGTGCTGGGATCCAGAGCTTCCTCCCCGTGATGTCCACTGGGACCATGTGGATCCCTGGACCCTCAGTGGCCACTCACTTCTGGCACTCGTCCAGCACAAAGGCCCGGGGGTGGTCGTCCCCTGACATGGTGATCACAGTCTCCCTCTCAAAGGCCCCGACCCGGCTCTGGTCCACGGTGTGCCGGGTGATGGTGGAGGTGGTGTAGCTCGTCCAGTAGAGCGTGTCCCAGCCACGGTGGTATGCCAGCCCCTCTACCGAGCCCACGTCTGCGGGGACAGTGAAGGTCACACCAGCCTGAACTCCTGCAAGGCTGCAGCTCACCCTGCATGGCCGGCGCTGACCCTGACACTGGGACGCTGAAGTTTTTGCTTTTAATTACAGGCTAAAAATCCCTTGGAGGCTTTGGCTGCTGGGTGGGGACTCAGCAGGGGTGGGGGCTGTGCTCAGGGGGGAGCAGAGACCACTGAGACTCTGGAATCCCGTAGGTAGAGCTCTGTTGGAATGACCCTCCCTTGCAGGGAGGCTGAGGGACGCACACCTACAATGCACCAAGGACTTGAATTCGGCTTTTAAACTCCACAACAGCCAGACCTTGCTCTGGGTCCACAGCTGCAGCACTGGGAAGGGAAGGGTTTCCCTCTGCCAGGGGACAGCTGAGCCCCTGGGGCACAAAGTGACAAGGCAAAGCCCGGTGGGGACATGGGAGCCCTTCCCAGCTGGGAACTTGAACCGTGCACCCATCCTCCCCCCCTCATTAACGCTTAGCAAAGGGTTTAATGAGGCAGCTGTAAGAGCTGGGCCGTGCTCTCCCCTCCCAGGGATAAAGCACTGCAAGCGCCACTGTGAATTCCCTCATTAGCAGCACGTCCAAGGCCCTGGCTCAGGGAGCTCCTGGAGCAGCAACTGCGGTGCTTTGAAGCTGCTGCAGGTGCCAAAAAACCCAACCAAGTGCAAGGTGAGGCCTGGAGGTGAGGCCAGGGCTGGCACCCTGAGGGTCAGGGCTTAGGGCGCTGCCTCGGGAGGTGAGTGTGAGCACAGAGCCAACCTCAACTTTGCTGCAGTGCCTGTTTCTAGAGCCCAAGCCTCGTGACATGCTCTCCGTGCCAGAACGAGCTCTGCAGGCTGCTCCCAGTGCCTGTTTCCACTTCCAGAGGCTCCTCAGAAACTTCACAGCTCAGACTGTACCCACTGCCCCTCCAAACACCCCCGAACCCACCAAAACCCCTTGGGCAAGAACAGAGGGAGAGAGCGACAGGCCTGAGGGCAGGCACAGAAGGAAGAACCCCACGCCACTCACTCTCCACGATGGTCTTGCGCCCCGTGCCGTCGTCGTTGATCTGCTGGATGTTGCCGAAGTGGATGTCGCTGTAGAAGATGCGGTTGCTGCCCTTGGAGCCGTAGCGGTAATCGAAGGCCAGGGCGATGACGTTCTTCATGTGCTCCGCGTCCTCGAAGGGCTTGATGGGCGCGTTGAGGTTGTTCTCGTCCGAGAGGTGGATGCTCTTGAGGATGGTGCGCTCCGAGTAGAGCAGGTACCCGTCGTAGTCCCGGCAGCTCACGCCGTCCTCCGACAGCATCCCGTGGGCGCAGGCGCACGTCCTCTGCCCACCGCCGCGGAACAGGCACAGCTGCTGGCAGCCCCCGTTGTTCTGGGCACAGATGTTCGTGCCTGGTGGGGGGACAGGGGTATTGGGTGAGGCACCGGGCAGGATGGACCCACTCAGCCACTTTCAGCGCTCGGCACTCCCAGAGGGAGGAACGGGCTCGAACCAGGGCGCAACGCGGCTCCAATGGGGACAGAGTGACCCATTTGTTTCCCTCCCCGTTCCCCACATGAGGAGCTGCCCCCCATGCTCAGACCTACCCTTCTGCCGGGCCCGGTTGAAGACTTTGATGTCCTTGAGCTGCACGCCGATCCCAGTCCGCAGGGACACCGACTCGGTGGCGTTGTCCTTGTTGCCTCTTTTGATGGAGCCGTTGGCGTGAGTCCTGCAGGAGGACAGAGTCACTGAGTGACCAGCTCGGGACCCTTCCCCACCTTGCCAACGCACCCATCAGCTCCCCCCACCCTTCACGCAGCCCCCAGCCCCCTTGGCACCGCACCTATCGCTCCAGTAAATGTATTCCTCGAAGACCGACACGGAGAACATGTCCATGTTGTTGCTGGACAGCACAACCTCCCGGTTCTCGCCCGTCTCCAGGTCAATCCGTTCGATCTTGTCTGTCCGGGCATCACACCAGTACAGCTTCCCATCCTGCGGGGATGAGAGAACATCCTGGTTGCTGCGGGGGCAGCACTACCCTCTGCATCTCTGGCAGGATGTGCTGGGGTTCAGACCACCCCGGACAACCCTCCTGAGACTCTGGAGCCCCAAGGAGGGCAGTGATGTCCCCGCCAGCAGGACACGGCCACAGGGACCCTTGGGACTGGTACCACCCTCCCAGGCGCCAAATGTACCTCGTAGTCCACAGAAATCCCGTTGGGCCAACTGATGCTGACGTTGACCAGCACCATCCGCTCGGTGCCGTCCAGGCGCGAGCGCTCGATGCGGGGGTACTGCCCCCACTCCGTCCAGAACAGGTACCTGAGGGGACAGCGGGGATGTCACCACAGGGACATCACCACCAGCAGCATTGGCCATTTGAGCAAAGGACAAGCACCACCCCATTCATCCCCCACAATGAGGCCTCAGTCCAGACCCTGCCCGCTTACAGACTCAGCATCGCATCCCCTGCACTCCATCCCTCCCCAGATCCAAACATCTCTGCTCTCCCTGGGGCTCTGTCCAAAGCTGGAGCCACTCTGAGGAGGCTCCACTTGGATTTTCTGAGGTGCCGGTACCCAGCAGGTCCTAAGGGGATCCCAGGGAGTTCAGCCCATCCGCGAAAGGAGAGTTAAATCCAGGTTTGGACTCCCTGGTGTGGCAGGAGACCTGCGAGTCCTTCCCTGCTGTGTGCACACACACAGCTCTGCCAGGAGGTGCAGGGGTCTCATCCTGTGCCCACCCCACAGGTGATGCCCCTCTCTGGGGCGGTGTCTCACCCCTTCTCTGGATGGACCGTGATGGCCCGTGGCTTGTCCAGGCCCTGCGAGATGACCACATAGCGGAAGCACCCGTTCAGCCTGGCCACCTCGATGACATCGAAGCCCTGGTCTGTCCAGTAGATGTTTCCTGCAAGAGGGGATGGTGAGCCCCCACACAAGCCCCACTGTCCCCGCTGCCCCCGCCCCAGAGCCCCGTCCCACCAGCAATCCAGTCCACGGCGATGCCCTCCACACGGCCAATGCCGTTGGTCACCACATCCTCACGCCACGTCTGGTCGCGCTTGGCTCGACTGATGGTGCTCAGGCCCATGTCCACCCAGTAAATCGTGTCGTTCTCTGAGAGGGACAAGGAGGCAGGAGGGGACTAGTCAGTGACCACCTCTGGTCACTCCAGAATAGTAAAAACCTGCACTCTGGGGTCTTGAAATCCTCCCTCACCCAGTGCTGCCAAGGGGGCATTCCAGGACAAAGTGCTGCCAGAGGGGGGTCTGGTGATGGTCCCCTCAGGCTCCCTGTCCCCTGTCCTGTTCCCAGCCCCCCTGTCCTGTTCCCAGCCCCACATCACCTGCATGGAAGTCGATTCCCACAGCCAGGGAGGTCCCCGACACTGGCACCAGAGCATCTGACTTGTCATTGGGGTCCAGGGGAATGCCCCGGATCCCCTCGTGCACCGAGTACAGGAGGAAGGAGCCAACACCTGTGACACAGGTGCAGGGACAGTCAGACACATCCCAAAACCCATAGGCTGTCCCTCCACCATGGAAAACTGCGACAGGGGAGGAGCATGGGCCTGGCAGGGTTCCACAGGCCCAGCACAGGCCTCCCTGGGGGCTGCAATGCCCGGCACAGCCCGTTCCAGAGTCCTGCCCTGCTCCAGGGGCACACGAGCGAAGCCCCTTCCCACCACCCACCACCCCCGCCCCGTGCTGGCAAAGGCTCCGTGGCGCATCTGGGTCAGGGCAGCACTTGTTATTCAGCCCCTGCCCTGACCCAGATGGTGCAGAGCTCTGCCAACCCCCCCACAACCACCCGGAACACTTTGCACACAAACAGCCTTTGAGAGGCCCTGGCAGTGCCCGGGGGGATGGCGACGAACGCGGTGGGGACGGGGGATCTGCAGAGCAAGGGCTGTGCCTGGCCCTGCTCCCGCTGAGCCAAACCCACTGCCCACAGCGAGGGTGCCACCTCTCCCTGGGGGGGTCCCACTGTGCTGTCCCACTCCCCTTCTCCAGTGATGCCTTCGGTGGTCGGTCAGTGCCCCCACGCTCATCAGGGGCAGCCCATGCAAGGGTCTTGCTGCCGCCTGAGCCACAACCCGTCCAAGCCCCCCAGTGTCCCTCTGGTCCCCAGAGTTCCCCTGCAGTGATGTGGGATGCAGAGCACCGGGGACGAGCCCATGTGCAGCCGGAGCAAGGGGTCACCAGCTGGGGTGACCAGGGGCATGACCAGGGTGGCAACGGGGTCTCGTTGCACCGAGGGGTGGCTCAGGGAGGGGACAGGGACAAGCACACACCTTCACAGGATTGCTGCCCGCTCTTGAGGCTGTAGCCTGCAGTGCACATGCAGGAGCGGGAGGTCTCTGAGGTGGGGAGGCACAGCTGCGAGCAGTCCCCGTTGTTTTGGCTGCAGGGGTTGGTCCCACCTGCGGCAGAGGAAAAAGGGGGTGAGGGGCTACGGGGGGCCAGGGTGCACCCGCCAGGGCTAGGGCAGCTGGGGCAGCACCCTTATGAGGTGTGGGTGCCCTGCAGCAGCCAGCACAGACTTGGCACAAGGGCGAGGGCGAGGCTTGGGCCAGCTGTCAGGGACGGAGCCACCCTGCCACCACGGAGGGGTTGAGAAGCTGCCCAGCCCCACGGGGTGTCTGCCCGAGGGCCCCACACTGACCTTGCTGGACGCTCTCATCGTACACCTTCATGTGCATCACCAACGTGGTGCTGTTGCGCAGCACCGTCACCTCTGTCCCGTCCTTCTTGTTGCAGGTGCCCATCCTCTCGGAGGCCTGGTCGGCCCACCACAGCTTGTCCCCTGTGCGGGGAAGGCAGGAGCATGAGGCAGCGTTCCCCATGCCCTCCCGCCCCAGCTGAGGTGGGAGAGGCGGGCAGGAGAGTTTGGGAAGGGCCGGGAGACAGGGAAAGGCGTCCCCCCTCGGCAGCCCTCACCCATGATGGCCAGGGCAGTGGCCTTGCTCAGCTGGCTCCGCACGGACTCGATCACCTCCAGGTTGCTGCCATCCAGGTCACACCTGTTGATGGTGCCGTTGCCAGAGCTGATCCAGTACAGTTTGCTCTCCGGGTAGTCGATGGCCAGGCCTGGGAAGGATGGGAATGTCACCACAGTGTTGGCAGGGACCATCAAAGAGCGGGAGATGGGACGGGACGGGACAGGACGGGANAGAGAGCAGGTAGGTAAGGTCATGGTGACCCAGCACAGGACAGCTGCCGCCCCCCCGAGGAGCCAGAGTGGGGATTTGAGGCTCTGCAGGACAGCAAGGCGAGGTGGGGGATCCCGGGGGCCACAGAGGGGTCCGTACCAACAGGTCCCTTCTGGTTGGTGAAGAGGAGCGTGCGGTTACTGCCATCCATGTTGGCCACACTGATGTTGTCCCCATCTGTCCAGTACAGCTTCCTGCAAGGTGAGGGGACAGTAGGTGAGGGAGGGGCACGGTGCCAGCAGCCCCCTGCACCCTCCCAGCCTTGCAGAGCCCCTCCCCTGCTCGTGGCAGCCCCACAGCCCCTTATCCCACCCCCAGGAGGGGGCTTGGGGGTTGCCGAAGTCCCGTGCACACCTGGATTGGCACACACTGGTGGGTGCACACTTACCACAGCCTGCTCCCCTTTGCACATGCATGTACAGACACCCAGCACACCCTCCCATCTCTGTGACTGCTCCTACACTCTGACACACAGGGACAGCCCCCGTTCTCTCTCCCAGGTGTGCCCCATCACACACACACACCTGTGCCGGCACACACAGCACCACCAGACTCACCCCCGGAGCGGGTGCACCACCAGGCAGTGGGGCTTGTCCAGCCCCTGGATCACAGCGTTCTTGAAGGAGCCATCCAGCCTGGCCACGTTGATCTGCTTCTTGTTGGCATCGTAGCTGGTCCAGAAGAGGTTTCTGGAAACCCAATCCACGGAGAGGCCGTGAGCGTTGGGCAGGTCTGCAAGGGAATGGAGACGGGAGCTGGTCAGCCGTGAGGACGGCGCTGGGATGATGCTCAGATGAAGAGGAAGGGCTGATCTCAGGGAGCTGAAGGCTCTGGAGGGCTGGGGGTCGCAGTTCTGGGAGCGATGGTCCCCCACACCAACCTGCAGAGACGACAGTCTCCACACCAGTGCCGTTGATGAAGGCTCTCTTGATGGTCTGGGTGCGGACATCTGACCAGTAAATGCGCTGCTCCAAAGCGTCGTAGTCCACCACGGTGACGTTGTCGATGTCGGGCACGGTGAAGGAGATGATGTAGTTGTAGTAGGGGTTGTCGATGTCCACACCACGGATCTCCATCTGCCGCGCGTACAGCAGGAACTTCTTAAACTCTGGGAGAAGAAGGAGGGCAGCGGTGGGATCTCGGCTCTGGAGCACCTGCTCATCCCCCCGGCTCCCCAGGCAGACCCCTACCATAGCAGGTGGTGTTGTCCTTGTCCAGCTTCATGAGGTGGGGGCAGGCACAGGACAAGGTGCGGTTGTAGTTGATGAGGCAGAGATGGGAACACGGCCCTTTGCCCCCGTTGGCTTCGCAGGGATTAGGAGCTGCAAAGGGGACTGGACTCAGCGACATCCCAGCCCTTGGAGACACCCACCCAGGAGGCCCCAAGAGCCGCAGCCCTCCCAGACCCTGCCTGCCCCACCAAGCATCACCCTCATCACCTGATGGGGCAAAGGGGCAGCCACAGGGATGAGAGCAGCATCCACCTGCTGCTCCAAATGGGTGCGGGCGCAGCCCAAGTGCCAGTGCCACCCCCTGTGGTCCCCCCACCCCGTCTCCCCACCTGCACTCCCCCAGCCTCACCCAGGGGCTGCCGGGAGGGGTGATACACCTGCAGGTCAAAGGGCTGCGTGTTGGTCCTCTGCACCACGGTCACGTTGTGCCCCGTCCACTTGTTGGCCTTGGCCAAGGTGTTGGTGCGCCAGTCGGTCCAGTACACCTCGCCCCCGTACAGGGTGACAGCGAAGGGGTGGGACAGGTACTCGTGTCCCCGCAGCACCTCGATGTGCCCTGTCCCATCATACAGGGCTGAGTAGATGGCGTCCGACCTGCGCCGAGGGGAGATGAGGGTGAGGGAGGTGGGCAAGGAGATGGGGAGGGGGCACCACGGGGTCTTTAACCCAACTGCAACAACCAGCAGAGTCTAAGCAGCCACGGGACAGCTGCTGATTTACACCAGGATCCACAGAGGAGAAAACCCAGAGCAAGTTTGGCACGTGTTGGAGACACAAACAGAAGGCTGCTCGCTCCCAGCCCGGCACGACGCTGGAGCAAGGGGAAGATCCAGACTGGGAGGGACTGAGAGGGGGAGACAGAGAGAGGTGTCCTGGCCCTACCTGGCATCGATCCAGAGGATCCGCTTCTCCAGGTAGTCGACAGTGAGCCCGTTGGGCCACCCCCCCGAGCCCGTCTCCTTGTGGATGGTGCGCCGGCCCGCACCGCTCATGGAGGCGGCCTCAATGCGGGGCAGGCTGGCGTCCCAGTCCGTCCAGAACAGGATCCTGCCGGGAGGGACTGTGAGCAAGGAGAGGAGCCCCTGGCCCCGTCCCCCCGCAAGATCCCACAGGTGTCCTGGTGAGCGTTGACCCCTCCTGCCTCACCCATAGCGGGGGTCCAGGGCGATGGCGCGGGGGTGCTCGATGTCGCCGGCCAGCAGCGTGGTCCGCATGGTGCCGTCCAGCTTGGCCACCTCGATCTGGTCCAGGTTGCTCTCCACCCAGTAGATGTTGCCAGCAATCCAGTCCACAGCCAGTCCCTCAGGGGTGGCCAGGCCGTACTGTATCACCACCTCGAAGCTGGTCAGAGCTGTGGGGCACAAGCTGAGGGCTCAGGCTGGGGCCCCTTCGCCAGCCCACCCAGCACCACCACCCCTGTACTCTCAACAGCTCCACCCAGCTCAGCTGGGGTTGGTCATGGGGGGACTGGTCCTGAAACAGGGCCTGAACCACCCCTGTGCATGGTCCAAACCCTGAAGGGCTCAGCATCCCCTATCCATGGTCAGACCCCAAAGGGCTCAGCACCCTCCACCCATAGTCCGGACCCCAAAGGGCTCAGCATCCATCCA